>OX377202.1:74404526-74731090 GCA_947396885.1 Heligmosomoides polygyrus polygyrus | reverse complement strand
ATCGTGAAATCGCAATGAAAAGATCGCTAGAACAGAGAGCAGGAGTCGCACCTTCCTTCACGACCCCAGAGGTGGTTTGAAAAAACCCAAACTTCGCCCAATGAGTTTGTTTAAGATCACTTCCGTGAGATCCGTTTTTAAAATCTGGATTAAATACGGTGGGTTACTGTAGGGACGGGTGAGTGATACTTACTCACCCATGCCTATCGTAACCCACCGTAATCAATCCAAATTCTAAAAAAGAAACATATAAACGATCAGCGCTTAAATGAACTTTCTGGCGAAGTTTGGGCGAAATCGACGACCATAACCCTACCATCCATACATATATATGTATGTGTGAGTGATATTAGGTTGTCCGTGTCCGAAAATTGTCAGTGTTTGGTATTACTATTTGTCATGGACTTTGGTCCATGATATCTAGACCATCTCGTAAACTCCGCCCATCTTCGACTATAAATTGAGGTCGAGCAGATGAAAGCTCGAGCCGGTTCAGCTCAGTCTAGTCCGGTCTACTCCGCCTCGGTCTGATCGCCCGATCATCGGACCTTTGGACTCATGGGATTGCCGACGGACGAAAGAACCATCACAAGTCAACCGACCTAGAGCCGGATGCCGACCTCAGTCGTCGGACCCGCATATACTAGGGAACAAGGTAATAGCAACTCAATAAACAAGACTGAAGCTAAGA
The DNA here is from genome assembly GCA_947396885.1 of Heligmosomoides polygyrus polygyrus. NCBI lineage: Eukaryota > Metazoa > Nematoda > Chromadorea > Rhabditida > Heligmosomidae > Heligmosomoides > Heligmosomoides polygyrus. The sequence continues at coordinate 74,730,399 of OX377202.1, read as the reverse complement.
CCCTAAAGGTTAACAATAATCTCAAGATCCCAACTGTCAAAGTCCACTTCCATTTCTATGTAGTTTGTAGAATACTTCTTGGTCGATTTTAAGGGAAATAAATATATAAATACTTAAAGGTGTACTTTAAGAATAAAACGGAAAATTTGTATTGAGAACCACCAAAATTACATTGGACCTTGATGCAGTCCAATTATGGTGCATCGGCTAAACCACAAACAAAATGATCAAATTCAAGACAAATTCAAGAAATGCATTAACCCAACTAAACTTACACCAAAAGTCTTACTTGGCAACCGTGTGTATTTTATTTAGGTACGCTATCCTAGGCGCCAGTTTAGCGTGCTCAATGTACCCTTACACGGAAAATGCCACATTCATTGATCTCGTCTGCTTAATCTTCTTATCTCTCTACTTCCTTTCCTTTCTATACTCATATTCCGGTACCACATCTAAATCGTTGGTGACAGTCTGATATGCTGCCATAAGGCAATATATCAAACTGTCAAGCCCTTTGAGGACTCCCGGGGCAGCGGGAGAAATCTCGAGTCAACGATTATAATCTAGCTAGCTATCATGAATAAATACTTCAATGGTTACCATTGGTTTTAACGGTCGCATGCTAGTCGCGACAGAAAAATGAGACTTCCAGCAGTAAGAACGTCAGGGAACAAGAGTCTCTCTACACTGCAGTGCTAAAGACGTATACCGCATTCAATGCAATTTTTACAGCAGAAGAAATGAAAACATCCTTCAAAGCTGCAAACCGTGTTCATGAGAGCAATTGTTCACATTCCAATTAAATTCTTGAGGTGAGTCAAAGAAGACGCGCGCAGATTTTCTCAGACCTCAGGTTTCAAAACAAAACATAACCACAGTAAGCAAGGACAACATTGCTCAGGCTCCCACAATAGTGCTCAAGAATTCAATGTGAATGTTTATAGATCTAAAAGAAATGTAAAAATTCCAACGCATATCTGATCAGCGAGTCGTATATAAGATTGCCGTTGATTTCCACTCATCATTCTTCAGCTCCTCATCGGATCAGCACACGACCTCAGCGCCTATGACTTCATCCATCTTCAACCTAAAAACAGCAAAACAAAAGCTTACAAGACAAATAAATATTCTAGAAATTCTTTTGCAAGAAGCAGACGAATTCATCCAACCATGGGCATTTCCTCAAGACCCACAAGAGTTAGAGCATTTTCTTTTAGAAAAACAAATAACTGTAACACATTTAAGCAAACGGATAGAAGCCCAAAAGTCTTCTATATGGGAGTTTTTCTCAATTTGCAACTCCTCAATCGACAATTTAGCACAAGAAAGCAAGTTCGACATCGAATCAAAATTTGACAGCTACTGGGAAGAAAGGAGGGGAGACCAGAGAATCACCCAAGCTGCCGAAGTACACAGACAACTGGAAAAGAGACTTGTAGAACTAGAATGCCAAGAAGCACTTCTCCAAAAAACACTTGCCAAAAGAAAGGAAACTGATTCGTCGAACTCACAACCGCTGGACACATCTCTGCGTCAAACGTCCACAATATCAAACCCAACAATAGAGCGACGACTTTTGGGAAACGAGTTCAAAGTTCCAGAATTTAATGGCAATCCTTCCGAATTCAGTTCATTCTGGGAGCTCTTTGAAGAACTCATACACAAACAACCCTACACGAACATCGAAAAACTCTCGGTTCTCCTCAGCTGCTGCAAAGGCGACGCCGCACGAGCACTTCGTATGATCCCCAGAACAGGAGAATCCTACGAAAATGCTGTCAGGCAACTAAAAACGCAATTTGAAGACCCCAAAAGAATCGCAATGGAGATGGTCCGTCAACTAAAATCCATGAAGCAATGTCGAGATGAACCCCGCTCACTTAGAAACAATTTGAACGATATAATGTCAATAATCGCAACAATGAGAAAACAAGGGGAAATTGTCGATACAACACATCTAATCAGTATCGTCCTCGACACCTTTCCCAAAAATGTGCAAGACGAAATACTGAAAAAGGAGTTTGACTCCGGAAAGGTTTGGACAATGGCGGACCTACTAGACAATCTCACGATATCCGTGAGACGAAAGGAACACGTAGAGAGTCGCACAAGCAACTCCACGGAAGAATACACCGTATTCCATACACGAACAAACGCACCACCCCAATGTAATTTTTGTGGCATGGCACACCACTTTCAATACTGTATTAAGTATCAAACAATTCAACAAAAAATCGACCGCCTCAAAGCAATGACTGCTTGTTGGAAATGCTTCAGTCGAAGTCACCCAACATATGCTTGCCGAAATCAGAATTGCAGTAATTGTGGTGGCTACCACAACACTGTTATATGCAAAAGAAGGAACAACAGTCAGGATAATCGATACAATTTTCGAGTGATCAGACGTAGCGCATCGTACGATAGACTCTCAAAAAGAAGTAACACTCCAAATCGCCGCTATCCTAGATGGCGAAGCCCCTCAACATTTAATAGTAATCGAAATCGTTCTCAATCCCATGAACGACGTCGAAACAACTTTGGCAACGTTCGCACCCAACATAGAGCATACCCTTCTAGATCTCCTTCCAGGGATTCAGTGAGAGAGGGTATCAGGCGCACTAAAAGATTGACCTCAATGTCTCCATCGAGGGATTCACGGCGTCAATCGATCTCAAGGTCTCCATCGAGGGATTCACAGCGTCAAACTACAGTACGTTTTGCTGAGAGAAGCCCTCAACCAAGAACAAAACCTACTAATCTTAATGTTAATCTTCAAGTAAAACATTCTTCAAAAAAGGAGCTAGACGACATAGCACTATGTGCCAACCAACAAAACAACAATGAAGGTGCGCGTCTCATGGTCGTACCAGTTAACGTTCACGATTCCAACAACAAGAACATGGAAACAATATTCGCATTACTGGATTCGGCATCTGACCAGTCCTTCATCTCAAGTTCCCTAGCGAACAGGCTAAAACTTCCTACGGAAGCAGAAATATCCATACTTGTTAACACCTTTGGAGGACGGGCCGAGAAGAAGAAGGTAAGAAGAGTTGCAACAGAGTTGTCTAACTCTCAAGGCGAAAGCATCACCGTCGAGTTGTTAACTAGCGCTAAACTCACACCGGCGCTCCACTTTTGCAAACTGACACCACAAGACAAACTCTACATCCAAAGCAAATTTCCCGAAAGTCAGGAGTTCTGGCTAAATCAAATCAATGAAAACACGATCACTCCGGAAATTCTAATTGGAATCGACTATTTCAACATGGTAATAAAACTAAACGAACCCGTAGTGCGTCTTCCCTCGGGACTGTTCCTCACTCCAACACTATTCGGGCCTGTAATATCAGGTGTCCAGCAAAACGACGACGAAACTGAAATAGACAACATGTACAATATAGTCATCCAAAAACATGGTACTCAAACTCAAGACACAACCAATTTGGACTATTCCGATTTATGGAAATTACCAGGAATTGGAACGGAAGAACTGTGCACAGAACAAGAACTCAACGAGCGGATCGTCGAAGACTTTTATTCCAGTGTTCAGATGGAAGAAGGGAAGATATATGTGCAGTTCCCATGGAAAAGTAATAAAAACTGCTTAGCCAATAACTACAATCTTGCCTTAAGCAGACTCCACCAACTATACAAAATGAAAGACAAAAACCCGCATTGTTGGAAAGAATACTGCACTATAATAGAAGAACAACTTAGAAAGCAATTCATTGAAGACGCTTCCACAATACCGCAAGGTACGAACCCATGTTACTACATTCCCCACCAAGCAGTGATCAAGTCGGGAAGTGAAACAACCAAGACAAGAATTGTCCTTGATGCCTCATCAAAAATGAAAGGCGAGTTAAGCCTCAACGATGTAATCCACCAGGGACCGTTGATCTTGCCGAGCCTATGTGGAATACTCATCAGATCAAGAATGAAATCAAAAATCATGCTGGCTGACGTCGAAAAGGCGTTCCACATGATTTATTTGCAGCCAACGGAACGGGATTCAGTCCGGTTCCTGTGGCTGAAAGACGTAACGAAACCACCGCTACAAGACAATATCAGAATATTGCGCTTTTGCCGATTGCCATTTGGCATAAACGCATCTCCCTTCTTACTGGGAATTTCCATCAAATACGGCATTGACAAGCAGAAAGTACCCGGCGAAACAATATATGACCAAATTAACGAAAATTTGTACGTAGACAACGTCTTGATTACCGATAATTCCACGCCAAGCCTTATAAAGAAATATCAGAAATGCAAACAAATTTTCGCAAACATGTCCATGAATCTTCGTCAGTTCATAACCAATGATAAAATTTGCAACAAATCAATTAAAAGTGATGATCTCTCGACAGCAAAGGCGATGAAACTCCTTGGAATATCTTGGAATCACAACCAAGACTACCTTGCAATACCATGTAAAATGCAATACACACATCGTCCTACTAAGCGTAAAGTCTTACAAGCAACCCATTCTACTTTCGATCCACTTGGACTTCTCAGTCCCTTACTTCTACCTGCCAAAATATTTCTGCAAGATTTGTGGAAATCAAATTACAAGTGGGACGAAGAAATACATCCCGAACATGATCGCATTTGGCAAACCATTTGCAAAAATGCGACGGAGTATACGGCAAAAATTCCCCGCATGGTAACAATCGAGTCACTAAGCAATCGATACGAGTTACATACATTTGTAGACGCCTCAGATCGATCATTCGCAGCGGTTGTTTATTTGCGTACGATCAATATCCAAGGCGCAATCCACTGCTCCCTGCTAATGGCCAGACAGCGACTGGCACCAATCAATACCAAATCAAAGACGATGACAATCCCACGTCTAGAGCTGTTAGCCCTGCTTATAGGAGTCCGCTTGACAACATTCATATTAAATGAAATTCACACAAATATTTCCGAAATTCGAGTCTACAGTGACTCCCAAGTAGCGCTTCATTGGGTCCAATCCAACAGCAAAGCTGGAGTCTTCGTAGACAACAGGTGCAACGAAATCCGCAGCAAACTTCAAAACTGGGTGGAACAAGGAATACCCACACATTTACATTACATCGCATCGGATACCAATCCAGCCGACTGCGCAACAAAGGGTTTAAATAAAAAGCAACTTTCTAACCATATCTGGTGGTCAGGTCCAAGTTTCCTACACCATGACAACAAGGAATGGCCCAAGATGGAAAAGTTTCACTGGATAGAGGCACTCAATAAGGTCAAAGAAGAAAGGGATCGTTCCAAGAACCTCATAATTATGATAACTTCAAAATCCACAGACCCAGATGCAAAGATCTTCCCAAAAGAATTTTCTACAATTAATAAGTACAGAAGAATATTGGCTCTAGCGCTCAAATTTCTCAAAACTTACTTGTACGATAAATTATCAAGCAAATTTAAAAACAAAGTAAGCGAATCCATACCTGAACTCATGAGCATCAGCAACAGTACTCCACTTTTCGCTTGCCAGGCAATTGATCTCCAGGCAGCTGAAGCAATAATTATTAAACTCATGCAAAGAACTATAACATCAAGCGATTACAACAAATGGGACCACTTGCAATTGCAAAAGGATGAAAATGGCATCGTAAGGTGCCACGGAAGAATTCAAAACAACTATCTCGCAAAAGGAACATTGGAACCTATAATTCTACCACCCAAGCACAGACTAACTACCCTATACATCAAAGAAATTCACAATCGTTGCGGACATCAAGGCGTTAATGGGACGCTGGGAAACCTTAGACTCAACTATTGGGTCCCACAAGGAAGGCAAATCGTAAAAATCGGCAAATCGATCCGCAACCTTCCGTCGCGGATCGACGCACACGGCCGCTGCTGCCGCGGCGCGCAAAAGAAAACAAAACATACTGCGTAGATTCCGCGATAACGGCAAACGGCAACCGTGCGGAAAATCGATCCAATACATACTGGCATCGATGGCTTCTCCTCACGATATTAGCGAGCCTATACCTTACCGAGGCAAAGAACGATACAGAATACAATGTGCAATGTACAAAAGGGGGAATAGAAGTACACATGGCACAATTACAAGACAAAATCCAAGCTTGTGCTGATGAGTATTGCTTGGATATTTCACATCCTGAACAGGAACTCAAAATACAGTTTCCAGCCGAGATAACAATATACACATACAAGGTGACAGTAAAATGTCTGCTAGGTAATGTAACCAGATCATTACACTGGGCATGTCCCCCAAGCCCGTTTTGCGAGCAAATAACCTGTAATCTCTGCACTCAATTAATCGCAAATCCTGAATGTTGGCCAAGGCTTGCAATAGCCATAACAGCGCTACTTTTATACTTTCTAGTACTATCGCTATATGTGCTCACACATATCACAAGAAAACTGTACAAAGGCCTAATAGACCTCTGCACCAAAGTAAGTACTCTACAAGCATGTCGACAGATTACGAAAACGTGCCGTAAGCGTCGAAACTCAACTGAGTACATACCGTTAATTGAAATAGGCAAACAAAGGGCAACAAAATGGAGCCCCTCAACTATAGTGCGGATTTTAGCAATAATGACGGTAATCCAAGTCATTTTTGGATGTCAACAGACTGCAGTTATCCCGTCTTCAAGTATAATATGCAACTTACCAAGCAAGAATTGCAGCAACCGTACTGCAATCATAGCAAAACTTAACACAATGCAATCGGAAATATGCCTAACCCTCAGCTATCAAAACCGTGAACTTCACATAATGAAAATAACTGTGGAAGAGCTTATACTAAGGTGTAGAAAAGAAACATTATACTACACCCGTAACACACTAACACAAGTGCAATATCGAAAACGTTGTCCTCACATGGGCACATGTACCGGGCTCAAATGCGCCAAAATACTACCCGATACGCTCGTTGAAGAACTGGACGTGGCTAATAACTACACGGGAATAACCTACTGCTCGGAATCATGTGGTGGTCTCGGATGTTCATGCGGATACCCTTCTTCCGGATGTTTGTTCTATCGCATCTACCACGTCCCGGTGGACAACGAAATTTTCGAAGTATTCCAATGCCCGTCGTGGTTTGAAACAATCAAGCTCAGGATTGAGCAGGCACAATTAAATAAACCAATACAATCCTATCAAATAGAAATCAAACCATTCTCAGTCAAACGGCTTCATGACGCAACAATTGAGATTACAACGTTCTCTTTCACACCAATACCCCTTCTTAACAAACGATATATTACAAATAAACAATCGACAGCGTACCTGAGTGACGAAACCACATTCAGCTACGCATGTACCTCTTACCCAAATAAGAAAAATCTCACAACTAACTGTGCTATACGTGACTCATGCACTTGCAACCCAGCCGAGGATTCCGTGAACTGCTATTGTACACATAATAACGTATCCCAACTAGGACAGCTGTCACATGTTCTTCCGACGCCGATTCCTAATGGTATGGTTATAAGCGAAGGAAGTAGCAACATACCAACAATCCGCACAACGGCTCTATCGCTCGAAATAGCGCTAAATCTAAACCTTACCATAACAAGTTTTGCGCAAGAACTAGAACGCTTCACATGCAATGTCATACCTAATTCTCTTATCGGATGCTACAACTGCCTTAAAGGAGCAATCGCAACAATATTGTGCACAACAGACATATCCCATTCAACCGCACAAGTAACATGTGGAATACAACATTTTGTACTAATCTGCACACGACAAGGTAAACAAAACCAAATACGATTATTCTTTAATAAGGCAAATATCAAGGAACAGTGTACCGTGCGTTGCGGTACACACACTACTGTATTAGAACTCCAAGGCACACTAAATTATGTTAATGGAATAAAACCATTTTTCAAATATGTCAAAATGTGGGACAACATTACAACGTCAGACAGTCTGTTTGACGTAGAGTTACAATTTCCAGACTTCAACCAATTCTTTCAAGTTTGCAAAAAATTCCTACTTTACACCATATGCATTCTCATAACATTGGCCGGCGCTCTGTTTATCAGTGCAGCGTATCTCAGTAAAACATTCTCTACAACCAATATAAATACAGGCAACAAAGGCCTACTGTCACTTCTTCCAATGCTCACACCAATCAGGATTGCCCTAATCCCACTCTCAATCCTCCACAACCTTTGGAGGCTCCTTAGATTTCTTCTTCACATACCCATCAGAATTTTTGCTCGCATCCTATCCGTACTATAACAAGTATAATACCCGTGCTCTTCGAATTCAATAAAAAGCAACGCAATCGCAATTCAAGTCAATAGTTTCAGATGGCCGGGGAGGCTGATGAAATTCCTAAGGAACCGTCACACGCCGTAGAGGACAAAGACTCCAGCTCGCCAAACCGACCCACGCCAGACGCTAACCGCGAGAATCAAGCCGAAACCGAAGCACGCATCGTGAACGTTCCGGAAAGCCCACTCGGTCGCATAGACCGCAAATTGCACGACATAAAAGACAAAACCGACGGACTGCCATTCATAGGAAGCCGGCTTGGATTCACAAATAAACGAAAACGAGAGAAAACCGAAAACACTGATCCAGGACCCCAAAAGCAAAAACACAAGGAACTTCTGAACGGCGTCGAACAACGCCTTGACGCAATCGAACGCACGCTGTTCGACGTTGTGGACATTCTCCGCACAATGGAAGAACAACAAACAAGGCCGCAACCACAACATCAAGGACCCGCAACCACGCAGCCAACGCAATCTCACAAGATGGACCGCACAAGACGAGGAGAGTGCTGCCCCTTCTGCGACGGAACGCATTGGGCTTCCGACTGCAAAACCTTCCGCCGTCTCTCTGATCGCCGCAAGCAATGCCAAGAGCGAAACCGCTGCGAGCGGTGTCTCCAGGTGGCATCGCACTTAGCGACATCGTGTCCATCGAGCTCCACATGCTTCTATTGCAAAAAAGAGGGGCGTACAAAAGAAGCGGAAAGACACAATTCCGCCTTTTGTCCCCACACGTTTGGAATGTAATCTAATAGTTCGCGTTCAATTTGTGAAGGCTTAAGAAAATAAAGCTTGTGAGATCGAATGCCTAAATAACAAAATCAAGTTATCAAACTAGACACGGGTACAAGTCAAAACAAGATAAAATCTCAATTAAAACTCGTTGAAAGAAACAAAAGAACAATTTAGGAGAGAGAAAAAATAAGAGGAGAGACTAAATGTAAAAAAGTAACAAATTAACTAAATAAAATAAAATAAAAATCAAAAAAAGCATCACACCCCAAACATATCTTATAAGGTTTAAAACATTTTTAATTCAGGTAGTAGTAAGATTTCAAGTATTTAACAGTAAACGTCAGAACTACAATGTTCTGGTACCCTATCCATTCAAAACAGTAACAAAACTAAAACAAGTCAAAATTTACGAACAATCTACTTCGACGACCGGTACTCCTGTTTGGATCGACTCCACCTGACGTCAGACGGCTTCAACCACAATAGGCACAACGCCGAGCATCACCCTATGGTCGCCTACAAAACCCTCGTACTTCGTCATCAACGGCAGCCCACAATACGATTCCCAACGAAGTTCGACGACTCCTCGCAACGACTTCGACGACATTGTAGACTTGTTATTGTGTTACATTACATATGTATTTAGTATTTCAATGCGTATTGATACTGTATTGTATCCATATTACTTTTTGTCAAAATCAAAATTTTTTCAATCAAAATTCTCAAAACCAAATTTTCACAACTCAACTTTTAACAAAATCCAACGTTAACATCTGCTTGCGGGGAGGATGCGACAGCAAAATTAACGTCGTTGATTTGACTTCTCCTGGCTGCGGAGTGTCATGGACTTTGGTCCATGATATCTAGACCATCTCGTAAACTCCGCCCATCTTCGACTATAAATTGAGGTCGAGCAGATGAAAGCTCGAGCCGGTTCAGCTCAGTCTAGTCCGGTCTACTCCGCCTCGGTCTGATCGCCCGATCATCGGACCTTTGGACTCATGGGATTGCCGACGGACGAAAGAACCATCACAAGTCAACCGACCTAGAGCCGGATGCCGACCTCAGTCGTCGGACCCGCATATACTAGGGAACAAGGTAATAGCAACTCAATAAACAAGACTGAAGCTAAGACCCTAAAGGTTAACAATAATCTCAAGATCCCAACTGTCAAAGTCCACTTCCATTTCTATGTAGTTTGTAGAATACTTCTTGGTCGATTTTAAGGGAAATAAATATATAAATACTTAAAGGTGTACTTTAAGAATAAAACGGAAAATTTGTATTGAGAACCACCAAAATTACATTGGACCTTGATGCAGTCCAATTACTATTTTCATTCGCCTATTATAAAGTAAAAATTCAACTTGCATTGCGCATTGATGCTACTTTCTATACGGAGTTTTTCGCTCTATCTTCAACGTTCTTCGTCAGAATCGTTTTACAACGGCAAAAGCGTCTGGTATCTAATTGATTTAAATACATAACTCCTGGAATGTCGGTCTAATCCAATTCTTAAGATGTCTTATTGCACTGCTCATTCAGCAAGCTTCAGCGCTCCAAATTTTAAGGTTCTACATGTTGGTCGACTTCACGAATGCACATCTACCATGGAAAGGAGTGACGAATATCAAGGATGTAAGCGTAGAAAGAAAGCTCTCAAAGATGCCAGCTATGATTGAGTAATTAAAATATTAGGATGTATCCTAGTCGGAGAAGGGGGGGGGGGGGACAATCGAAAAGTGAACGTCATTCCATTCCGTACAGCTACATCCCACGAATTTAGATGAAAGTTCCCACACGAAGACCAGCTGAGGCTCTCGAAGAAACTGTAGCAAGGGATTGGAGACGCAAATCACTGTATGCTTCCTCCGATCCGAAAATCCTCCGATCGGAAGATCCGAAAATTATAACAAATCTAGTTAGCGATGTCTCTTGGCCTATCCCAAAACGCATGGTAGCGAAAAGTGTATTATTACCTATGTGCGAGACTATGCCGTGCATACGGCTAACATAATACAATGTCTCCTTGAATGACTGTGTAAATGGTGCTTACAAACAGCTGAATGATATAGAATTGGAAGTATTTTTGCAACTGACTTCGTCGAACGCTTGTGTTTACGGTCATGTTAGATTGCGGATAAAGGCAAGCGTTAGTCACCCACTGTTCGGGATGCACCTCTCATTCTGAATAGTACACCTATTTGACTTCATATCTAGTCTAAGCAACTACTTGACAAGGCCAATATGCAAGTCTTCAATTATTTGCCTTTACGGACACATCTGGTAGCAGGAGTGATGGAAGGATTGGCTGACTCTCGCCGGACCCAAAATCGTTGAAACCTTCTGTGGCGACGCGACAGCCGGCGCTTTCTCCAACCGGCCTCCCACGCAGCAAGCAATTTAGAGTACATAAACTTAGCTAGAAAAGTTGGCAACAATTATTCATCGAATTCACATAAAGATTTGGGACCGTTGTTACTTCTCCGTTTCTTGGCTCAAATAATCCAAAATTTTGCTTGAGCATGGAGCCATGCACTCTCCACATATTCACGATTAGCCGTACTCTCTAGTTCATCCTTACGCTAAAGATGCCATCATTGATTACTTAGCGGATATCAGCGCAGCTCTATTCCGACAATCATTTTCCATAAATGATACAATAAGTTTAGGTCTGTCTGAGTCAGGGAATTCCTTTCTTGATCAAGAATTCACATGGGTAGTCAATTTGCTTAGCCTTTCTGACCTATCGTTTTACAGTAAACCATAGCCCAGCCTTGAGCTCGAAGGGAAGGCCCTTCAAAGCCAAGCGCAGAATACTTCTCCAACCTTTACTGCACAAGGACACGACACAAACGGAATTCACACCACCTGGCAAACTTGGCAATGCGCTGGAAAAATGCGCCGCGTGACCTCTGCGCATTGCTAAAAAAAAATTCCACATCCTGCTTTGGATGAGCTACTGATCGTTGGAGTTGCTACGATTAAGCTGTGCCACCATTTAAACTGTATCAATTTTCTTTTGAAGAAGCGCTACAAATAAGCAACAATTGTTGCATCTGCTGGCAATAACTACAGCCCCTCCGTAGATTGTTCGTAATCCTAGCCAAAAACAGGTAGGACGAACGAAAGTGGAAGCACGTCAGGAACCGCTTCTCACTGAATTTTTGAAACTGGGACCTCGAGAGGAGTACCAACAGATCCTGGAGTGAGTTATTTGTTACTCTGGGGCCGGATTCATCAACGACTTACGTAACTTTAACGGAGAATTGTAAGCGAAACACTCAGATAACGCGGCTTATCAAGCGATATGGTGAGCGATAAGCCGCGTTTCGCTTACAATTCTCAGTTAAAGTTATGTAAGTCGTTGATGATTCCTGCCCATGGTGGAAATGCCCACTTTCTAGGGAACTCTACCACCCAACTACAACCATTTCAGGCATATCGATGGACTTCAGTTCTTCTCAGAGCCCAACTACGAGTTTATCTACGCAACGCTACGCAAAGCGATGAAAAGAAAAGGAGTGAAAGAATTCCCGTACGACTGGGAGAAGGAATACTCCTAACCCCTCGACATATGCGATCAGTTTCGTTTGAAAACCTGAATATATACTTATACAGAATAAACGTCATAACAGACACTTCTCCGTGGTGGTGGTTGAGAAAACGCGGTTGACTCCCAAATACTCATAGTATGCAATATTTATTATTAAACATGACAACATGACACAAGAACAACACTAATAAGCAACGAATAAACAATATGTGACTAGTTCTCCGGGATTGGTTTCATTTCAATGCTTGACTCTTTCACGTTTTCCGGTTTAGGCAAATCACGGCATATGATTGAGATCCTTCTAGACTTTTTGATTTTCTTCCCTTCGAAAACCGATTCCTCGTTCGCAAGGATCTCATGAGTAAAGTCGTAGCGACCTTCTTCTCTGAAAAAAGTAGAAAAGAGTACCAGAATCACACTCAGTAGCATCAGCCCACAACGTCCACACTATACTTATGCTCTCCCAAAAATTTCGAATATTCGAGGGGTTTCGAATACCGAAAATTTTCGAGCATTCGAAATCGAATATATTCGAAAACGCGATTTTTCTGAACACTCGAATTCGAATACATTCGAAAAACGCGATTTTTTGAATATTCGAATTCGAATACATTCGAAAAACGCGATTTTTTGAACATTCGAATTCGAATACACTCGAAAAATTCGATTTTTCGAATATTCGAATTCGAATATTCGATTCGAATATTCGAATTCGAATATTCGATTCGAATATTCGAATTCGAATGAAAAATCAGGCTGTATTATAGACATGATAGAAGGCAACACAGAAGAGAAAAGGGAAGCAATACATAACGGATCCCTTCCTAGTTAAGCACGAGGTTTTTATCGACAGGCATCTCATAAACCCCCATGTGAGTCGTGAAAATGAGATAGAGAACTTACACGTAGAACGATCAAAGGGCTTATGGAAGCGTCTAATTTCCTTGCTTACTGGAATACGAATTTTTCTCAAAGGAATACTAATGTTTTGTTAATTGCTGCTTGAGGAACAAACGAAAGGTTTACAAGGGAACATTATCTGGTTGAGCCACTGTAAGCTTCTAGGTCACTTTAAAACAATCCTTTTTGAAATTGGTGGCAGACTGACTGTTAAAGAACTTTCATGAAACAATGCTTTTGCCTAGCGGCAGCTAATGAAGGACTGACGACAAAGTACTACATGTAAATCTGTTGCAAGTCTGTCCTGCTCATCTAGAAATGTGAAATATCACACTGTCGATTTTGTGGCCACAAAATGTATTACAAGTAGCTAGGAATAAGCTACCCATGAGGGCCAGACTCATTTCGTTCTGGTGATTCACCCAAGTAAGTGGTAGGAATAAATATTTCTTATTTGCGATGAACTTGTGAATGTAATTATTCTCCAGCCAACATATTGATAAACTACGGTAAACTTCAGAAAAATAGATCGATCGATAACATCCGGCCGACATACACTGCCTCCCCTTTGTGAAGTCCGGCATACGGCCGACGTATCCATGCGAATCCCACTTCAAATGGCCAATTCAGAACAAAAATCGATAAAATCGATCGATAACATCCGGCCGATCTACGCCGCCTCCCCTTTGTGAAGTCAGGCATACGGCCGACGTATCCATGCGAATCCAACTTCAAATGGCCAATTCAGAACAAAAATCGATAAAATCGATCGATAACATCCGGCCGCTTTTCGGGAAGTGACTAGTATCGATGAGGCGCTCAGTATCCGGGCACCGAGCCACCATCGTACCACAGCTTTGATTCACAGACAGAACCGTTTTGGCGACCCAAATTACCCGAGAAACCCACCAAGCCTTTTCAAAATATGCCGATACACAAATTATTGTTGGGCATTCGAATGACACTTTTCGAATACTTGAATAATTTTTGCTTTCTGGGAAATTGCGAATATTCGAATGGTTTCGAATACCGAAAATTTTCGAGCATTCGAAATCGAATATATTCGAAAAACGCGATTTTTCTGAATATTCGAATTCGAATACATTCGAAAAATGCGATTTTTTGAATATTCGAATTCGAATACATTCGAAAAACGCGATTTTTCGAATATTCGAATTCGAATATTCAAATTCGAATGAAAATCATTCGAATACCTATTCGAATGGGTCATTCGAGCATAAGCATAGTTAATAGCCACGCAACTTCCAAGCTCATCTACGTAAAAAGGAATTACTGCGCCACACTACTACTCCACGTCTAGCCGTAACAGAGACAAACTGAACATCTTCCGCATCAAATCGGAGGGTCTCCGAGACGACCGTAATAACTTCTGTTCAAGGAAAATTTAGTATAGCTTTTTTATAAAATTTTAATTATCCTACCTCAGAAGGTGAGCACACATACTGCTTCAAATTTCACACAACTTCTGTCTTTTATGAAAAATGTAATGAGCTTAATTTTATCCTAACTCGCAATTAGGAAGCAATCATATAGTGTATTAAAAAGAGTTCGCACCATTCACTCGCCTAGATCGTTGCGATCTTCATTTGACTGACAGATTGAATACTCATCCTGGAAAAAGCGATGTGAGGATTTGTGTCTTTTTGTAACTGTTCTTCCTTTTATGTTTTACCGGTGCTACAATTAGGTTGGTGAGAAAGTCTTGCACCAAAATTTTTTAAAAATATTCAAGATTTAACAGGAACTTCCAAGGACTGTTTGGCGCCACGTAATTGTAGCACAAACATTCTAGAGTATTTCGCATACGTGGCGATTTCTTCTGAGGGCATATAAATACTACGATTGCAGTGAAGGCTGATAGGCTCCGTGACTCGCACAAGGCTTCGCGACTGACTATCGCTAGTCTCTACTTGTTCGTTTTCGTAATAAGGACTTTCTCGAGAATCTCGTCATGGGAGATGAATCCTGGGTCTTCCTCGTTAACCATACTCGGAGGGCCCGGTGGCTTCCTCAAGGAGAACCACAACCTCAAGACGGACATCCACCAGAGGAAGGTAATGCTGTGCTGTTGATGGGATTCTCGAGGACGGCTCTATCGTGAGCTTCCTGACGACAGCACCGCAACAATAGTGAACAACTACGCTACATAACCTTAGAAGCTGAGCGAGGCCATGCCGCGGAAATGGCGGGGACGGAAGAATGTTTATCTTCTTCTCGACAATGCTCGCCCCCAGGTCGTTTCGCCAGAAGTTGCAAGAGCTTATGTGGGAGGTGCTGCCCCACCCACCGTATTCGCCAGGTGTTGCGCCATCGCACTACCACCTCTTTCGAGCTCTCAAGCAACATCTAAGGGATAGGTGCTTCAACGACCGGACCGAACCGAACTGGAATCCGAGGTGGAGCACTTCTTCGAGTCACAGCTGACTACATTCTGGAAGAAAGGATTTCATGATCTCCCCGTCCGATGGGAGGAGGTTGTAGATGTAAATGGTAACTACTTTGTCGATTAAAGTCGCTCACAAAAGAAACAATAAAATTTTGAAAAAAATATGTTGTGGTGCAAGACTTTTTCACCAACCTAATAAATACAAACAGATTTTTGTTTTGCTATCAATCAAATTAAAATTGCTATACCCAGTGCAAACATGCAATCTCTTCCCTTAGCAAACTAATTGAGTGCTTCCTTCATGTAATTGAAAACAAAATTTAATTCATTACTTTATCTTCAAAAATAAAATTTTTATAAAACTTCAAACAGTGGTTTCACTTATTGGGGTAGGTGAATTATAAAAATTTCAAGGAAAGTTATATGAACTTTTCCTTGAACAGAAAGTTATTTTGGCCGTGTTGCGCAGTTTAATGTGATAAACGCTTGTTTGGACTTGAAGATGTTCACTTTAAGCTTGCTTATAAGGGAACTGTCTGAACGGTACGCCGGAACGGCAAGAACGAGTACTACAGGGAGAATCTCCAAATAGCAACAGAACATGCTTTGTTTTTGCCGAATCCTTGAGGCAAACGAGTACGAGGGTGTAATGGTTAACAGTCCGAGAGCGAGCTTACTACGGCAGCGCAAGATGCCGGTGTCGTGAACTGGGTGACGCAGTGGTATAGGGGCAGCCTCATGTTCGTGAGGTCAGGGGTTCGGTTTCCATGCTACATGGCGTTTTTGCACTTTTACCACAGCAACACTGACTCTACAATGTCTGCTAACCCTCGAGTGGTCATTCTCCGACTGACAATGAAGTGCGAATCCCCACTGGATGCTGTCCCTTCGAGAGACGAGATGAAGCTGACGGAAGGGATAGCAAGCATTGTACGGGATTTCGAACTGCAACAGTTGGAAATCGACGAAGTGGAGAAGTTGGAGGTAGTGGAGGAAGAGGACCAACAGTTTCAACCAGAAGAGGATTGTGCCGGAGTCACGACGCCACTAACCAGTAAAGGCACTATCACGTTTTCGGGAGGACAGATCGTTTCGGAGAAAAAGGCATGGCTTTACTAGAATTGTTATCCTATACAAGTTTGAGAACTGAGGAAAGTGAACTTATCGCGATTCCAGGCTTCAGCTGCAGCGGAGTACCACTGGGCAGGAACTGTGAAGCCAAAAGCAAGCTCAGATATGAAAATCTCTACGGAAGTCCGATACTATGGTAAAGTAGCAAGAGCGCGACGTAGCATGGGGACCGAACCCCCGACCTCACGAACATGAGGCAGCCCTTCTACCACTGCGCCACCTAGTATACGACACAGATATCTTGCGCTGCCGTGATAAACACGCTCTGCTGACCCTTAACCATTACACCCTACCACTCGTTTGCCTCAAGGATTCCGCAAAACAAAACATGTTCTGTTACTGTTTGGAGGACGGAGATTCTCCTTACAGTACTCGTTCTTGACATTTCGGCGTATCGTTCAGACAGTTCCCTTGTTAGAAGAGTGTTCATTATATTTTAAACATGTCCAATTCGGCTTCAAAAGTGTCCAATCATGCTTGAAAGGTGTCCAGTTTGGTTTCAAATGTGTCCAATTCGACCAGAAAGTGATATTAGACTAGATAGATTAGATGCTATACGCTATACTCTGTGTATCATAATTATAGATTCTCCAAAAAACTTCAGTATGATACTTTTCTCAAGCTTCCCAAACTTCGTAGGAACCTTTTATTTTTATCCATTTATTTATTGTACAAAACAATAGACATGTCTAAAGAGGATGAGGGAACATAAAAGAAAATTGTGATCAGGTGCTTGACGAAAACAGCATTTCACATGCATATAGGGATCAGGGACACGATACAGGAATTGCCCGTTTAATAGAGCATCGACTATTTATTGTACTATACACCCTAGACTGCCATAAGGTGAGCCATCAGCATTGGGGGTCGTTCAGAGCTCCATCGCGTAGCACCAGAGCTCTGAAAGTCCTCCAATGCTTGAGCTGTAGTAGACTTTACCAGCCCTGCACAGCAAACCTTGTCAAGCCTTTGTATTCACTTAGCAGCAGAGTGATACTATTAAGTATCCACGTTTATAGCGCAGCTGCCATGCAGGGAGACCCCAATACACATATTTTGGAACTTAGACTTCCAGAATTTTTTAAACTCTTGTGATCACGTATATTGATTACACCACAATTATAGGTCTACTTGAGAAGCTTGCTTGAAATGAAAGGCATCGCACAAGGGCTTTCCACACCATCATCAGGGATGCTCCACATCCATAGCCCTTCAGATATCAGGGGACTAACATCGCTCTGCTTGAACAAGAACTGAGTAATCCCCCAACAAGAAATTGTGTGGAGCATCAGCGATCGGTCGTTCTTCCTTGCGAAGTAGCCGACCCTACTCTACTACTGGGAACGTACTGTCCATGCTATCTCAGGATGACAACGATTCTGCCGAACCAACTAATCGCCAGGACGCCTTCGATTCTGGACCGTTTGTGAACGCCATGGAGACTGTTTTCTGCTATCAACCTACAGCGCCAGGTGCGTCTCTTCCCACGCCGATTTGCAAGCTCTCCTCGAAGCTCTCCTCCGCGAGTCACATAAAATACCATGTGATCGCCTTATAAGAAACGAAGAGCAGATCTACCGATGTTCGAATACTCAAGCATCGAACTTTCATCATTCGTGGAGAGAAAGTTCCATCACGAAACGTCAGTGGCGTTCGATTCGTCGTGCACGCATCAATTGTCCAACACGTCGATTCGCATGAGATCTGTCGCCTCGCCTTGCAGTGCTTCGACTCCTGCCAGCGCGCCAGAAAAACATCTCCATCGTCAACTGCTACTCAGCGACATCAGCAGCTTATGAGGCCGAAATGAATACGCAGCGAGAAGTCTTTCTACAAGTTCGTCATAGAAGACTTCAACGCTAGGTTAGGAAAGGCAAGGGAGGACATACAGGATTGGAAAGCAGGGATTGGCGACAGAAACGAAAACGGAATCTTGCTGGGCTCATATCCACGGCTCGACTATTCCACGGAAACTGGTTATTCCGGAAAAGAGAACATCGCCGCTGGACATGGGAGTCACCCAACGGCACGACACACGCGGAGATCAATGATATAATGTCTAACAGCAGGTGGTGCCTCTTGTACACTTCCGTTGTACCTTCCTTCTGTACTGGATCCGATCATCGTCTCCTCCGACCAAAATCAGGTTCGATCATAAAATGGAGAAGAGCTGCTACCTCTCAAAGGAAAGAAAACAAGTCGTGAACGACGAGACCATTCTGGAAGAATCGCTGTCCCACTATGACTGGCGCATCGAGGAGGACTCGACAGAAGACTACGAGCTACTGCTGAAATGCCTCCATGCTTGCGCTCAATTGGCGCTAATTTCACGAAGAACCAACTTCGATCGTATATCGAAAACAACAAAGAAGCTACTCGAGGAAAGAAGATAATTGAGGCTCAATCCGAATGCAACTCACCTGGAACGACTGATGGCCAACACGAGTTGCAGAAAGGCATTGCAGAAGGATTTGGAAGAACACAGGAAGAAAAAGATACTGGAAGCCGCTCAGCAAAAATCAAGTCTGAAGAATTGTCGTCGGGACCTCACCAATCACAGCATTCCATTCACGACTCTGCGAAATGAAGGCAGTATCGTCACCATATCCCGCTTCGAAATGGAATCAATAGCAAAGTGGTTCTATACCAGTTTGCTCCGCTCCGAAACTTCCGTACTGGACCAAGTTATCCCCGCTGGTGGAACAGCTCCAAGGGTCCTTTCGTCGGAAGTACGAGGTGCGATACAGACGATACAGAGCATGAAGAAAGACACGGCTCCCGGACTAGACAACATCACGGCCGACTTTCTTCGAGCAGGACAACATCACCTGCACTCTACTCTCGCAGCATGCATGACGTCCTATCTTCAGAGAAAAAGGATTCCAGATCAATGGAGGAGCCCGCGCACCATCATTCTTCACAAGAAGGGCGGCAGAGAAGATCTGAGGAACTATCAACCAATATGCTTGTTGAGCGTGCTCTACAAACTATCGACGAAGATCATTCTTGAGCGCATATCGCGAGCATTGGATGAAGCGCAACCAGTAGAACAAGCTGGATTTCGCCGAGGATTCAGCAGCGTGGACCACATCCAAACCGTCGCGAGGGTCACCGAGTATGTAGAGAATACGGATCTATCTTAGTCGGGGGGGGGGGGGGCACATAACTAAAAAGTATTATATGGAACAAATTCACTTGAGACTCCTACAGAACTACACAGGACCCTAAACAATAAAAACTCACAAAGAAAGAACGAAAAATTACATTTCTTGCGGTTGTAAGCCGGCAAAATTGTGTGCCATCCTCACCATGTTGGATCCTGGTTATAACATGTCAGGCGGAGGTCTGCACGCGGCATGCGGCTTCATGCGCCCTATTCACCATGTTAGATCCTGGTTATAACATGTCAGCCGGCGGTCAGCACGCGGCATGTCTTCATTCCGTCGTTCTTTGCCCGCCGAGACGGTTGTAAACCGCGGCGATTTTTTTTATTTTCTGTTTGTTTGTTTGTTTGTTTGTTTGTTTGTTATTTCTTTTAGGTTCCAACTCGTTCTCTAGAAGCCGCGCGGTAAGGGTCAATCCATTTTGTCACTTACTTTTTAATTATGTGGCCCCCCGGACTAGGAAAGATCCGAGAATACCACCTGCCCCTTATCCTAATCTTTGCCGACAACGAGAAGGCCTTTGACAGCGTGGGAACGAATGCGATTCTGTCAGCGTTTGTCGACCAGGGAGTGGACCCGTCCTACGTAAGAACTCTGGCCGACTACTACTGCCACTGCTCAACGACGATACAACTGTTTCAACACTCCATCAACATCCCCGTCGAAAAGGGCGTTCGACAAACCGACACCATCTCGCCAAAGTTGTTCACCGCCGGCCTGCAATGGATGATGAAGTCGCTCATCGACTCGGACGAAAACGGGACCTGTGTGGATGGAAAATTCCTTTCGAATCTTCGTTTTGCCGACGACATCGTCACTTTCTCGACGACTACCGCTGAAGCGGAGACGATGCTGAAGAATATCAACGAAGCAGGAACGAAAATCGGATTGCGAATAAACCGGAAGAAGACACAGTTCATGAAGAACGCCAGGAGCGAAAGAGACCAGATCAACATTGATGGCTCTTCTTTAACGGAAACAACACGTATGTCATATATGAAGGAATAATTATTGAGAAGGAGAAAAGCGGCGTGGTCAGCCTATGGGTCTCTCAAAGAGGCCACCAAACAACACTCGCAAAGAGAGCCTCCGGAGTGGCAGTGAGCTTTTGTGATGCAATTATTAAAGGATGTAGGGTACCGTGTGGGGAGTCCAAAACCATAGCTACTTTTCGGTATGCTCTTCTGTGATCGAAAAAAAACGTGTGGACTGGTGAGCGCGAAGTTCATGGCGCCCTGCTGCCATCCAACCCGACGGTCGGTTGGCGTTGTGGTAGCGGGGCCGCCTCTCGGGCGCACCGAGTGGGTTTGATGGTTCGGTCCCCGGTGTCGCCAATGTTTCTGCGCAGATCGAGTTGTGGATCTATCCTAGTCCATGGGATACATAACTAAAAAGTAGGTAACGAAATGAATGGAGGCTTACCGAGCTGCTTCTAGAGAACGGGTGGGAACCGATTTAAAAGAAACCAAAAACGAACGAACAAAAAAAATAAAAAAATCGGTTTTCAACCGTCTCGGCGGGCAAAGAGCGACGGAATGGAGGCATGCCGCGTACTGACCGCCGACTGACATGTTATAACCAGGACTTAACGTGGTGAATAGGGCGCATGAAGCCGCATGCCGCGTGCTTATCGCTGCCTGACATGTTATCATCAGGACCCAATAGGGTAAGGAGGGCAGGCAGCTTTGCCGGCTTACAACAGCAACAAATGCAATTTATCTTTTTTTTTTGTTTGTGACTTTCTCTTGTTTAGGATCTATGTTGTTCTATAGGAGCCGCTCGGTAAGCCTCAAGTGAATTTGTTACATATAATACTTTTTAATTATGTGCCCCCCACGGACTAGGATAGATCCTGAGTCGTTATTATTACGTGCTTGCGTGATACAGGGATCAATTTGTACACGATTAATGCTTTTAGTATTTAAACCTAGCCTTTTGGGCTTTCGTTTGAGTTATATCTCAATGGATCGTACTTGCACTGTATCATTCTATATTGGATCGCTAACATAAAAAAAAATTCTTGCTCACATCAAGTAGCCGTGTTTATTGCTGGAAAGGATAATAGACAATTATGATATTGAACCATGAAGCATTTAAAACGCAATCGCTTATCACACCAGCAGCATCTTACAAACGCTGGGGATGAATAGTGTTTCTCTCCCTGACAAGTCATCACTACTTCTTCTTCGTTGAAGGCATAATCGGTAAGCGTAGAGAACGGGCCCGGGTGATCATCAACATATCGAGCCGTCACCCAAGCGTATGCCAGACATGGGCGGAATACCAGAGCGATTAATCGTATAGAAACTGACTCCCGTGGTCATGCAAGCCCATAATAATAGCGATCCGATGTGTGCAAAAACACGACGACGACACCGGGGACCGAACCATCAAACCCGTTCGGTGCACCCGAGAGACCCCGCTACCACAAACGTCCCACACGAGATCCTACATCCAGCAAAAGTTGCATCGCAAAAGCTCACCGCTACCCCGGAGGCTCTCCTTGTCAGATCCCGATCTACGCCTCTACCTGTTCGATTCAACCGTACTCCCTGCGCTATGGTTCGCCGCCGAAAATCCTGGCGCTATGTCCACGTTAAAGTCCTTGCGTACTACTCACAGAGCGCTCGAAAGATGTCTTCTCAAGTTCAGCCGGTTATCGCAAAACCAACTGGCCTTCACAGATCCGACTTACGCATGATGTCACGACTAAGAATCCCGGCGGAATACACTTCGAAGATGAAGCACCGATGGGCCGGTCATATTATGCGAAGTATGGACGGACAAGGACAAGAACAACAGACGAGTGGACTCCAAGAGGGTGCAAGCGTCCTCGAGGAAGACCTCCAACGAAATAGTCAGATGTAGTCGTCGAAATCATCAAAAGGCAGCATTCGTTACCAAATTCTAATTCAGAATCGGCTGACGGTCGTGGTCTTCGTTCCAATCGAGCTATACGAACATCATGGATGACGACTGCAAGAGAAAGAAACGAATGACGACTGCGTTGGGGGGGGGGGCGCACGACCAGTGCAGACGACCATTCGAGGTATCAAAGTAAGTAAGTATCGTAGCGATTGTCGGGAATTTTATTTCATCTGGTAGCGTTTCTGCTAATTGTATGACGTATTCCGATTCCTACTACAATTTTTGTACAAAGTTTGAGAATGAACAAGAAAGCGAACAGAAATAATGAGTTCTTTGATACCCGATAATCTATTCCGCACTGAGTCACAACGGAGTCTAGTCGAATAAATTGTTTTTATTAACAAGACGCGCTTGCAGAAAACTGATAAACGGCTTGAAAACACTGAGAGTCCTGATCGCTGCGCCATTCAGTCCTACAAAAACGCTTCCCAGGGTTTTTCAAACATAATGTTCTACGTTCTATGTTCTAAGCTCCGGTACGAATGAGGACGAATTACACACTGATCATGTTATCACTAAAACTTATGATAAACTTTGAAAGCTACCTCCACCAATAAAAAAGCACATCGCGACAGTTCAGTTGGTGCGCTATGACATAGGCAAGATCTTCTTTATTTTTAGCCATGGCAGCCACGGCCGCAGCTCAGAAGTGATGTAGGGAACATTCTACGGTCTGCTTCTTATAACAGTTGGACTTTATCGTCTGCCTAGTGAATTCGAGCAACCACAGGAGAACACTTAAAAGACATCTTCCGCTGCTGTCAAGAGGTAGCATCCTTAATAGCGAGATTTGTGAGACGATCTCGAAGGTTTCATCAGTTGTTCAACTTTCACTGGATGTTTTAAGCTGCAAAATTCTTTTGGAAGTTTCTCTACCCAATGAACTGACGTTTCGATTTCCCGTCGTCTTCATATA
Source organism: Heligmosomoides polygyrus polygyrus (assembly GCA_947396885.1). NCBI lineage: Eukaryota > Metazoa > Nematoda > Chromadorea > Rhabditida > Heligmosomidae > Heligmosomoides > Heligmosomoides polygyrus. The sequence continues at coordinate 74,706,401 of OX377202.1, read as the reverse complement.
TATATATATATATATATATATATGTATATATATATATATATATATATATATATATATATATATATATATATATATATATATATATATAATCTACCACAGAGACTGATATTCGCCAGGCTGCAGTGCATGACAGATATGACGGCTACAACGAAAAGCCTCGAAAGTTTGCGAAAAGTTTGGCACTGGAAAGTTCCAGCGTGACCTATGATACGCACTGTGTATCTCGCCTGTAAATTTAGCAATCATTTTTACACGCGCTGCCTACCAGATGAAGATCACGAAGAAAGGTGTGACCATAAAACGGCAAGACCATCATAGATGCGCTTTTCACAAATAGAGCTCTTAATGCACTCCTAATACGTTTCATTTCTTAATACAGTTAACCAAGGCTTACCCCATGCGATAGAGACACCTCCGCGGCAAAAGCAGATCAACTATCAGTTCATCTTTTCTCTCCTTATGTCGAAGTCGCATAACAGCATCAGACAGCAGACAAACTCCTGTGACCACATCACCGCAGTACTGAAAAGGAGCAATATACGCCAAACTCTATCAAGGACATAGAATAAAGAACAGCGCTGATTAATCCTTGGATGGAATGCGCCGCGTATTATTCTTCGACGAGATATCGTAGAAACCAATTGAACAGATGTTAGGCTCGTAAGTGGCTTACGACGGCCAGCCGATGAATAAGCAATGTTTGTTTTCCCCAGCTAAATTAGGAACCGACTCATCGGCCCTGAAGTAAAGGAAGGCTCGCTGGGATCCGCAAGCCTGCACCAGGAACATCGATTCAAGGTGTAGGCGACAGCCGGCGGCAACAGAACGCACCCAAAATGCTGATGGAACTTAAAGCCTCACCGCCACACTGCCTAAGGGGAAACGGGTCGTAAAGAAGGCGAGTGTTGCGGAGCAAAGAGAAGTGAATGTAGCTCTCAACTTACTCTAACACTGTCAATATGTGGCCTGATCACACCGTCTTCGTGCAGATCCAAAATATGGACATACGTAAGATGGTGGGAATCGGGCGCGAAGGAAACATCTCTGTAACGTAATATGGAATGAAGAGCAGCACAACTGAATCAAACAGGTCGCGATAACTTGAAAGAGAGTGATAATGACACTAAAACTCCATCACAAGGCTGACCCTCTAAAGGCTTTATAGAGTCGTCACCTAACATAAATTCTCAACAAGAACATGTTCCAAGTGTTATGTTAGCAGTTATAAAAGTTCTTGCTAATTGCCTGAACATATGAATTGCCTCACATTTGTGATGAACAATACATTCATCACACTATATCTGTTCTGCCAATCAAAGGCATCGTCCTAACTTGCTAGTTGAGAGAGGAAGTATGAACTGCGTCATATTTTGAAGACAACTAACACGAAACGCAACACGAAAACGTACCGTATACGCTGGATGACAGCCTCATTGGCTGGAGACCACTTGCGCTGCTCACGCTCACGATACAGGTGAATAGCCTGAAACGATCACTGTGCTGCTTCTCATCTGATCTTCAGTCAGAATTTATAACCAAACGCAGTAGCACAGAAAAGTGCAAAGCAAGTACATCATCCCAGTGGTTCTTCTCGTAGCGCAACCTCTTCATGTGAGGCTCAACCTCCTTCAGAAGCTCCGCTTCCTCAGATTCGCTAATGAAGGCGGGAATGACACGACAGCCGGCTCCGACAGCCGTCATCAGCTCTTTTGGCCATAGCGGCGTATTATGGAAGTGAACAAGTGAAAGCAGACGGCTGCAGATTCGCATCAATCACCCTGAATAGAAAATATGTAAACAGTTTCGGATCTCTTATTCGAAGGAGGCATCCGTAGAAAAAGAGAGGCATGGTATCGTCGTGGACAATCTTGGGTGAGGCGACCTCACCGTTAAGATACAATTGCTCCTCTCCTGCCCTCCTGTTTATGAGCCCTTCCCGAGCCCTTCCAATCTCCCTTCTCCTTCTCACTACAGCCGCTGGTAGGCTACCCCTTTACACTTTTGTCGTATTACCTGCAGCATAAACGTAATCTGCCAGCTATAGCCTGTCGCTGATGGGAACTTGCAGAGAATGTTTCTCTCCTAGGCAGTTCAGTGTGTCATCCTCGCAAAGTAATTCACTTTCACTTTTGCCGACGTTGTCAAAAAGACAGACGTGAGTGAAGTGCCTTTCCATACCCACCACACTGCGGTACAGCCATAGCTTCGTGATTCAGCCGTTCGTTTGCTATGTATCCGAACAAGCGTTCCACGTTCTGGAACCAGATCCGCTCTCCATATACTTCCCACGGTCAAGGCATCCCACTATTAAAATAAGCAAGCATTCACGGAAACTGAGCTCACTAATTAGTCGGGAGTAGCGCCGCACGGGTTCCCAAAGCCACTGCAGAGGCTCCACTTCTCTCAGCACACTCACCCGTCATAAGGTGCAACCTTATTTGCCTTAGCATTTCTTATGTTTCTTTTCAGAATTACCGGTGCTTTTGCAGATCGATCTTTGAGATCTACCAGCAATATACTGCACTCTTCTTATGTTACATAACATAAAACTTCCACTTCTCAATGTACACCGTAGCCAATCAAAATAGAACGATTAAAAATTAACTCCAAGCTGCAGATGAGGACAATATCCTTTATACAATAGAGAATAGTGTAGTACCTTATGGCGAAAATCTTCTGATGTATTCCGAATAACCTACATAATGTTAACCAAAGAATGGTAGACACACACACGACTCGGATCTATCGACCCAAAATAGCTAGATGTTGATGCTCCCCTTATGGCTCAGAACAGAATGAACCTGTACAATAACGAGTTCCTCTGCCCAAGCCGTTACATTCCCTCAGCAGTGCAGTACCGCTTACTCCCATGAATTTCCTCGAGATCGTCAGCGTCGTCGTATTTCGTCACAGACTTGGTGCTATCAAAGTATAACTAGAGGAATTCCGTCTCAGAAATTGCACACGGATTTATATAGAGTCAGAGTAAATCCACTCAAACAGGAACCACCAACATCTCAATTATGGAAGAAAAGAGTTCATGACGATGAGATCCCCCAACTGCTGCAGGCGACGTGTTTAGTGAACACCACGGATCGATCACGTCTCGACCAGGCCAACCAAACCTTTCATTCTTCCAAGGTCGGCCTTATCTGGGAGGAATGAAACACAGACTTGTCCATCGGCCAGCCACTGGGAGATATGGGGGGGGGGGTGAGTAGACATTGGTCCACGGCGATGTCGCGTTGTTGCGACGTTCAGCGTCGCCCGCGACGATGAGTAAGCGCGAAACCCTGGCGTTCTTCCACTCTTCCTTTTTTACGCAATTCTCGCAGGGGCAATGACCTGGAGACCAAGGCATCTTATAAACCCGACACGCATTCAAACTGCTCATACAATGCTCCTGGAAGTCTAACATTAACCAGAAAGGACATTAGTGACGTTGAGGAGGTAAGGACATTCGAAGTCACCGATTTGGTTGATAGTAACATAAATGTTAAAGGAAGACGCCAATAAATCCCCTACTGGGTGCGTCACACAATCTGCTTCTAGGGATGTCCTGGCTGGAGGCAATTAAAGTGTGTATCTGATCAATACTGTTACTGTGAATGACAAGTACGAGTTCTTTATCACAATACTCCATAAATGCATTGACCAACTAGTACCTACCGAAAAGTTACCAGTACACTTTAATAAACTTCCTCCCAACCTAGTCAGACTTTTTTAACAGAAAGAAAAACTATGGTCGACATATCAACATTGCCCAAGTTCTGAAAACCTTCACCGTTTTCAAAAAATCAATAATAGATTCGACCGACTTTTAAACAAATTCCACAAGTATGTTGAGAGAAAAATTCTCGATACTCCCAACAAATCATCTCTCTATAAACTGTTAAATTCTGTACTGAAACGTACCGAGCGAATCCACACACTGAAGGATGAAACCGGCGTCGTAGCATTAACTGACTCAACAAAGGCTACCATGCTAGCTAAATATTTTCAAAAGACTTTTGCAGAACGTCCTTTCAACATCGACTCCTTTGCTGTTAATAATAATAATTCCAGCATGGAAAGTTCGGTTTGGTTCTATAAGGAGGAGATTTATAATGAACTTTGTAAGCTACCACCTAGTTATGCTACTACTCCGGATGAAGTACCGTCCTACTTTATCAGGAAAATTGCCATCGCGATTGCTTACCCTCTTGAGCACATATTTAATGCCAGTTATATGACTGGCGAAGTACCATCCCGTTGGAAACATGCGTTTGTTACACCTATTCCAAAAAAGCCTCCCCACCAACTTGTATCAAACTTTCGTCCAATTAGCATCACATCAGTTTTTGCTAGGGTCTTCGAGAGAAAACTCAAGACAGCGCTTGTATTATATCTCGAGTCCAATAATCTTATCCCTAATGATCAACATGGCTTCCGTTCAGGTAAATCTACTGAAACACTGATGTTATCTACGCTTAATGATTGGACGAAATCTCTTGAACAAAAAATTGATGTGGATGTAATTTATTTTGATTTTATGAAGGCTTTCGACAAGGTCCCTTTGGATAAACTAATTGTCAAGCTCACGGATATAGGTGTCCATCATAGAATTACTCTGTGGATAAAAAACTTTATATCTGGTAGATCTTTTCAAGTTAGGGTAAATGACGCATTCTCTGAATGTCTTTCTATTAAAAGTGGTGTTCCTCAGGGTGGTGTTTTGTCCCCAATCCTCTTTTCTATATATACCTCTGAAATCCCGTCCCTAGTTAATCAGCTTGGTGTTTCTTGTAAAATGTTCGCTGATGATATAAAAATTTATAAGAATATTGCTCTTCGAGAAGACCATCTTTCTCTTCAATCAGCAATAAATGCAATTGCGGATTGGTCATCAAAATGGGAACTTCCATTATCTCCGCAAAAGTCACAAGTACTTTATCTAGGGCAGCAGGTAGGTAGATATCCTTACTACCTTGACAAGATGCATATTAGTAGTACAACTTCCCTGCGTGATTTGGGCTTTATTTTGGACACCCAACTTTCGTTCAAAGAACATATTGAAATAATATCGAAAAAAGCTGAACGAATTGTGCACAGCCTCTTCAAATGTTTGCGAACAAATTCAATACAACACTTATTAATTGCCTATAAGTCGTATGTTAGACCAATTCTAGAATATGGCACCACAATTTTTAGTCCCAAATATAAGCGTGAAATTGCCAGGCTGGAATCTGTACAAAACAGCTTCACAAGAAAGCTATGGATACGAGTACATGGGTATGATTACAACACCATCCCCTCACCGGCTTCACGAAACAGATTCTTCAATCTACATACCCTTGAACATCGTAGGAGAAGAAATGATTTAATTGCGATATATAAGATGATAAACGGTCTTACTCGTATTCCTCTTCAGGAGTTCTATACATTTTCTTCATCGAACACAAGGGGTGGTCAGTGGAAGATCCAGTTTCCTAGAGCAAAAAGCAGTGTAAGGTCTCAATTTTTCACTTGCCGTGCTGGCTCTGATTTTTTGAGGTTATCTAAAAAACACATTATACCAAATTCCTTAAGGAAGTATAAAAAAGTTCTTGACCGATATCTTCAGGATGCAGTTTAGTAGTTTTCAACTGTATTATGTTGATTCTTGTTGTCTGTTCTGTTTTTTCCTGTTTAGAATTACTTTAACTTATGTTTAGTTTTACCTTGTTTTTCTTTTGCATGGTTATCCATGTAGTGAATAAATAAATAAATAAATAAATAAATAAATAAATAAATAAATAAATACGACTTGAGGTTACCAGCCGAAAGACATGTTAGTGTTTTATGTTTTCCACATGAGTCTGGCACCAATTCACCGATCCTAAGGGGATGGAAGGCTTACTTGTTCTGGGCGGGACCTGAAGTAAGAACTTCCTAGTTAGATTCGGGGTACAGCGGCAATCCACGGCTCGATCACGCTAGTGCGCGCAGCTACCAGATTTCATTCGACTTTTGTAGAGAGCAGGAAAGACGCCGCGCCTATGACAAGTCATTGTGAAGGCTACGTGCACAATCAAATCGTCTCCAAATATCCTACTGAAGGAAAAGCGTTGCGCATCACATAGCAACCGATTAATGCCGACCTTTGCCCTCGCTGAATTCAGTTCCATACATGATTTACGACCTTCTGGCGTGTCCCTGACATAACATTGTTCTCGCGATCCTCCACAGACCACACATCTCGTTTGCATGTAACTCTGATGTCCCGCAGACTGGAGAAGCCCCTTCACTACAAACGGATTACAGATATGAACTTCAGTGAGAGCTCGCCTTAAATTTCAGCTTCGGAACTCCCCTGTGTTACGTGAAAGGAACCGAGCATCGGTCAGAGCTTCATCAGGGATGTGCGCTGAATTGCCGCCGGTAAATTTTTACCGCATATTTTTAACGCGGAAATTCTCCGGTAAATTCCGGTAAATTCGGTAAATCCGCGTATTTTTTTCAAAATTTAATATTCCCTCAAAAACAATGATTTTAAGCGGAGGTAGTGTAAAAAAATCGTAAAGCTTCTCACCGAAACATCATCACGCTCAGAAAAACCATATCATCTTCATTTTATCATGCATACGTCATCCTAAAGCAAACAAAACAAGCGGAAACCTAACAATGCTCAAGTGTAATGACCTACATTGTGAGTGCTTTAAAAAAAGATAAAAGCTCGATTAAAACTCTACAAAAACATTTCTGAAAAATCGATAGTCAATCGAATAAATACATTTCTAATATAATAATATATTCCTTTTGGATTAACAGTCTAACTGCTTTTTGAAATTATCACAATTATAATCATTTCATTCGATGAAAGAATGATTCGCACCTTACACTACCACTTTTTTGAACTATTAAGCTGTATTTTGGAGCAAAGCCAGGCACTTCAGAAAAAACAACGAAACATGACATGATAACGAATTTCTTTCTCTTTTTATACGGGAAAACAGCTTAAGAGTACAGCAGGAGATCAGGAAGACTAGCGGAGTTCATTCCGATGCCTTTCATCTTGGACTGAATTACGGGAACAAGGCCTAGCGTATTTCCTCGTTATTCCTCTGGCGATCGTCTATTCTGAGAGCTTCAATACCTCTAGTCCAAGATAGCAGCAATCACTTCTAAACTGATCGTGAGATTAGGTAGTATGTTTCCTTCCCCATTCGATAGATAGGAACATGATTCTGTATGAAAAAAGTCGTTAAATTCTCCGGTAAATTTGGGAGTTTACCGGAAATTTTCGCTAAAAAAATTTATCGCGAAAATGCCAGTAAATCCGTTAAACCGGTAAATCGTTAACCGGTAAACGCACACCCCTGATCTTCATGATCGGGCCGCTATCGATTCAAATAGTCCGTGCGTAAATGCTAATGACGTGCATTTTCAAGCGGAAACTTGTGTCGTAAAAAAACACATGCTATTCTTCAGTATTGGTGAAGAAAACAACTACAGCCTGGAGTAGCTAACAGCTTCTTCAACCAATTTATTTCGTTGTGCACTGTATCTTAGAAATGTAAAGTACTTATCTATCAAGGCCTAGAATAAGACGTAATCACAACAAATGTCAACGCTTCTAAAATCTAAACTACACATACAATTATGCACATATACAACAATGTGAAAATTACCAGTCTCAGAACGACTTGAAATGTTAATCAACGTCAAAAAATTCACAGAAAATAGGTAGTTGTCAAAGAGCAAGTACCTTACCGTAAATTAGCAATGTTAGACCTGTGGCTATGAATGAAAGAGTGTTAAGACCGCTTGATTCCCAGAATAATTAAAAACATGGCACGTTTGTGAAAAAACCAAGGAAATATTTACAGAACTACACAAAGAAAGGCCGACGAAGAGTTAGCTAAACATTTCAAACACTAAAGAACATCGATGTAAATCACTTTCCGTCACCAATGAAAAGCCCATGCATGTCCCTCAACGAACGCTTCAGCTCTTCTCGGAACTCCTTTGAGCTCTGCAATGTAGGTCTCGATACAGGAAACAAAGAAATTGTGGGAATAATGCAAGCATACCGTGTTATCTGCCGACCGTTTGCTAGAAATGTGGAACGAAATTTGATGTTCTCCCGCAACAATGTAGGAAACACCGTACCCACGATCAGCCACTGGACCAAATCCACCTGAACAAGTGAAAATTAGACGGTGTTGACAAGTTGAGGCATCACCTTTGGCAGCAGCACAAATGGCGAAAAAGAACGTTCAACCCTTCATCGAAACGATGCCACCTCTTATCGCGAATGCTCTCATTCACCACCAATCTACTTTGCGCTGTGTGATTTGACGCCATTTTTCCCTGCACTGCAAGCCACTATACATTGGATCCGATCGAAGATCTTCGGATAATTGGATGATCCGGATAACGGTGATTTTGCAGACCCCGGATTTTTGGATGATTCGGATCGAGTTATCCGAATCGGATATCCGAAAATGATTCATTCCCACCCGCCAAGGAAACATCACACCCCGGTACTCGTCAATGCCACTTTTGACATCATCAACCGAAAAGATCAAAGTGCCACGAAAGTTAAGGCGTCGCCCAGCACCTCCACTGTCTAAGCTCTTCTGATGGCATCGTGACCATAACAGAGCGCATCAGTTGCATGGACTTTTTAAATGCTGGCTGACTTAAACAGTGCGAAGCCGCGCGAGGAACTGGCGGAGGGGAGGATCGGAAGCGGAGCATAATTTTAGGCCCATTTCCGATGATTCATCCTCCAGCTATATTTCTTCTCTTTCAGAACTTTCAACACTGTGCAGATTTCTCATGGATTGAATTTGTCTGAATACATAGAAACGCCTACCTCCAGCAGTAGTTAGCCGCATTCGTAGTTCAGGATCTATGGCCATTTCAGATTCCACCTGATTTAGAGGCGTTTGGCTTGTGGACAGCAGATAAGTGGGAGGGAAGATGCGATCAAAGAAAGGAGACTCCTCCTCGAGGTACCGTTTGATTACATATCTAAACAGCACGCATATTTACTTGATGCACACGATTTTAGGAATCAGGAAACGATGATGTCGAAAGGCAAACCCACAATGCGAATAAATGCCGATCGATACCCTTTCCACACATTGCATCACGATACAGCTCCTGGTGGTAGTCGCATGCCTTCCGCAACAGTTGGAGTCGTTCCTCTCGCTGGAAATTGTCAAAATCGATCAAGCCGTGTGCAGTAATTCAAGGACAAGGACTGGTACTCACCGTCTTTGTGGGATCCAGCATAGATAGCACAAACGCTGATGATTTCGTTGTGCAAGATCGAACAGTCTCAGTGCGTCCTTCTCGATAAAGACGAGTCATCGACGCCTCGTACGTTAGACAGAACTTGTGTTGATTCTAAATGGATGTGACCGTTGGCCGCTAACTCTGAATACGTTTAGTATTTTGAACGCAAATTAATTTTGAATACATTATATTGCAACAAACAATTTCAAACAAAGTAAAGGTATGAGTAGTTGTGAAGCTCGATTTAGTCAATACTTTATTGACGTCTCGGGTTTCGTTTTTTATTGGCATAAAGCATTAACTAAATCGAGCGTCACAACTACACAACCGAAGTCACAACAATGAAGCTCAGGGAACCAACGATTTTACGAAAGTACAGGCATACTAACCACAAACACAAGGCTCAACATTATAAGCAACACCTAAAACTATTACGAAGCATCTTGAAGATATTGACCACCTAGTTTTTGTAGTTGCCTCATTGAATTCAGTGGTGTTCGTATTGGAGAACTTCAAAAAATCAGTGCCAGCTCGTGGTGAAATTGCTTGTAGCATTACATTCAGCGCCATGAATCTGGATCATCCACTGTCCCCCTCTTGTGTTAAAGGAACATAAATGCGTAGATTTTTCAGAGAAAAAGATCTATCGCACAATTTAACATTTTGTTGTTCATGAATAGGTCATCTCTTTTTCTAAGATGTGCAAGAGTATGCGGCAGACTGAACGTTTAATTCCGAAATTGAAGGCGAGCTGACACACTGAAGGCTGTTAAATTAAAAAATTTGTACTATCGGAGGAAGCGTAGTGCAGCACAGATGCCTCCACAGATTAGTAACCTCCACAGTCATTCGCCGAAATTCCTTCTCGTAGCCAAATGAGGGCGGAGATACTTCCACCAGAATATGAAAACGGTACAATCCAGGCGAATGACCAAAGTGCTTGCGTTGTTAGACACAGCTCAAGATGTAGCACTGGTAGGAGCGAGAATGCTTTTCATCAGCACACGCCTTCTGTTTGAATGATTGCACTAATTACGCAGAGTCGGTGGTCTACCTTAAGACTGAAAAGCAAGCCAGGAAGAAGCATCCTAGCTCACACGCTCAGAACACACTATCCTGTTAGGAAACATAATATGTGAAAAAACATAAACAACAAGCACACTCAAGTAGTGCACACAACCACCCTAGTGAGGAAACAAGTAGCAATTTGGGTTACGCCTTTCAACAACAAAAAAAAAACACTTGAACCTCCAAATTTCAAAAGTTTAGAATTAGCAATGAGCTGCAGACTCAATATGAGCGCGCAGCACTGCACGTAGTCTGCCCCCACCCTCCATCCGCTCCTTCCTCTACGACGACTAAGAAAATCCCTCTCTTCGAGTGTGTGCAAGGAAGTAAAACTGCTGGTCTCTCAAGCAAGCATTCATATGTGCCATTTCAGTCAATAATGGAAATCGGTCATAAAAAAGAAAACGCAAACACCATAGCGTTCTGCCTTATTTAATCGAAAAACTGAAAACGAAAGTCGAAGATTAATTACGGTTCTTTTTAGACAGATAGCAAAGCTTGGCCTAACTCTAGTTCGGTGTTGAGTCGAATGTGGAAACTTGAGCGAATATCGTTTGTATTTCTCTTCAATTTATTTTATTCCTTCCACTATTTCAATTTGTTTTCATTCGTCAATGAGTCCTCTATATCTAAATCCATAAACGTGAGCGAGTTCAACATAGCGTAAGCCAAACCTTATAATAGGTGTACTGCAAGACCATTTGAAGATACGCGTCTGGCGAAACGCCCAGCGTCTTAATAAATCCCTTGCCGTAGTCGGTCCAAACCAGGAGAGCCATCTCCACGTCGTCGATCAAGTCTTGCGCAACCTTCATTGAGACGTCAATAGCTGCCTGGAGTTTAAAACTTGGTTGAATCCAACGGATTTATGAAAGAAACGCATACCAGTGCCGTGTCCGGAATCTCCCACTTGAGTCGGTCAGGTTTCAAAGACAGTGTCGGTTCACCCTTGGTGTTTCCGTTTTCATCGTAACCAATATATGCTATGTCACGCAGCACCATCCATTCCATGAAATGCGATATCACAGCAGCGTCTCCCCTGAAAAAGTGGCTTTTCAAAGGTAAATCAGTCGATATGGACAATTTCACTAAAACGAAACGAACCAGGAATGCTCCGTGTTTACACCAACATGAGCGTTTTTAGATATAATTATGTTGAAAGATTTATCGAACCATCTGTTGTACCCTTTTCCGTGCAGGAGATTATGAGCCCAATGATCCAGCTTGCTGGGATCATTCTGAAATGATTCTTGTATACTAACGCACACAAAGGAGTTGACATAATAAGGATAAGATGCATTAGTCGCAGGAATTACTCCTCGAAATTTAAAACGTTGTTCATTCAGTTCCGAGCTTTAGAAGGGTATTAAGCAGTGATGTGGTCTTGAGTCTAGAGACATAGGAAAACATGTGTGAAAGCTGAGATGACAGACGTAAGAGAGGCAAACCGCGGCAGCCCAAATAAGCCTTCACGTCTCAAATAAATAATAATGTGGTTCGCACAGATGACTGAATGTGAGCATGTGTCAACGATCAGTCATGGTGCAGTCTACAACCTCCATCACTCCTACGCAATTTCAGATGCCTTTTTGAAAAATTCCAATCTAGCGATCTCTTTCATGGCTAACTAATATCATGAATGCGCAATTATTACTTTCAAATAACAGCCTTCTTTCAGTGCTTTATCAGGAACCAAGTTAACTCCTCGTGCTCAGTACTTACAATGTCAACCAATAAAATGTATGGGCAAAAGGATGACTGCGTGACGCGACTTCAAAACGACAAGAACATTGTTCGATCTGTTCATACTCCGCAACATCGACAGCAGCGAATGGGTCATTCGTGCAAAGAATACAAATTAATGCCTAATGCCGATGAAAACGAAAAATCTTCACGTAACCTTTGTACGGGCGCGTGATAGGGAGGAGAGGGGCCGATTATCGCGTGCAGCCGAATCCCAGTTAGTGGTTCATAGTTCCCGCCCGTACCAGCCAAACCTTTCGCCCATCCGGGGAGGGTGAGTTGGTAGCAGACCTGTTTGGAAAGGATAAAATACTGACTTATCAATTGGGTGGTCGAAAGTCCTTGTACAGGCCAAATACACACTGCCTGCACGGAGTTTTTTTGAAGAGCAATGCGTTAAAAGTCACACTTGGTGGGGCAAGTAGAAAGGAAGGAAACCTTGGCTCAAAAACAGCGTTTATAATAACCGACTTGAGCTAGCAGCAGTTAAAATAATAATGAAATATAAAGGAGTACAAGTGTAGAAAGGGGATTCGTCCTCATTCTCTTCCACAAAATCCTGCCGGCTTGTTCAAAAACTTCTAAAATCAAACCACCGTATGCGGATACGTATATATTATAACTGTAGAAGGACATCTAAGTTTGCATTGAATAAGCTACCTCTAAACTCCACACGGAAGAGTATAACATAACAAGCGCGCTCACCTTGTCGTACGAAACCTCCTCGTCGTCAAGAATCAAGACGAAAGCGGCACGCTCTATATCGTTAAGACTCGTCCTGTTAATGCCAGATCGGAAAAATGAGCGACGAGTTCTAGCCCAGTGAGTGCGCTCTCCAGCTGTTAATACGGCCATTCGTTCCTTAAAATACGCGCTTGCTGCCTAAGACTGGCAGTTTGTGAAAGAACAGCGCCTACCTCTCCGGGAAAAGGAACCAGATCTTGGCCGAGAATGGCGTCGAATTGAACTTGTAGTTCGCAAGGTTCAAGGTACCTAACAATGGTAATGCTATGCTACTCTCAGTACTTGTGCTGTTAAAAAAATAGAAATAGACTAACCGTTTCCCGTTGTGCACAATAACCTTGAACCAGCAGCCCCTGTTGTATACTGCCACATGTTTGGAATCATCCCAGTGGAAGAATTTGTCACACTGAAATTCGAGCATCTGAGATCGAATAAGCAGTGAAAATATCACACATATCATTTCTGCAATATTACATTATGAAGGAAATGCGGGAGCCCTTACTCTTCGCCCATTAACACATTCACGTAGAAAGCGTTTTCGCGCCCAGTGTGCGCGACGGTCGGCCGCTTTTTTTGGCGTGCGGGTGTGTCCACTTATTTGTGTGGACACCCGCGGAAAAAAAAACAGAAAAGCAAAACAGAGTCTTAGAAAACGTTAATTCTTCTTCTTCTTCTTCAGCGTCTGTCCCGCTTCGTAGCGGGGTCCGCTATTCTGGTGTCATGATGCCACCTTTCCCGATCCAGCGCTAGATCAGGGTGGACGCCAGCCGCTTTCAAGTCCGTATGTAACGTATCAGCCCAGCGCTGCTTCGGGCGCCCTCTAGGCCGCTTTCCTACCACCTCGAACCTAAGGCCTATCTTGCGGACGCTATCTTCCTTTCCACGCAGAACGTGGCCGTACCATCGTAAGCGAGCTTCGCGCATCTTGTCAGTTGTCGGCGCGACACCGAACTTCTGCCGAATAGCATCGTTTCGGATGCGGTCCATGCGCGTGACTCCTGCCGTCCAGCGCAGCATCTTCGTCTCCATGACGCTGAGGCGCGCTTCAACTTCCTTGGTCGCAGGCCAACACTCAGCGCCGTACATCGCTACTGGCTGGATGACCGCGCTGTAGATCTTTGACTTAAAGCGCTCCGGTATCTTCCTATCGCAGAGCACCCCAGTCAACGAGCGCCACTTGGACCAAGCTGCACTCACGCGTGAATTCACTTCGACCATCAGTTTGCCGTCAGACGCGACTGCTGATCCCAGGTACTTAAAGACCGCAGTGCGTGGAAGCTCGATGCCGTTAACCTTGATGGAGCTGGACTCGGTAACGTCCGTCGTTAAATACTCGGTCTTCTTCACGTTCAATCTGAGTCCAAACCGCTCCAAGCGATCACACCAAGCTTGCACCTCTCGCTCGAGTTCACCTTTATCTTCGCTAGCGAGCATCACGTCATCGGCATAAAGCAACGTCCAAGGGACGGGCTTTTGAAGATCTCGTGTGATGGCATCCATGACGACAACAAAGAGGAGTGGGGAAAGCGCAGAACCCTGGTGTACCCCGACAGAGATGGGGAACTCCATCGAGGTTCCAGCTGCAGCTTGCACTCGACTCTTTGGACAAGAGTAGAGAATTCGCACCCACTCTATGAGCTCTTCGGGAACTCCATGATGTCGCAAGGCGTACCATATCACTTCACGCGGTACGCGGTCAAAGGCCTTCTCCAAGTCGAGGAAGGCGATATGCACTGCCTTCTGTTTCTCGCGATGCTTCTCTATCAGGAGGCGGGCGGCGTGTATGGCATCAATGGTGCCACAGCCAGCCACGAAGCCGCACTGATTGCTGGACAGCTGGACGATGTCCCGAATTCGTCCATCGACAATTCGCTCAAAGATCTTCATGCTGTGCGAAAGCAAGCGAATCGGACGGTAATTGGAGCAGTCTGCAGGACTGCCCTTCTTCTTCCAAATCGGGATCGTCGTACTTTGGCGCCAACACTCAGGCACTTTTTCCTCCGCCACAACCTGATTAAAGAACTTCGCCAACCACTTAGCAGGGTACCAAAACTTCGACTTCCACAGTTCTGCTGCCACGTCGTCGGGCCCAGTCGCTTTGCCTGGCCTCATCTTCTTCAAAGCCGCTTCAATCTCCTCCACGGTGATCTTCTGAACGGGGCCGTGGGTTGGAGCCGTTGAGGGGATGGCTGGATGAGGAAATTCTACTGTAGAGATTTCCTCAAAGTAATCGCGCCATCGCTTCAATGCCTTCTTGCGGTCCATAAGAAGACGGCCGTTTTCATCATTGATGCCGAAGAGCTTCTCGATGTCCTCGGTCTGGCGATGGCGATTCTTTGCGTGTCGGTACAGATACCGCTCACCATCGCGCGACTCGAGCTTCTCGTTGACATCTCCATAATGAGTGGCTTTTGCAACAGCCACGGCCTTCTTTGCAGCTTTCTTCGCTTCTTGGTACTTCCGCCAGTTATCGGCTGTCTTTTCGCCGAGAAACACGTGATATAGCGTCTTCTTCTCTCGAACTTTGGCTTTCACGTCATCTGTCCACAGCCAGGCCTGCTTGTCGACCTTCCGTCGTCCAGGCTTCGTGACGCCGAGCTCCGATCGTGCAGCGTGACGAATCGCGTCGGTGGCCTTCTCCCAAGTGTCGTCGACAGTTGTCACTGTCGGTAACCGCACGCGAGAAATCACAGCTGCTTCCTTCTCTTTCATTCGCCACCACTTGATTCTTGCAGCACCGCATCGCTCGACCTGCTTCAGCCTCGGAGGGGCGATCTTTAAAGTACAGATCAGCGGTCGATGCTGTGGGGCGACCGTCTCATACGGCACGACCTTCGCGTCTGTGACAAGACTTCGGTCTCGATCCTTCACAAGGACAAAGTCTATCTGAGTTCTGGTGTTCCCGCTATAGAACGAGATGAGGTGGGAATCGCGTTTGCGAAATACGGTGTTCACTATGGTGAGGTTGTGCGATTCCGCATATTCAAGGATACGCTCACCATCTGCGTTACGCGATCCGTAACCGAACCCACCATGACAGCCGTACCCGTCTTTCGTCGCGCCGACGTGCCCGTTGAGGTCACCAGCGACTATGATGACATCTTTCGACGGTACCTCTGCTGTCTTCTCCAAAACTCTTCCTTGGCTTGATCCGAGCAGCCAGTCTGCGGAGCATACGCAGAGAAGAAGTGATAGAGTCGCTCCTTCGCGGCGACAACGATCTTCATCAATCGATCGTCAAAGCGCTCGACGCTTACAATCGAGTCACGAAATCGTTCGGAGACGATTATTCCGACACCACTGGTGGTCCTGGGACTTCCACATAGAACGGCCTTGAAGCCACGTCCTATGTCCCTTGACTTGCGGCAGGACCACCTCGTCTCCTGCACCGCACAGAAATCAACTCTTCTACGCTCCAGTGCTTCAACCAACTCGCACGAGCGGCCCGTCAACGTACCCACATTCAGCGTTGCCACGCGGGTCCTGCTTACGTTACGGGACTTTCGGACTAGCTCAGTTGCCCCCGATGCCGTCCTCGCATCAGGGACCCTCGCATACTTCTCACACTCGCCGGGCTCTGCGAGTGCGCGTCGGCTCCCGCGGACGCCGTAGCACTATCTCGAAACACTTGAGCTGTCATACACCATGTGATGTGACATGGGTCTTCGTAGGCCGGCCTGTCACAAGGGCCTGTCGCCTGCAATCGAGTGTCCGTGTTCGGCTTAACTCGCAGAGCGAGTAGTTTCAAGTGGCACCACGTGGAGGAACGGACATCGCCACCCCTTAGAAAACGTTAATGCCGACTCAAAAGTCAAGAAGAACATGCTATAAAAAACTGAGCAGTAGCCTGGGAAGAGGTATTACCAAGAAGAAAGGAGAGTCCATACGCGCTGCTCCAGTTGCGAAAAATATGTTTGTCTGAGGTGCTCCAACGATAGGAAGTGTTCTTGTTGAATGCTTGTTTATTGTCATAATCACTCACTCAGAGCCAAAGTTGTTTCATATAAGTGTTCAATTCATGTTGTATCTGCAGTTTGTGCATTAATTCTCGTCTAGATGTATGTGCGCTCCTTACCTTTCAGTAATGGGAAAAGTTTTTGTCTTGTCGGTTACGACAAAGCCAATAGTTTTTGTGCCTACATAAACCCAACATTGATTTGTTACTGTAATTGGCGAATTTGAGAAGAAAATTGAACAAAAACACCCATTAAGAAAGTTATTCCCAAAACTTCTTGCTCCACTCAAATGAGTGGACCTGTCCGACACGCCCTCTCTGCTGTCCACTCAAATGAGTGGACAATGTGTTAGTGTGACAGACCATGTATCGTAGAAAATGTTTGAAGATCTTTTACTTGCGTGGTCGCCCATATGGAATCAATCGCTTCATTAGCCGACACCGACACCGATGTTTGCGCGTAATTCAAATCGGTGTTCGCTTCCAAGACAATCAAGCTTTCCATTCTCCGCTTAGGAGGGGTACCAGACATGTCCTTGAATGTTCAAGTCATTATGATCTGCGCACTGGCTGGTAATTACTCACGGTTTAAGGCAAAATACACATCAAAACTGCCCCTACGACATCAGTAGGAGCATATTGCATGACGCATTCCGAAAACTGACTGATCAACGCCTCTATCTTTATCTTTACCCTTATTCTAATGATGGGTATTGACAGGAGTATGGAAGAAGGAAAAGTAAACCATCCTAAATAGGGAGAACACAACTTTCAGTTCTCATTTTACCACGCCGTCAGCAGAAACAGTCTCCTCACCCTAATAGGCGATATCCGGACTGAGAAAGAAAGGCATTACAATCCTCTCCAACAGGATAGCTGGTACAAAGTTTCCTCGGAATACACCAAACTCCTGTCTGTAGAAAGGCTAAAGCGAGTTGCGAATAAATGTGCGCCGAAGCGGTTCTGTTAGGTGAAGCGGTGGCAAAAATATTGGCATAAATCATTGGGATTCGTTAACGTTAAATCGTAGCCTCCACGGTCTCCACTTGGATAACTCTTCAAGGGACGCAATATTCCCAAGAGATTCAACTGTTATGCACGGAAACGTTGAAAGAACAAACAATGCCCATAAAAATTTAATAACCGCAGACCACAACACATTTGTCTCCGTATTGGCTTACTTAAAACAAAGAAAAATAAGGCAAGTAATGCGAATTACCTCTTCTCCAGGAATACGACAACTATTGAACAGGCGCTCGTACTGCATCGTACAGAAAGGCACCTTCGAACGAGGAGATATCGAAAACTGAAATGCAAGACATTGAAATGTACCATACGTGAGCACTGATGCCAACAACAAGGAAACCGAAAAGGGCTCACAGGAGTAACTTCTTGTCGCTCCACTTGCCGACGAAACTGAAGCGCTGCGTATGTAACGTTAGCAGCCCGAGCTCCTTGATTGTGAGTAGGATGCTCGTTCAGAGTATCCTGTAAATGGGAAAGAGTGGAATCCGATTTCTACAAAAACCACACCAAACTTACAAAGCCGTAGTAATTGCTGTTTATCATTATGGGGCTACGTTGACGCATGTAGACGAATTCTTCCCACCAGTCGGTCACCTGAACGTTCATTTCACAGGTCTACATGTGTGTCTAAAGGCTGATTAAGCAAATTCTTACATAATTTGTGCTAAGCCATGACTTCAGCGAAAGGTAGCGCTGTAGCCGACGCCCAACACCCTTCCGGAATATTTCCGACAGATGTTCTAGCTCTGCGTACTCCTCGTCATCCAGAATTGGTCTCATGGAGATCAAGTGCTGAAAACGGATTCTGTGTACCGCTACAAAGAAGAAATAGGAAAACGAGAGCATGCAGAAATATCGCTGCCTCAAATTCGCTCTGATAAGAAATATATGCCGATCACCTTTTCGACGGTCTCGTCAAGTGAAGGCAGAGGCAAATGCGGCAAAGCTCCTTGATACGAATGCAGCATTGGTCCAGATTTGGACATGAGGTTCAACACACTCTGAAATAAAACGTCTTAATAGCGACTTCATCA
Source organism: Heligmosomoides polygyrus polygyrus (assembly GCA_947396885.1). Taxonomy (NCBI): domain Eukaryota; kingdom Metazoa; phylum Nematoda; class Chromadorea; order Rhabditida; family Heligmosomidae; genus Heligmosomoides; species Heligmosomoides polygyrus. Next base: position 74,687,567 of record OX377202.1, on the reverse strand, counting down.
GTGCATCAGGTGCACAATCAAATATCAATGAAACAGAAATCCCGATCTAAACTGTAAAACTCCCGAGCTGCAGATTTACTCGGGAGCATGAATTGCAGTGCGATGGAAATCTTACGAATACGACGGACAGCACTATTCTACTCTTTGTACTCCACAGGTACTCAAAACAGCCGAACTTTGTCTAGGTAATGGACTGGTTGTGGCGATGACCACGAATGTGACATTCGTAGTTTGCTATTCGCCCACTATGGTAGTTTGTGGGTTTGAGAGCGGTGGGGCAAGACCATAAAACACTGCACAAGTCGATACTGGAAAACGAAGACTAAATTCGCGGTCAACGCGCCCAAGGGCCTGTTCATACTTCGCGATAAGAGCGACGGCTGAGGCGGGAGCAACAGGGCGAAGGATACGTATCGATCAGAGCCGAACAGTTGTCTGGGAAAAATCGATAGGTATGCTTTGCTTTTCCTTAAACAATCCTTGCACCTAATAGTTAACAGTTGGGGCGTTCTAGCTTAGCCACACTCAATTGTTGTTAAGCAACGCTTTATTAATTAGCACTGTTACTACGTATAAGAGCAAAAGACCTACCAGCCATAGTTTTGTTGGCATCGATATTGGCTGCCCGGGCGCTTCATACATCCATCCTTTGTACGACAACAAAAGCTTGATGCTTAACCGCAAGAGCTGCACAAGAACGAACCAGATGAGAGCTCCCGAAATGAGCAGGGAAACGCAGAATCCGATAATCCCATCTCTGAAAAGGTAGAATTGATTAAAGCTGAGCAGCTCAGCGTATAGCCTCAGGTCTTACCCGAATAAAAAGTAAAGGATGTGATACTCAATGAAGGGAAGAACGCCAAACGATAGATCGCGACGATACACGGAAAACAGCGAGAGTGCTCCTATCACAGTACAGATGGTGACCGAGTTCGCGGGAAACATTCCAGCCATGAAGTTGTTCTGAAATCGAACTCATTGGAAATCATAGTGCGGTGATTGGGGCAATATGGGCGCTACCTTAAAGCGTCCTATCCTTCTTTTATATCCCCGCTGAAACGCGTGCCAGATGTCGTGGAGAAGCTCCTGGTCATAGCTGACGGAAACGCCATCGTGAGTGACTGTAAAACAAAATAAAATAAATAAAATTTCGTAAATGCTGTTAGAAGCGACGCATTGTTGAAACCACGGACAACTCTCACACAGTTTTGAAACCCAAGTGCAGGTGAAACCTATGAACAATTCTGGAAGCACTCCTAATTCTTGGAAACCAGCGCGTTAGAGAGGGCTATAACTCCCTCTCTATTGCCCCACTACTTCCTTTAAAATGTGCCTTCATACAAAAAAGTGGATTCCCGCGCAAATTCATGGTAGCGGTTGTTGGAACGAAACACCAGCCTTTTTCTAAACAAGGACTGCACCCCACCCACTTCAGCAGAACAAAAATGCTGAAAGAGACGGATTTTGCATTCGCAAGAGATCCTAGAGGGATTTTGTACATGGAACTTCCCATCCTAGTAGTAAGTGGTCATTGCCATGGAAAAATTATCGAACATCCTTGCTCTTACCCCTCTGACCTCACAACTACAGTGGACTGAATGAATCTGCGGAATTACCACTGGCATGTGCTTTGCATTAAGAAATCTTTTTACCAACAGAGGACACTTTTAAATCCGCCGCACACGCCGATGCCCCGACGAAAGCTGCACAAAAACTAGCAGAGGACGTGCAGATGTCTGATCTGATTTTGCTCCTTTCAAATCCACTAAAGACCAAGTTCGACGTAGAAGAAAGGCAAATTAAAGACGCATCTAAAGGGCGAGTCTAGCTACGGACTCACCCCCCCCCCCATCTTCTTTAGCTGGCAGCCTTAATTTACCTGCGGCAAGCCGGACTTCACCGAGGAAGGTACCGGACCAATCTCTCTCGGCCTACAGCTAAACGGAAGCGAACTGCGCTTATGCATCATTTGGGTCAAAAAATTTTGAACAAACACTGAGCTGGATCCAAAATGGGTCATACATTCTCTAAGTAATAGTCATCCGCTTCTGTGAACCTGGCAAATGTGAGCAAGATTGCCACTGCCAATACAAGTTCTTTGCAGGACCCACACGGATCCCCTGCGTATGTCTACGGTGGACTGAAAGAGGATATCTCCAATCCGCCTTCGCTTATTCACGGGCATAGGTGGGCTGCTGCCCGTTACACACCGGCAAGGTATCTTTAAACGGGTATGATAGATCAGCCGAACCCTGGAGTTCCTTCCCTTGCCTAGTTCTGTGCTCTCCTCGGGGTCAACGGATGAGGGCACAAAGACCGAGTTTATGTGAGTGTCCCAAAACCATGTGCAATCTCGGAGCGGACGCCAGCCCGCTAAGTACCGTTAACCCTTTCACGGCACGCGCGATTTTCGGGTGACTGCCGCGAGTGGCGGGACAGCGCGCATTTTTCCCGCGCGCTGATTATTTGAATTTATTTGTATTATTTGTTTAATATGAAAACAGTAACGAATGAAGTTTCCCAAGGACTGTCTTGACCGTAGATATTAGTGGACTCATTGATTAATATTGACCTATTAAATGCTTGATAACTTTCCACGAACTATTTTTATGATGGTGTCCGACGACATCGTCAGACAATGTCGTGGAAGGGTTAAAAAATTATACCATCATTCGGGCAGGTCAACTAAAAAATTCAAGGAAAATTATACCTAAATTTCCTTGAACAAAAATTATTCTGCTCCTAGGAGATCCTCTAGTTTGACCGAAAGACGGTAGTTTTGATTTCGAAGACGTTCACCATGATTTCAAAAGCATCAAGTGTGGTTAGAATAATGTCCAATTCGACGTGAGAAGTATCAAATTTGACGTGAAAAGTATTCCATTTGACTTTATTGAATTATCTTAATAAATATGGTTCTATTGATCTTACCAGGATACTATCTCAGCGGTAGGTCGGAACGGCGCAAGGATTGTATATGGGCAGAACCGCCTCTCCCTGGGAAGTAACAAACTGCAGGTATCTCGCCCCCAATACAATTCTGCGCAGAGTTAGGGGCCACGGAAGCCGCGTGTTGGCGCCCTGTTGATTCACGTGATCCACAGCTGAGGGCGCGCGCGGGATGAGGGCTCGTATCGCGATTCCGCGTAGTGCACAGGCGGCGTAGTAGGGAAGCGCTCCGGCTCGTGAGCGAGGGTCGAGGGTTTGGATCCCGCGGACTGCGTCTGTTTTGCACTTTTGCAAAATCCATGTTTATCATATAGTGATCCACCTAGGGGTATTATAGTGTGTTATAGAGCATGTTTACATATAATATACCACCCATACCGTTAACAAGGGTTGTCTAGGAAGGGTCACCGATTCCCCTGAAGCTTTGTCTAGGGGGTTATTTGGGGTGCTGATCACGAATCTGATATCTGTTCTTCACGATTCGGCTGGATAATATAGATACAGGAAGGCACTAGGATTACATTCTTAAAGTTTCTGCCGATGACGGCAGGTAGAGACAGAATCGTGAAAAACCAATGTCAGATTCGTGATCAGCACTCCAAATAACCCCCTAGACGAAGTTTCAGTGAAATCGGGCACCCTGCCTGGACCACCCTTGTTAACGGTATGGGTGGTCTCCGACCGAATCGTGAAAAACGGATGTCAGATTCGTGATCAGCACCCCAAATAACCCCACTAGACGAAGTTTCAGCGAAATCGGTGACCCTGCCTGGACCACCCTTGTTAACGGTATGGGTGGTCTCCGACCGAATCGTGAAAAACGGATTCGTGATCAGCACCCCAAATAACCTCCTAGACAAAACTTCAGCGGATTTTTTGACCGAAGTCTTGTCGGTGGAGTCAGAACTTTAACTAGTGCCACAAAATATCTATCGTTACATAACTACGGTCACACAAAATAGGCTTCAAACAAGTGCTACACAGAAGTGAATATTTTAGCTAATCTGTAGTTTGAAGCATATGTTATATGTAAACACGCTCTATAACACACTATAATACCCCTAGGTGGACTACCTATATGATAAACATGGATTTTGCAAAAGTGCAAAACGAACGGAGTCCGCGGGATCCAAACCCTCGGCCCTCACTCACGAGCCCGAGCGCTTCCCTACTACGCCACCCGCGCACTGCGCTGAATCGCGATACGAGCCCTCATCCCGCGCGCGCCCGTCAGCTGTGGAGCGCGTGAATCAACATGGCGCCAACACGCGGCTTCCGTCGCCCCTAACTTTGCGCAGAGTTGTATTGGGGTCGAGATACCTGTAGTTTGTTACTTCCCAGAGAGAGGCGGTTCTGCCCATATACAACTCTTGCGCCGTTCCGACCTACCGTTGAGATAGTATCCTGTTTAGACTAGTCCTTAAAGCGCTGCGCGTTCTTTAAGTGGAACAGCAGCAAAAGAGGAAGTATACAGATTAGACCCCACTTTTTCGCCTATGGTACTTATTTTCCTTCAAGCAGTGCCCCTTGCCAGATCATGGCTAATAATGGCATGGAGAAACGCGGATATTATGCGGAACAGATACGTGTTTCTAAGTAGCTGCGTTCTTGCGTCAACATGAAAATCTCGCAAGGAACATTTTACTCAGAAAACACCGGATCAACAAAACATTGCCAGCTGTTGGTGGATCCAATGGGTGGGACACCGAGAACGCGGTTGATTGTTATTAACGGATCTGTCGGCAGCTGCGCTATTAGTGATAGTGGTAGGCCCTTCGCACAAAGGAATAATCAGCGCCTAGAATTTCAGTCCTCCCCCGTATTGGGTCGGTCAAGAGTTGCTACATGCTCTCTGCAACACTGCTTTAGAGGGCAATAAAAGAAGCGATAGGTATAACACTTTAAGAAATAAATTGGTTTTGTGGATGTAGGAGAAATGCGTCAATTCGGACCACCTGAGATAACCGCAGCGATTTCTTTCAAGTCGAAATACATGTAGCGTGTGCTTGTGAATTGTTGAAATCCAAAAGACAGCTAGACGTCGTCTGACTCCTCAACCTACACATTTCTGCACTCCACATGTTTCTGCCTACCAAGGGGTAGATGACGGAGCGAAGCAGCTTCCTAGTTCGGATTTCTGGCCCAGGGCAACCAACCATTCCCTCCCTCGGATGTCGGTGAATCGGTACCAGACATATATGGGAAGGATAAAACACTGACTTGTCCATCGGCTGGCCAAAACAAGTCATTATGTAATCCAAATACGCACTCTGATCGACTCTACGATATCCCGTAGAGGTGGAATGCGAGCTGCATCCCGCATGGTATTCGTTAGCGCCATTATCGTTACCCTTATTAAAGCTTAAAGGTGCATGTAGTAATTGTTCCAGCCAAGGATCACGCTTTTGTGCGAATTTTGTTAATTGCCATTTAATATTCTAGGGACTTCAGGCTACAAGACTGTGTAAAAACATCATGAGGGGCAATTCTTTCAGAGTACTGAGGAAAACAGTCGCCCTCGTTGGTAGGGCGAGTTTATTCGTCGTCATTTATCAGTACCACGACAACTCGTTCTCTCAACACCTTAGAGGAAACAAGTTTGTGTTGAACTGCTGTGATTAGAAAACGTCTGCTACTAGAATGGGTCTGCTACTAGAACAGGGACTTTAAGCCATGTTTGATAACGGAAACACACGAGATAACCGGGATGGTTTAACATCGGAATTAAACGAGATCTCAAATGCCTGAGAGGGTAAATGTGGTGGTGTTGCATGGAAGGAGAGGCGTAACTAGCATTTCGAGACTGCTCTTCCCGAGACGGCGGGTAAAAAACTTGTTTTGAAACAAAATTTGGCACTAACGGGCTGGTGCCCGCTCCGAGATTGCCCATGGCCGTGGAACCCTCATATAAGCAGTTTCTGTGCTCGAACTAGGCAAGGGAAGGAACTCCGCGGTCTGGCTGATCTAACCTACCCGTTTTAAGATATCTTGCCGGTATGCACAAGCCCGCTTATTACCCAAAATTTACCGTTCTTTATCAACCGCTTTTCCTTCTTGTATGTTCTACGCAATATTTCTAAGCACATTACAATCTCTTACCTCTTCTGGATCACGGAACTTGACAGCTTTGAAAACGATGTGTACCTTAGAATTTGGATTATGAAATAAGGGTGTGTAATGAGAATAATAAACAATTGTGGACCATTTAAAAAAAAAACTACTAGAGACTTCTCAGACAAATTAGAGCGGAGTGACTAGGTCGACAGTTTACCCTTGGCATACTAAAAAACTTTCTGAACTGGCAATGAACCATCGGACGGAAGCCGCAGGGTCTTTTGAGGTCAAGAGCGTTTAGCCGTAGTAACTTAAAGACGGGTACAGGCGTTACACGGCTTGGCGGTTCGCTGTATAACCACTGCAAAGGGCACCGGATATGCTAGAAAATCGTGAGTACGGCCTGCTGCTGCTATCAAAAAAGGGATCCAGAAGAGAGAAATTCGCAAAACAGGAAAGGAAGGAAGGGAAGCACCCATGCCATGGAGTAACCAGAGAGCGTGCCCTTCATGCGAGCCGTGTTGCGACCGTTAAAGAGTGAAGCAAAGTAAACAAACTGATGGCTGCTCACCGGTGAACGAGAGGGCGACGGCACTGTGCGCCTCGGCCATGTCGCTGGCGGCGGACTGCTAGCTGATCTGCACACTCGAGCGATGCTGAACACACCGACGGCTGCAGGTGAGGAGTCTGAAGGTTAGTGGCAGTCGTCGCCGGCTGGGCCTGCAACAGTCGACAGCGTAAACACGGCGTGATCAATAGAGAGCGAGAGCGCGAAAACAGCTGCTGCACGCGAAAGTCGGAATGAAATGCGGCGGATGAAGGGGAGGAAGGCGTTCTGACTCCACGCACACGCGGCGGGTACAAAGTACGGCGAGATAAGGGCGGGCGCCGCTGCACGAGACGGCGGCGGTCCGCTGCACTGGCGGCCGCACACGTTCGCCTTCCGTCGTCCGCGATAACGGGACGCCAAAGACCAAACAGCAAATGTCGTCACGATCGCATCCCGTCTGCGCGGGAGGTCTGGGAGGCCGCCAGCGGCAGAGCGGCCGGCAGCTGGCCTTCCAGGCGAGCCGGTGTTCGCGAAGGTCAACGGCAGTTTGCTGCAGGTAGCGCTCCCTTGCTGAGAAAACCTCATTGATCTTACTGGCGCTTGAATGCCTGTAGAGCCATAGTGAGGATTAAATCTTAGATGTAACAGCTGAACCTTCCACCTTTACCCAAGTCTGAAATGCGTGCAGCCTGAGGAGGTGCCGACTGTGCACCGAATCCATTCACGGTTGCAGCCCACCGAAGCGTTCATTCATCCGCTATCAGTGAATTCGGGATAGCCTTGTCTGGGAAGGGTAAAGTACTGATCTGTTCATCGGTTGTCCGTCACAAGCATTGCTGCAAGTCGAATAGCTATGCAAATTGCCTCCAAATCCAGTAGATATTGTATTCCATATTTGAGACCGGGAATCAACAGTTGTCCTTTGACCGTGATAGGTGGCTCAGTGGTGCTCGCCTGCCACGTGGGCGACCGGTGTTCCACTCCCGGCCGATGCACCTAAATGTGTTGGATGGTTGTGTCGGAGAAAACAATGGTTCTCCTTCCACCGTAACTGGTGTTTCAGTAGCTTTCAATGAAACGGAATAGAGAAATGAGCAGAGGAAGATTCATTGAGGAAGCGTGACTCCTCTGAAGATGAAGGTGGACGTCTGTTGCGCCAACCGCACCCAGCTGGGTGCAGCGAAGCCGCGCCCTTAGCCCTAGTTTACACTTGCGGCGTACGTATAAACTAGGCCTAGACCTATGTTATACTCCCGCGTCGCGCTGGCGACGGGTTCGGGCCACTGTCAATGATGCGCCTTCGCTGCAGTGGCGGACAGCGCAGTGCGTGTGGCGGTTGTGAGTTGTCGCGCCGTCGCTCCCACAACGCGTCGCAGAGAGGTGTTAAGGCCGCCACAGACTTCTGCGGCGCCGCCGAGCGAAATCGCTGAGCGGCGACGGCGAACGGCTAAACCGCTGAGCGGCTTGACTCATCATCAGTGGGAGCGGTGACGGCGAGGTACTGTACTGTTTCTAGTCGGGACCGACTGGTGCTTAACAATAACGCGCCCCGATGACGATCGCGCGCCCGAATCGACCGTCTCCGCTCTGGATCCCGCCGCGAAAGGGCAAAGCGCAGAGCGCAGACAGACAGACGCTGGAGCGGCGCCGCCGGGTGGAATGATTCAAGTCATTTCCGCCAGCGACGCCGCCCAGCGGCGCCGCTGGCGGAAATGGCGAGCTCTGCGTCGCCGCAAAAGTCTGCGGGGGCCTTTAGGCCTGAGTTATACTCCCGCGGGAGCATCCGCGGAAGGGCGGGAATCGCGCCGAGACTCCTCACCTGGCCAATCGCCGCGCCTCGCCACGCCCGCCTCCGCCGTGCACCATTGGTCCGCGGACGTTCCGCGGGAGTATAACAGAGGCCTTATACCTCCGTGTGGCGGAAAAGGAGCATAGTCCCGCGCTACAGCCGCCACTCGTCGCCGTGCAGTGCACAGCGACGAGCGACGGTCGCAGAGGGGAAAGCTCCCATCATGCACTATTTTTGCACTTGTTTCGACCGCGCGTCGTGAGGCATCGCCGTCGCTGCGGTAGACGGGAGTATACCATAGGTCTTATTTTATCGCATGAGCATCACCGAAGTCGATGACGGTATGCAGTGCATCCTACAAAGGGGCCCTTTGGTCCCAAAATTTGATTTTATAAGGGACGTTAAATTATGATCGAAGTTGGTGTACAGAACGGCACGCGACTGCACTACCAGCTGCATGACCTCATGGTTTATCCAAGAATGTCTTCACCAGACATACTGTCCTCAGCAGCGATGTCGGAATGCGTCGACCTTTCCCAATGCTAACATAAGGATATAGGTAAAAGGATATAGGTCGGCATTAATCAAACCTTACTTGGGATGTGACGCGGACTCCCCTTCTAACGGTGGGCCACTTGAATGCATATTTTGTGTGTACTTTGACTTGCAATGGCCGCCCAATGGAGTGTTTTATACTTCTCAAACAAGTCTGATACCAATTCGCCGATCCAGGAAGGTGGAGAGCTGATTTGGACTGGGCGGGATACCCGGACCATAAACCTTGATAAGGGGTCACCTGGGAGTCGGCGCCTCCTTCGACTGCACAAGCGGCGGTCGATACTAGCACAGAACGGGATGATTGTAGTGTTTTGCTAGAAGAAGAAAAATGCAAGTGATGCGAGTGAACTCCCACCTGGCTCATGATTTTTTGATCAGAACCCAACACTGCTGTGGTGTTTATATTGGATGACGTTAGATTCGTTTGAGGAGAATGAACAAATTTAGTTGCACCTCCTGATGCTGCGATGTTATGCAGAAGTCGGAACTAATCGATGTTGGCTACAGTGCTTCTGATGTCTAGTCGAAGGACAAGGGTGCAGTTAAATGCGTATTTGGCCCATGCAATGGCTTGCGGTGGCCAGTATTGTTGTGCTCGAATCACCTAGTCGAATAGGTATTCGAATGATTTTCATGCGAAGTTAAATATTCGAATTCGGATATTCAAGAAATCGCATTTCTCGAATTATTCGAATTCGCATATTCGAAATTTTTAGGCATTCGAAACTATCCGAATATTCGAAAAAATTCGAGAGCACAATGATAGTGGTCAGTTAATGAGCAGGCCTGTGTTTTATCCTTCCCAGATAAACCTCGATTCGGAATGCACGCGACAGTGGGCGACCCTCCGACTGCGTTACCACTCTCAATGCAATACTAGTATAAAAAACTAAGTAATAATAGTATATGAATAACATTCATATTAATAATATTAATAATAATGCGAAAAGAACGGAGGCACAGGAACACAGAACTCTACGAGAAAGCGATATCATTCTATACAAAAACGAATAAAGTACCACAACAAACTGGACATCTTCACTAGATCGCCACTTCAGCAAAGAAGACTGTGCTGAGATTCATAAAGCGCCGGACATAGATTCACCCCGACAGCATAACATCATTAAAATCCACGTAAGAGATGCGCAGCCTTTCTAGCATGTCTGTGGAAGACGAAATGTTTATGCAGTTGAAAGGAGCGTAGTTGAAGAGTAGACTGCTGCTGTAGTCGGTGATGTCAGCGATGAATCAAACCGTCTGTTCCGTGCGGCGCGCCGCAAGGAGCCGCGATCTATCCGTAGTCGAAGCCGCTGTAAGAATGCGGCGACGCTCCGGAGACAAACAGCCCTCGTGCGACGAGCATGACGTCGGTGTCAAAGTACGCGGCGGAAGCGTCCAAAGTACGCGCTCACGTGGCTCCATCCGTCCGCTGTCGACCTTCTGCCTCCGTTATTGCCGGTGACGGGTCAGCAGCGCTCAAACCGCGGGCTGACACCAGCTAGTTCCGCCTCGGGTTCATCTGGAAGTTATGGTCGCAAGTAATGCGGCCATAGAATCAGCGCTGCTACCGGGACTACACGGCCGGCGGAAGGCCTAGCTTCAAATAATCATGGTCTTGTTCAGATCCAATGCCACTTCTGTCCGGAACGAAGCGGCCTCAAAGAGACATTTTCCTTCCATGCCACACCACCTCTTCCCGAATTCGCACGGGAGCCCTCGAATCGTGGAGCGTCAACGTGAGCTCCAGGACAAATTCAACGCCGGATGGTAAAGAAGGACACCCGCAACCCACTCCCCTTTTGTGCAAAGGAAAAACCAGTAAAAAGCCACATTTGGAAACGTCGCCTATCAGTCGGTAGATGCCTTCGACATTCACTTCTTTCTGAAATGATTTCCTTGTCTAAAACTCTAGTCAAACACCGATGAAGAAATGCGCTAGGGATACATTTGATGAACGCGCCGAGTGCGATAGGACTTCAACGTCAAGTTCATAATCTTTTGGCATGGTTATTGATATGATAAGCGTCTACGGTTACGAAACTGTGTTAGAACTTCAGTTTGACATTTTGCCTTGATTTTAAAGAATGCAGAAAGTCGAGGTGGAAGGGCATATACCATTTTCACATCAAATTTTAATTTTTGCCAATTCACTTTTTAAATCAAACAAAAACAATCTAAGCGAGCTTGAAGCTTTCTGAAATAAAATTGAGCATCTCCTGAATCAAGACGCGCCTTTCCACATGAAAATAGAGAGACTCTGCGAGACGGTTAGAATAATTTTTTCTTCAAGGAAAATTTAGCATGACTCTCTTTGAAATTTTTAAATTTGCCTTCCCTAATGAGAGCACTCTGCTTGAAAATTTATGTGGCGTATAAGAAAAGGATCGCGCGCTGCACTCGTCCAACACGTTGCGATTTTTATTTCATTGATAGTGTGAATGCAGATAACTTGGAACAGCGAAGTGATGCGATGTGTGTTCTCTACAAACGGTTTGCTGTGGCGATGACAACTGTGTTACTCAACGCAAGCGGCATTTTGCATACAATCAGAGAAAAACTGCGGCGATCCAGTCAGGTGCATGGACCCTTCTTTCTTTTACACTAAATGAATGCTGCCTTAAAAGATGTAAAAGTTTCAGAGAAAATCTTTCTAAATTTTCCTCGAACAAAAGTTAAATCTTGAACCTTCTTTTATGTAGCACATCCACTAAACGAAAAAATTAAATCTTAAGATTTCTTTTAAGACATACACTGAATAAATGCAGCCTTACTGCGCTTTAATACAAAATTTGATTCATTATTTTTTTAAAGTTTCAAAGAAAGTCTGACTAAATCTTCCTCGAGCAAACAACTAAATATCAAATCTTCTTTTAATACATGCACTAAACGAATGCTGCCTTACTGCGCTTTATTGCGAAATTTGATTCATTACTTTTCCTTAAAAAATAAAAACAATTATAAAATTTCATAGAGTGTGTTCATTTGTTAAGGAAGGTGAATTAAAAAGCTTCATAGAAATCTTACTAAATGTTCCTTGAACAGAAAATTAGTCTGAAATTATTTTCGGAGAGTCTATTTTAATATCCGTCTTGATTTGAAAGATGTTCAGTTAGATTTTAAAATCGTCAAGGTGGCATAGAAGAGTGTACGATATGGTTTCGAATGTGTCCATGTTGACTTGCAAGTTTCAATTTCACGTGAAAATGGGATAACTGGTTAAAAGACTGATTAAGCAGCACTATTGATTATTGAATTAAAGATTAGTTTAACAGTTAAAGTTATATTCGTAAACTAACTTTAACTGAACTGGAGCGTCACCGTGGAAGTAACCAATGTTTTCAGGGAGAACTGTGTGCGCATTGCCAGTCATAAAAGGTCATTTAGGAGCAAAAATTTAATTATCGAGTGAAAAGGATTGTCCATTCGATATACCTGCTTCTTGGGACAAAATTCCATTGTCATCCTCATCTCAGATGAAGCTCCAGGGAAGGACCGATTCGATATTGATATGCTGATCGATAGAAATTGTCTGCGTGTTGTGAACCCTGTGCGACGGCTATCGTTTTCGTGTCGCTCACACCTAACGGCCGCTCGCAATCCGAAAACTTGTTGAGAGGTCCCACCAGCGGACATCATGCTCTCTTTGGTTGATATTTATTGACCGGTTGGCTGATTTTACTGGCATGTAATGAAGACAGCGTGGCCACTAACTTAGTCAAAAGGGTGGCCGGAAGGATAGACTGATGGCAGATAGGCTCTTTGTACACTGTAGGGTTGTCATAGCTGAACTGGCTTTTGTCGGCAAGCTTGTTTCCTGAGTGGTAGAACCATGCTTGCAATATGTTTATGTATTTATTCGCGGCGCGATGTGCATGACGAACGGACGAGATTCTGATGCCCCATTCTCGATCAACGGAATAAACTTCTCCAAATGCTCCAGCTACGTGCATCTGGATAGCGAAATCAACATGGCCAACGACCTAGCGCCGGAGCTGAGGAGGAGGAAACGAGTGGCTTGGGGAGCTTTCAAGAGCGCCGAAGAAGTCGCGAAGAAGACGAAGAACGTCCCATTCCGTGCCCACCTATTCGGCTCCACTGTTCTTCCTGCCCTAACATACGCCTCAGAGACCCGGGCTATACGAAAGCAGGATGAACACGCGATCAGCGTCGCGCAGCGTGGAATCGAGAGGACGATGCTCGGAGTGACACGACTCACGCAAGTGAGAGAAGGCCTCCGGAGTTCCGAGCTTCGCCAACGTTCGAAGATCAGAGACGCTGATCTTCGAACGTCGGCGAAGGTGGGCCAAGTTGTCGAAAAATAGGTGGGCCAGCCACGTAATGCGCTTCGCAGACACCCGCTGGGCGAGAGCCGTCACCGACTCGATTCCGCGGGATGTTAAAAGAACACGCCCACCCATGCCTTGGTCGGACTTCTTGTAAAAGCTCTGACCGAACCATATGACGCTCTTCGAGCCCATCGAGCAAGGAGGATCCATTGAAGCACTCTGACTCGCGACGGGGACGAATGGTGACGCTGCTGGCGCCCGCTCGAGCAACACGATGATTACCGGGACGACAGATGATTGGCGGCACCAATACTTCTACGCGTGGGACACTGTAGGAGATGAGACGTCAGAGGAGATACACATATCAAAATAGTAAATGATAGAGGATTAAGGACGGGATTAATTAATCCTCTTGCAATGCCCCACACATTTTACTTCTAGGGATTTCAGTGCGATTGCCGGTAACTTCAATGCGTATTTACCCTTTCAATGAGTGGGCAGATGATGGAAAATTCAGTGTTTTTTCGTTTTCAGACAAGTCTGGTACTAATTCACCGACCACGGCGGGATGGAAGGCTTGGTTGGCCAGGGGAGGCGGAGGGAACCCGAACCAGGAACCTGGAATCCGTTACAGAATCGTAATTAAAGAATTTTTAAGCCTTCTACATGTTCAGAAAACAATAGTGCTCTAGAACGCAGCAGTTTCATCAAAGGACTCAAGGGCGAGCGCGTGTTCATTTGGAAATGTAAGTAAACTGCTGAACTTTATAAACGGCATTAGTAGATGAAATCGAGACTCTAGGACTTTTTAAAGAGTTTGCTTCTTCTCAAAGTCTCTTGCAGGGTTTCCAATGGTTTTGCAAACAGCGTCTTCTAACAACTCACTGCACTTATCCAAAAGGTTCAGTAAAGCGAGATGGCGGTCTCCAGTGGTACAACGCTGATGGGGCTGCAGACCAGGGATGTGCGGAATTTCCGTTTCCGTGTTCCGAATTCCGGTTTCCGGCCGTTTTGGGGTCTTCCGTCCCGTTCCGTGTTCCGACTGTTTTTGTGCCGGAAGGCGAAAACGGAAATAGGCACTGTTCCACACTAGTTTTCTATTGAACACAATCAGCTTATCAAATAAAAAAGTACTCCTTCATATAATTGTGAGGGAAATACTGTTTGACAACCCTAATATTCTTATTACTAATATTCTATTATTAGTATTGCTATTAATATTCTTGAAATTGGTTAGACTTTCAAAAAAAAAGCACTAAGAAATGGCAACGGCTGGGTACAGGGCAAAATTAATGTGCCACAAAGGCAAGCATATGGCGCAGTATCATGAAGCAGAGGATTCAGTGAAGGTTGTGGCATGTGGTTGTCTGCTCCAAGATTACATCAGTGTTCCTGATTGAAGATGCAAAATTTTTAAAATTTCTTTAGGTGTGATATTCATTCATATGGAGTTACGTGATTCATTTTTTAATGAAGCATCACGAATATCTAGCATTTGCTGTTATTTGGAGCTAAAAGGTTATCATAACAATATTATGAATTCTTACTTGGTTATGTTATGTTGTGATTAAGATGAGCATTAAACTGTGGAAGATTCTGCTGCTCGCAAAGTTCTGGGTAAGAAAAAGTGCAGTAGAAGCCGCTTTTGACGCCGTTTCAGATACAGTTTTGAAAAAAATGGCGAACGTGTGTCATTTCCGTTTCCGCGTTTCGTATTCCAGTTTCCGGCCATTTTTGAGCGTTTCCGTTCCGACTTTCGTCTTCCGCTTTTTCCAGAAAATTTTCCGCACATCCCTGCTGCAGACTATGGACTCTCTGCCAGGATGGGGCTTCACTGTTTCTCGTCTGCAAAGATGAATGATCCGCCTCGTGGTGTCTTTTGATGCACAAATACCAAAATACCAAAATCTGTTGCAGAAGAAATGCAGGATGTTATTGACCGTGCGGCTTCAGCGAGCAGGTTCCGGAAAACGACTGATTTTCGAGGTCCGCACCTCCAGCAACGAAATTTTGAGCCAGCGAGTTCATTAGTTGGCTGTACGAGAGTGGTCCTATCACTCTTGTGCCGCCTCCTAATGGATCCTACTGATCTACTTTTCCTGAATCGACCTGCATCTGGGCATGGCAGGGAAAGCTTAACGTGATCTGTGGACCACATTTCAGCAGATCTTCGGACTCGAGAACTTCCACCACACGTCCTTCTTGCTTCGCATATGATTGGAAACCTCCAATAGGATTCCTCCCTGAATCCATCATCATGTGTGAAAAGCCGAGTTTCGTTAAATTGACTATTCGTGCTGAACCCCTGCTTGCGGCAGAATGATCTGTCACCTTCGATATCGATCATCTAATTAGGTCCCTGTTGTTCTCTTTTGTGGTATCGAAGAAAAAACTTCACGTGACCGTTGCACTGGGCGGCCACCCTTAAATAAACAAAACTGGTTTCGTAGAGTCATGATTTGTCTAAAAATTCACAGTTCAGTTTCAGGAAAGCGAATTATGGTGCCTGCTGTGAAGCGGTATTGGGGTGGGCCAAAAGTAATGAGACAAAATGAGACGTGCTTTTGGTAAACAGCTTCCAGTATACCGCTCCATGGGCGCAGACCCAAAAGCTCTGAAGGTGCTTCTTGCCATGAACATCTCGCCGAACGAAGGTAACAGATCACCTGGTCTCACCCAGACTGGCTGCTTGGCAGGGTTAAAGTAGAAGAGGTACTTCTCATCTTGCGTGACTTTTGAGTCCAGGATGCTCGTGGTTGGGAATTGGGCGAGATTTGCGCGACACAGGTCGACTCGTCAGACTGGGGTTTCGGCATGAGACAGACTAGGGTTTTTTTGGTTGAGACAGACTAGGGTTTTTTTTTTGGTTTTTCTTGCGTGACTTTTGAGTCCAGAATGCTCGTGGTTGGGAATTGGGCGAGATTTGCGCGACACAGGTCGACTCGTCAGACTGGGGTTTCGGCATGAGACAGACTAGGGTTTTGGCATGCTTCTGGAAAGAGCGAAGGTGGTCACTTCTCAGATTGCCTTCAGTAAGCAGCAAACAAACATACAAATACGAGAAACACGAAACCGGACTCCAGTCACGACATATTTGGGTACGACATGGAGAGTCTCTTTACTTTTGGCCCACCCTAATAGTACGGTGCATCTCGCAAGTGATCTCTTTCAGTGATCATAGATCCTTCCTAATGAAGACAACAATCACTTGTGCTAGAACATTGGATGTACATACAACGGGTGTCTGCTCTAGACGATTAGTAGGGTGGACCAATGAGACAGCAGCTACACACTGACTAAATGAGAAACAATGCTTTCGGCCGTAGTTGTAGTTAAACACAAAACATACATACACACCAGATCATTTCCGGTAACAAGTAGTCAGTAACGCTACAAGATACTAAAATGGCTAAAAGTCGCGTAACTCTGAGGTGCTTGGTAACACGAATGTTGAGCCTAACAACAAGTAACACCCTTACCTCCGTTTTGATTCGTAAGTTATTCTAGGCTTGGAATAGATAAGAATAGATGTCCTATTGAGTAAGGGCCTGAAATGCGTGTTCAGATGACCAGCTTCTCCAAGCCATAAGGAGAGAGAAAGAGAGAGAGAGAGAGAGAGAGAGAGAGAGAGAGAGAGAGAGAGAGAGAGAACGCGTGACGCTTCTAGAATCAGTAAACCGAGCTTTAACCGTTATCAGGGATGGGTTAAAAATTTGAGAAAGCTTTTCAGGAAAGAAGAAATCGTGTTTGTCAGGAAACAGAAACTGAAAAACCAAGAACATCAGAAAATGGAAAATTTCGAAACTACCACTGAAGTAATCTGTTCTCTCTAAAGTTAATTTCCTTCAGTGACAGACACCTTCATATAGCTAGAGACATGGTCATGCACACTGGATTTACTCGCTGGTGTTTATATAAATTTCTACCACGTGCTCCTCAGCTGAAACATTTGGTAAATTGTATACAATTTTCACGTCGATTTGGACACTTTTCAAATCAAATGGATACTCTTGCTAATCGAAATAACCTTCAGGTAGGCCATGCACTTTCAGGCTCGGCTCAATAAGATGGTTGGATTAATTATTTGTTCAAGAAAAATTTGGCATAACTTCTTTGAATTTTTTTAGTTTACCTGTCCCATTAACTAAAAATTTTATTCTTAGGACGAAATAATAAATAACATCTTGAAGGATTGCAAAGAAGTAAGCATATAGCGTGTCATTTAAATGTCAGATCGCGCCATGCACTCAAAACGTTCGTCGCAACTTTTATTTGGTTGGTAGTGTAAATGTTACTTACATGAACCCACAAAGTGAGGATATGTGTGTTCTTTACAATTGACTCTGTTGTACCGTTTATAGTTGCAAACCTCTATGGAAATAGATATTTTGTTATCAATCGAACAAAAGTCGTAACGTCTTGGACGGAGGCATAGCGTAATCTCTTTTTAGCACTAAAAAAATGGCCGCCCTCCTGCTCTTTAAAACAAGCTCTAATCATTATTTTTACTCACAAATGAGATTTTTTGTCTCTTGCCTGCTTACTTTTGCTTCTGATCGCAACTAAACATCCTCCTAACAGCTTTAAAAATGAGAATTTTATAAAATTTCAAACAATGCTTTCACTTATTCGGTAGATGAATTAAAACTTCAAAGAAAGTTGTACTAAAGTTATCCTTGAACAAAAAATTATTCCAACCTTTCTGGATAGTCTAGTTTAATGTAGAAGAAACTTATTTTATTTTAGAGAAGTTCGATTTGGTTTCGAAAGTCTTAGTTGTTTTAGAAGAGTGTCCAATTTGATTTGAAAAGTGTCTAATTCGACGTGAAAATGATATAAATGATAAGCCACACATTCTAGGAGGCCTCGAGATATGTAGCGCGACTCCTTGGCTCCCCTTACCTCCTTTTACATATACCGTCCTAATGGTTAACTCCAAAATTGTCAGACTATGAACGCGCTGTAAAAAATAGTGGAAATTGCAATGAGCACAAATAAGTTAAGTTCGTTAAGTTACTGGAGTAGCGAGCAAGAGGCTGGACTTTGAGGATCACTGGTAAAGGCTCACTGACCGTTGTCTACATATTGAAGGCGCATTCTGCATGTCTATGAAAGTTTTAAGAGCACTTCAATAGGTTCTCTGACGCAGTGGAAAGACTTCATCATTTTCATTGGAGTCTACCCCGCTTGGCGGCGGGGTCCGCTCTTCTGGTGTGGTGATGCCAATTCTCCCGATTAAATGCTTGGTCGGGATGGACACCAGCTACCTTCAAGTCTAAATGCAACGTATCTAGCCAACGTTACTTCGGGCGTACTCTGGGCCGCTTCCCAGGGACCTCAAGGTTTAGGCCATCTTCCGGATGGTGTTGCCGTTAGCGCAGAGGACGTGGGCGTACCATCGAACACGAGCTTCGCGCAGCTTTTCGGCTATCGGGGCGACATCGAACCTGTGAAGCTATGGAAAGACTTGAGGACTATTATTAAGCGTCTTCTTTTTTTTAGCAGGGCAGGTATGTTCAATACTGACTTGGATGTTTAGAAAGCCTCAAGAGTCCTTTTGATAGCCCCTTTATAACTGGAAACACATTTCTTGAATTTCAAACTCTATGTAGCGGCATTTAAACTCGAAGAACTCGAAAAAGGAATCGAACCTATCGATCGAGTGGGCGCGACAGCTTATAGAGTGAGTTTGGGGAGCTTTATCAAAAATTTTCAGCCGCCCTATTCAGAAATTGCTCGAAGACTGTCCAAGTCTTGCCCTTGGAGTGCGCCGTGAACAGTGCATATAGAATCGAACCTGTCAGTCGAGTAAGCGCGACCGCTCGCAAATTGCACGCATGGGCATGTTCGGAGCGCGATAACTCTATAAAGTGCGAATTTTTCCGGCTGCAGCTCGAGGGTTTTGTAGGCAGCACAAAGCTCTTGAAACTTACTAAAGCACAGTGATGTAGCTCATGAAGAGACTAAGTTTCAGTGGTGCGGAAATGATGGTGAGGCTTGTGCGACCCTTTTTCCGATTTCGGTCGACCACTATGGGAGAACGTGGAGAGCTCACGGCCTCCAAATGCGAAGGCAAGCAGATCTGTTAAGGTACTATATGATGAAGTGCTCACAACTCCCCAGCTGCCCAAACTGTTTTGGCCTCACCTGCCGTCGGACAATTTGGCCAATTTGGAATATATCGATTTTCGATGACGTCACCGTCCATCTACCGCGGTCTGCGCCCTCGTCTTCGATGTCAAATTGTCAAAAAAATCGATACTTCATAATTGGTCAAGATTGATACCATTTGATAAAACTTTTCGAGCTGAACAGAAGGATTCCGTTGTGGGTGTCGAGAAGTCAAAAATGGGCGAGTAAGGGCGTAGGAAACTTCAACGCCGCCCAACGCCGCTCTAAAATGGAAGAAGGTGCTAAAGCAGTTTAGGCATCTGGGGAGCTGTGAGCGCTTCGTCGTAAATTACCTTAAGTGGTCTGCTTGCCTATCTATCCATTTGGAAGCCTTTAGCTCGCCTCGTCTTCCCGAAGAAGCTGACTGACCTCGGAAAAAAATCGTGTCACACAGGGATAATCCACATTTTCACCCCTCTGTAACTTTGTTCAGTCATAAGCTACGTCGCTATGTTTCAATTCGCTTCTTGAACGTTCTACTGCCTACAAAATCCACATGTTGAAGCCGGAAAGACTCGAACTTGACAGAGTCATTGCGATCAGAACACGCCTGCGGGTGCAGTTTGCGAGCGGTCGCGCCCACTCGATTGATAGGTTTGATCCATATACATTGTGCAAGGCGCACTCCAAATTCTCGTTGATACAGAGTACAGCAATTCCTGATAGGGCGGCTAGGAATTTCTGACAAGACTCCTCAAACGCTCACTCTACAAGCTGCCGCGCCCGCTCGATTGATAGGTTCGATCCTATATGCATTGTGCACGGCGCACTCTCGAAGTCAGGTACCGAAAAATATGCTCTTCCAATCGCAAAGAGTCTGCTCCAGTCATTTCTAGCCAACCTAGGCGAAAATGTGGTGGTCTGGTAAAGCTGTATACATGTTTGTGTATATCTCGAAGAGAAGAATCGAACGGTACCAACCCGTCTCTCAAAAAACCTGAAATTAGGGGAAATGTGACCATGAAACTGTTTTCGACGGTTTGCAACCGACAAGTCGTCCGCAACCGGCGGAGCGCAAGCTTTCAATTCCGGACATTTTCATGGCTTCATATGAAGTATGTATACCAAACGATAGAGCTCGAGCTCCTGAGTTCAAATATTGTTTTTGAAATGGGTGACCTGACGCAAAAACACCAAAAACGTGGTTTTTGCGGCGTCTATTCAAAAGACGCATGCTTTACTGTTTGTCGAGACCCCTGCTTAAATTGGATATTCGATAAGGGCAAATCTGCAACAGGAGACATCCACGTAAGTACTACTTACGTCACCCATCAAAGAATACAAAACACGACCACTCTCTGCACGAGCATCTTCTAACGAAGCGCACCACAAAGAACCGCCTTTTTTAAATTTGTAATTCAGAAGAGATCTATTCTGCTTTAGAGGCTGCGGTTTTATTGCATCGTTTGAAGTTATGCGGTTTTATCCTTAGGGAAAATTATTTTGTAGTGATTTTTTCTGCTTTCTGACAAAACTTGTCTTTTACCGAGATAATATAAAAACTACCAAAATGATCGGGAAATCGGATGGCAGAAAATCATCCTACCTCTGACCTGACAAGGGAGCTGTCTCGAGGGTACGTCGGAGCGGCAAAAACGAATGCTATGAGAAGAATGTTCATTTACCAAATATCTACCAAATGTAACAAGACATGATTTTTTTACCGAATCGTTGTAACAAGCGAGGAGGCTCTGAAAGTTTGCCATATTTAATGGTCCACGGAATCGAGCTCATCACGGAGAAGCAAAGTTCCAGCAGCGTAGCCAGTGACGGAAGTGCTTGTTCGTGATAGTGATGTCGACGGTTTGGTTCCCTGGCTACGTCTAGTTCTTGCTCTTTCCCTAATATCGAACTTCCATGGGAAACGTTATCTGAACGTGAACGTTTGTATAGAGTTTGTTGCAGTATGATGCTCTCATTACACACGGAGGGCGGAACTTTTACTCACTTTTGGCCTCGCCGGCCGCCGCGTGCGCGACGTCGCCAGTCATTCACACCCATTAGTGGGCTTCTTGCTGCGTAGTATTGCATGAGGTTGCGAAAACTGGCTAATGCGAATTCTTGCTGTTACTAACAGCAAACTAACTAACACTAACGGCTGGCTATCATTGTAGCTACCATTGAGGCACACCCTTAGGCGGCTGAACTCTGCGTTTCCTACAATCAGCTTAACATCAGAGTCTCCTACTCCAGATGGGTTCCTGCCATTTTTGAATACGAAGATCAGGATATCTGAAGGTCAGGTTAGTAGTATGTGGTACAAGAAACCGGCATCTAAGAACATCATCGTTCACGCTCGGAGCTGCCATCCTCTATATGTGAAACGAAACATCGTTCATCATATGGTTGCCACATCTTCCGCCTTGACCTCGACGAATTATCAGGAAGTGGATGATGAAATCACCGAAATTCTGCGGCAAAACGGCTACGGTTCAAAGGAGTGCCGTAGTTGGAAACCCCACAGATCTCTCTGTGGATCTCCTCTGATCATGCCCTTCATCTCGGATTCATTCGCAATGGACGTCAACCGTGTCGTGAAGCGATCGGGGCTTCCCATAAGTCTCATTTTCCAACCACCACCATCTTTGCGACGCTTACTCACAACGTCACGTCCATACGAGAATCAATGTGAAAGAAGGAATTGCATGATCTGCGAAGGAGACAACAACGTGTGTGAGATGAAGTGTGTGGTCTACAAGGTGATCTGTGTGTCCTGCGAAGAATTTTATATAGGTGAAACAGCGAGACCACTATGGAAGAGAATGGATGAGCACGTGAGAGTTCTGCGCAACCCTCAGAGCTACC
The DNA here is from genome assembly GCA_947396885.1 of Heligmosomoides polygyrus polygyrus. Classification (NCBI taxonomy): domain Eukaryota; kingdom Metazoa; phylum Nematoda; class Chromadorea; order Rhabditida; family Heligmosomidae; genus Heligmosomoides; species Heligmosomoides polygyrus. The sequence continues at coordinate 74,665,405 of OX377202.1, read as the reverse complement.
CGGACAATCCATTCTCGAAGCACCGCACCCTGAGACACACGCGTGAGCCACCGCCGCAATTGCGGATTTCCATCCTCCACAAAAATCTGGCATACCCAGTAGAGAGGAAGATCAAGGAAGCGCTAGAAATAAAACACTGGGAGCCACCGATTAACAATAGGGAAGAAATGAAGTATGCGATGAGTCTTATCACTCTATAGGGGCTAGCGACGTGACCGCTGAAGACCATCGTGACATATAAATGACTAGTCACGACTCGACCATATATAAAGAGTCCGAGCGCCCCTGCACTTCATTTCCGGCCAAACAACGTCCAAGAAGACCTTGGCCCTTCCCTCACCCATTTAATCCGTCGTGGATCCCAGGTCCGTATTTCTTGCCGCTTTACTGTGTGTATGTGTCAAGTAGCATTATTGTATTTAGACGTGAAGAAGGGCTTATGCCCGAAACGTTGTTACCATAAACATCTACTTCGAGTTTCAAGCAGTCACATAAATCGAAGGTAGCTACTAATGTGGTAAGGTCCTTACTATTAGTTTGATACTATTATTGTTATTATTATTGTTATTGTTATTATTATTACTATTGTTGATATTCGACAGAAATCAGCGTGAGCCAATAAACGCGACACAAATTCTTACTGAACCGGAGTTTTGGCAAAAATACGGACGGGAAAGTCGGAATTCCCAATTTGATGGCCTAAAAATCAATAAAGGGCAAGTGAGAAAATAGGACCAACACATAATCTTGTAGTACAGAACATTGTCTTCCAAGTGCTATAAAAAACTGCGCAAAAAATTACAAACCTAAGCGGAGAGAACAAGTGCGCAAATGGCTACTTTTTCACTGTTTCACTTTTCACTTCAACGACCTAAAAATTGACAAAATTCATGATGAAAAAAGAAACGCTATACACGTCCTGATAGAGCAATTCATTCTCTTTCGAATGCTGTACAGTGCTGTGCAAAAGACCGCCGGCGAAATTCGCAATGAATCGTTGAAAAAAAAGCGGGGACTTATGGGACAACCTAATATATGGAGGACGGAGATTCTTCATATAGAATTCGTCCTTGCCGCTCCGGCGTACCGTTGAGACAACTCTCCTGCGAGTGCACCCGTTGCTGGCACATTGCCGCTGATATGGCCAGATATCTGCGGATGTAGACAACAGATCATTATTGATACAAAAATGTTTATTTTGCGAACCGAAAAGGAAATGCGCCAGCCACGTATTACTTAAGATAACGTTCCCGATGTAAGGCCATAAGACATTTTTGACAATGCATTAGGTTGCCAAAGTAAAGAGACAGTTGTACAGAAAAGTACTCCTTTCTCTACTGAGGTAACTAAAGGAACGCTAGAATTCGATAATACGATAACATGCTTATCAGCCGTTTAAGTGCAACCGATATAAGGTGGCATGCACATGATAGCATTGTTCTTTTGCCATAAAGGAAAGCGATAACTACGAGCTAGTATCTCGTGCACCACCGGAAGTGGTGCATGACACGCCGCCTGCAATTTCAATGCTGCAGTAAGTGGAATTAAAGAACAGCATTGATGAGCATGTTTAGTTCTGACAGTACCCTGTCAACAACCACCTTCACTTCTTTAAATACAGTGAAGATCTCATCAGATGTATGCATCGCTGAATCCCTCTTACTTGCACTCACCTTGCTACCAGTCACAGTCCCTTCTCCACTCCAATCCCTTTCTTATCAGGTGTAGTATTAGAGGAATCGTCTTTCCTCCAGGAATTGCTTCAGACGACGGCTGCACAAGCAGACTGCAGGCACTCGTGGTGACCAAATCTGACTATGCCAGCAAAAGTACTCGAACCTTCTCCCAGTTCTGCCTTTTCCACTTTTGAAGATTCTTATTCGAAGGCTACCACGCCTACAGATTGATTGGACGAACTCTTCGAGGAGTAGTTCACGGAGTTTTCAGGGAACGCCACCAATCGCCGGCAGACAATGATTACGCTCAATGGTAACCACTGAATATATTTATACAAATTGCTCGCCAAATTGGACACTTTTTAAATCATACTAGACCTTTTTCAAATCAGATTGGACACTTTTTTAGGCAAGCTTTATAATCCTAAACAAAGCTAAGCATCTTCCAAATTAAAACGAGCTTCTTACAAACCACACTTGAAACTCTCCGGGCCAGAATTTTTTGTCCAGTGAAATTTTAGAATGACTTTTTTGAATTTTTCTATTCAACTGCCCAATTGTACAACTGCTTTTGCTGTACCGTTAACAAGCGTGTAACCCCATGCGAAAAGAATTTTTGCTAAATCAAATAAAATAAAAATCGTGACTCCCTGTGCAGCGCATAGCTCAATCTCTTATCTTAACATGCTGGAAAATTGCTGCTTTTATGCACTTCAGAATGAGCTTCAAAGAATTATATTTCCTCAAAAAAATATTTTTTTTACAAAATTTCAATCAGTGTTTTAACTTACTGGCGCAAATTTATTTTTTGATCTCAAGAAGTTCCTTAGAGAAATATTAGGTTGCCCCATAAGTTTCCGGCCATTTTTTTCAACGATTCATTGCGGATTTCGCCGGTGGTCTCTTGCATAGAGCTGCATATGTAGCTTTCGAAAGAGAATGATTTCCTCTATCAGAGCATATATTATTTATTTATTTATTTACTACTTATTGTACCTAGTAATCCACGCAAAAAAAAAACAACAGAAATCAACCCAAAACACAGAGAATACGGGCAGGAAATAAGAGGATGCAATTAGTACAACACCATAATTGACCAAACCAAACTGCTAAGGAACTTCCTGCAGATACCTGTCAATGAGGATTTTGCATTGCCCTATAGAATTTGTAATCCATTTTCCTTAGAGAATTTTAGGAATTCATTGCCAGCTCGATCTGTGAAAAAAGAAGATCTTATCTTGCTACTAGCCCTAGAAACTAGCATCTTCCACTGAGCGCCTCTTGTTTTGGAATAAGACTCTGAATAGAATTCGTTAAGGGGAAGACCCACCATGCCTTTTATCATCTTATAAATCGTTACCAAATCGAACTTTCTTCGGCGACGAGCAAGAGTGCGTAAATTGAAGAACCTGTTCCTTCCAGACGCCGGAGGAATGCTATTATGGTCACACCCATATACTCTGATCTAGAGCTTTCTTGTAAAACTGTTTTGCACAGCATCCAATCTGGCGACATCTCTCTTAGTAGTAGGACGACTACACACCGTAGCAGCATGCTCTAGCATGTAGGCCTTGTATGCGGATAATAAATGCGCTATTGAACAAGTTTTTAGGGATTTACATACATTGTGCACAACTCTTTCAGCTCTCTTAGCCGTATAATCACAGTGCTGACTGAAGGAAAGTTTAGTGTCTAGAATAAACCCTAGGTCACGTAAAGAAAGTGCACTATCGAGTTGCTGTTCACCAAGACAATAACAGCTTCTGTTGTATTGCTGTCCAAGATGAAGCACTTTGGTTTTTTCACCAGATAACGGAAGCTCCCACCTCCTTGACCAATCCGCAACAGCATCTATTGCAGAGTGGAGGGCAGCGTGGTCATCCTCCTCAACGAAGTTACTGTTATTTTTATGTCATCAGCAAACATTTTACAGGTGGCCCCAAACTCTTCAACCAGAGAGGGAATCATGGAAGTGTAGAACTGGTGAGAGAACACCTCCTTAGGGGACCCCACTGGTAGCTGGAATGGATTCGGAGTACGAATCGTTGACTCCAACCTTAAAGGGATTTGTCGCTTATGAAGCTTTTATCCACTTAATTATCCTTGGATGAACACCGATTTTCTCCAGCTGGTAGATCAGTTTATTTAATGGAACCTTATCGAAACCTTTCATAAAATCGAAATAAACGACGTCCACGTTTATTTTTTGATCAAGCCCATCAAACCATTATATTGCGCTTCTTTTTTCATCCTGAGCTTTGTAGATTTTTAGGTTCGTTAAAGTGAAAAGTTATAGTCAAATCATATACTCTGATCCAGAGCTTTCCGGATCAGAGTATATGGGTTTGACTTACAGTGAAAAGTGAAAAAGTGGCATCAGCCCGACAGCTCCTGCTTTGTGGTAGTACTTTTTTACTCGGTGTTAGACGTCGGTCGAAAGAGAATGTCTTGGTCTATAAGAACTTATGACGCGTTTATTGGCTCATGCTGATTTCTGTCGAATATCAACAAAATTCCCAAAAGAGAAAAATCATCTTCACCAACAACGCCTTCTCCTTGTTCAGTTGTTGATATTCGACAGAAATCAGCATGAGCGAATAAACGGGACACAAATTCTTATTGAGCAAGACATCCTCTTCCGAATGACATATAACACCGAGTAAAAAAAGTCCAACCACAGAACCGAGCTGTCGGTAAAAATACGGACGTCCCAATTTGATGCCTAAAAATCGATAAAGGACAAATGAGCAAATAGGACCAACACGTACTCTTGTAGTACAGAACATTGTCTTCCAAATATTATAAAAAACTGCGCAAAAAATTCCAAACCTAAGCGGAGAGAACAACTGCGCACCACTTTTTCACTTTTTACTTTTCATCTTAACGACCTCAAAATCAACAAAAAGAAATGCAATACATGCAATATGTGCTCTGATAGAGCAAAGCATTCTCTTTCGAAAGCTGTATAGTGCTGTGCAAGAGACCACCGCCGAAATCCGCAATGAATCGTTGAAAAAAAACGGCGGGGACTCACGAGACAACCTAATATTATTCCAACCGTCTGGAGAAGATGCTCGTTTTGATTTGGAAGATGTTTTCGATTTCAAAAGCGTTAGGCCTATGTCATACCATCGCTCACCCCGAGCGATGGTATGACATAGGCCCAACGCTTTTGAAATCGAAAACATATCGATCGCGCGAAGCGATGAGTCGATATGGGAGCCTATCATTAGGCTTCGCTCGAGGTGAGCGATGGTATGACATAGGCCTTAAACCTGCTTGGAAGGGAGCCCAATTTGACGCGAAAATGATTTCTACTGCAGTCTAGTTCCTTTATTACGTGAATGAATTCCGTGTCATTTTAATTGTTGAAGGCTGAAGTAATAGGTCGTTGCATATGAAGTGGCCAATTTTGACTGAAAACTTTGACAGATCATGTGGTGAAATCTTTTTCAAGATAACCCAACAGTTAAGTATTGAATCAGGCTAATGGTTAGAAGGATATCCATCCCATCACTTGGTGATACTGAAAGAAAACTGCGAAGCCTTCAAGCGTTCTGAGACGCTCTCCGTCATTTGCCATCATAGTGTGGTTGGAAAGCCCAACAAGCTGTCTCCCTTTCTCGGGGGTCTAAGAACGTGTCACTCGGGAGCCTTACAACGCCCGCTAGGTCCATAGCCAACGTTATTCATGACAACATAACGTTTTTTTAATGGTAAACGCGTTGAACGTCGCATTCTTCAAATAATGGGTGAAGACTTTTGCATACCTCGTCTGCATATCCTATTCAACTATATACAAACGAGCTAATCCGTCCGTCCTTTCGTCAGTGCATCCATCCGCTCACACAATAACTGGAGGATGAACTTCACAACTCGAACAGCCTTGCTGACAATTGACCGCTGAGCACCACCAGAATACGATGGTCTATCAATGGGATTCACAACAAGCAGTAACGACCGACCAGTCATCGATCGACACCGTCAATTTCTGAGTGACATCATCGACTTATGGCAAGATCCCCCCATATATAAAAGACGAAGGGTTTTTTGTCCGATGTTAGCCACCCGCAATTCGTACACTGGCTAGCTAGCCGGTTTAATCACCCAAGTTTGCGGTGCGGTTGCCAGTTGTCCAAGCGAAGACGCTTGACAGTTGTCCACCAATGTTGTTTACCATCGACTGCCATCGACTGCCTGACGTAACGTGATTTCGAAAGAGGTCTCTTCCCAATACGTGTCTAGTGGTCACACCTCAGTGTTCCTTCCAAGCTCTCCTGTGTGGTGCAACCTTCCACTATTTTTGCTGCCATACTTTTACCACTACCCCACTACCAGCGTTGCTGCTACAACAGAAATTGAATCCTCTTCCACTGTTCAGTATGACAACGGGTTGCTCCGTTCTGTATTGTTTTTTGCTATTTTGCCTCACATAAGCCGTTTTTGTTTCAATTTACCTCTATGTTTGCCGCCATACTTTTACCACTACCCCACTACCAGGGAAGCTACGACTCCACAATAAATTGAATCCTTTTCCACTGTGCAGTATGACAACCGGCTGCTCTTTTTTGCACATTTTTACTATTATTTTGCATCGCAGATGGCATTTCTTCCGTTCAATTTTCCTCTATGTCTACAGCCCTACCTTGACCATTACCCCACTCTGTTGACGAATCTGTCCTCAAATACCGAATCTCTCTCCATTGTGCACAATGACGGCCGGTTACTCTTTTCTGCACTTTTTCGCTATCAACGCTAGGGATGCTTCCTTACTCAGCGTCGGTTGCCGGCGAAGCCGGCAGCCGTCGCTGGGTAAGGAAGCATTCCTAGCGGGCTCGAGGTTGGGTTGGGTTTCTGACCCCACATGGCTCACCACACACGACGCCGGCGAAGCCGGCTAGCCTAGCGTGGCCCGCCCGGCCAGAGTCGGGTGCGGGCGAAGCCCGCAACCGACGCTGGGTTGTGGGGACCCTAGCGGGCTCGAGGTTGGGTTGGGTTTCTGACCCCACATGGCTCACCACACACGACGCCGGCGAAGCCGGCTAGCCTAGCGTGGCCCGCCCGGCCAGAGTCGGGTGCGGGCGAAGCCCGCAACCGACGCTGGTTAGCCATAAACGCTGGGTGGTGAAAAAAGGTTTCATCTCAAGAAATACTGAATTACGGTTTATTTCTATTTGTACAATGTACTGCTACAAGACACCAACCACAGATCCCTAAACCTGAAATACTGACGACGGTACATCAAAGTACTTTTCATTATTTTTACCTCAAAAACAGAACCCTGCCAAATAACATAGACATATGGTAAGAAAAAAGACAGAGGAACAGTCAACAACTAGGAAACGTGCAGCCACTTCTCGAATGAGCCGAGCAACTGCGTCACTCTACTGAACCAAACTATATCAAAGGCTGCTAAAAGACCTTAAAAATATGACTCATTGAAATTTTCGTTGACTGGTGGGCTCATTCTATCGGTTTGGATTCTTACGGAAGCTATACGTCTCGTCAACTGTTTCTCAACTATAAGGAAGTAAATTTAAGGCCGCCCTTTTTTGTACGAAAAGACTATCGTCAGTATATCGTGTGAATACGCAAGTAGAAAAGACACAAAAAAACAATGTTAGGAATAGCATAGGGAAGAATCGATCTCATTGAATGAGGAGTCCCGACTTTCGGCTGTATCATGCTCAGCGCCTTTCAACTTGGAGTGCGGCGCTGCTTCCACCGGATCCGGGCGTAAGGATAGGAGGTAGGGAACGAGGCGAGTGTGCGGCGGTATGAAGAAGGCGCGAGGGTTGCGGAACTCCGTCAGTCGTGTAGTGCTTCCTCGGACTGTCACACCTGAAATGACTCATTTCTAGAATATCCTGAACGCCTGCTGAGATACAGCAAAGACGTCGCAATTAAGACGGGATGATGGCAGTGTTTTCCGCGGTAAATCAGCGAAGCGACAAATCAGGGTGGAAACACAAACAAAAACGTTGAAAGTTAGTGTGACCGTTGCGCGAGTTTAGAGCAACGGCAGTCCACTTCTGTTCATCGTCGCCCGTGGTGCTTGTTAACAACACTTTAGAAGGGCATTATGCGGGATACAACAATTATCGCGGCTTTCTCGCGACCATAGAACTATTCATGGGATATTGTAAATAAATTTAGCTCTGAGCATTATGAGCTTGTCGCGCTAGGCAAACAAAAACATTATAAAAGCCAGTCATTTGGAAAATCCACATTGTGCTCTTCTCATCATCCTTTTTCATTTATTTCTGATTTTAGTTTCTCATCTGCTGTTTAAGCTGCTCTCATCGTGTTACATATGTGATTTTTCTATAATGTGGGTTCAATTACCCAAGTTTGAGGTAAACCGTGATCTACGACTCGCTTATGTGTTGTGTGGAAAACGGACGTAAACTGAACCCTGATTCTAGCTTAACACTGTCAATCAAACAGGGCAATCAAACGAACACGCTGTCTCTTGCGAGCATCCCAATCGATTCGAGATTCAGGCACCACCCTCAGACCTATCTGTTCATCGGATGGCCAAATAGCTCATCGGGTAGGCTAAACACACACTCAAATTGTCTCCACGACATAGTATAAGAGACGCAGCAAACGAACTGACTAACACAGACTATTACCCTTGTCCTTAACCCTAACTGTTGCAACTAAGCGCCTATGGTGGACTACTGGCTATGATTTCGACGTAGTGATCTTCGGTGTCTCAGCGTTTACACTTGAAGTAAACTATCCCTTCCTGCCTTAGATTTCACCAATACTCGATTAAGCTCCAGCTTATGTTGTGTATCCCAATAGAAGAAAGTAGGAGAAAGTAGTATGTCCTTTTTGTGGAATTCTTAACGGATTTCCGATGTTCTTTCATAAGAAATAACTTTTTTCCCCATTGAGCACAATATACCGAATGATCGACAGCAGCAAGGGATTGCGTTATTGAAATTGCAAGTGAAAGGATGACCGGCTACTGTATGCAATACTTACTTGAATTCTTTGTTCGTTGAACTCTATTGCTTGTTATCAACTCATAGATTTTTGAAGAAAAAAAAACACTTCAAAATTTACCGTAATCATACGCAGATCACACATTCCGAGCCACTAATGGTGAAGTGTGGATACTGAACCCTGTGCACATTTCTCAACACTCAGTACAACAGCTAATGTATTTTGAAGGGTGACTACTTTTACATAGTCGATTCAAACCGCTTCTATTAAAATGATAGACAAATGAAAAAGTAATGTGAAAACGTGGCCTACTTTTCGATTTCAACATCAGAAACTGCGCGACAGCATGTCCAAGTGCTCGTTCAAAGGAGTTGTCAAAATCAGCAACGTAGACAGCATCGTTTTTCATCGAGGTTCCAGTAGGCGAGGAAGTAGAAAAGAACGACAGAAGCTCACCTTCGAGTTCATCAATGAACCCCTGAAACGGAATAATTTGTTGATGGCACCACCTTTAAAAACTCATTACGATTTGCAACTACTTTTCTACAGATTACTATTTACAAGGCGCTGTTACACACGTACATTGATTCTTTGAGCAGTGTTGCTTATTCTTTATGATGCGTAATAGAAATCGATGCAAGCTTCTATGAAAATAACATGACGAACCTTCCAAAAATCTCATCATCTCCAAAGAGTTTCAGGTACTTAGTTCTTTGGCAAGGCCACTTTCTAGGAGAGGTTGTCGAAAGTCAATACATATTGGAACACAGTTGGTTTATTAAAAACAGCGCATCAATGCACGTTGGAAATATGCCACCATCACAGCCTATTTTCTGACCTTTGTAAGATGATCCAACCGCTGCGGTAATCCAATCGTTAAGAAACCGAATTACAATGTTTTACCAAGTGACGATACTACAAGGCAGTTTGGTCTGTTCACCTGCCTAATGGCTTCAAGTGTAAAACACTCAAAATTGAGACGCGGTTGGGGAACTGTAGTTACCAGGAAACTATCTCAACGGTAGGTCGGAACGGCCCAAGTGTTGTATATGGACAAAATCGCCTCTCTCTGGGAACAACAAAATGCAAATATCTCGACCCCAATCAACTCTGCGCAGAGTTAGGACGACAGAAGTTGGGCCGTTGGCGGCGTTAGCCCAATGCTTGAACGCGGAGGGCGGGCTCAAGTTGACTGGAAACAGCGGAGGGCGGGCTCAAGATGACTGGAAACAGCGATATGGGGATTACGCCGCCCCTCTACGCACTGCGCCACCATCGCTTGCTCGTCATCGCTGTTTCCAGCCAACTTGAGCCCTCCATCCGCCTCCAGGTATATGGCTAACGCCGCCAACGGCCCAACTTCCATCGTCCCTAACTCTGTGCAGAGTTGTATTGGGGTCGAGACATGTGCGTTCTGTTGTTTCGCAGAGAGATGCGATTCTGCCCATGAACAACACTTGGGCCGTCCCGACCTACCGTTGAGATAGTTTCCTGGTTAGACGTTATAAATTCTCTTCTCTTCGGGAAAATGTTATACGGCATGGAATTTCTTACGTTCTCCTGATACTAGCGATCGTCACAATCCTTAACAACACCAGCTTCACTCTTCACATCAGCAATCATCAGCACTTGTCACATTGCTAGCCATTGGCTTTCACTTCTGCACAACTTTAAGAATCCACAGTTTAACTTTTTGTTCTATCAAATTTCTTACACTCATCTGTTAAAGCTACACAAATCAAATCAAAGGAATTTAAATAATAACAACCGCCAAATGAAAAGATTTGTAAAACCCAAGGAAAGCAAACAAACCCAAGGAAGGCGTTTTCCTGACAGAAGGCGCTTACTTTTGCCATCCAGTCGCTCGAAGCAGGCTTTTCCACAGTACGCGGGATGATCTTAAGTGGGAATGAATAAGCGTTCTGATTCGCAACCAAGTAAGTCAAAAATGGGACTACACTATCATGTAAACAGATGATAGCTCTTTTCAGCTCAACATTGTCAAATGAATTCGAAATGTGAAATGATTTGGATTTGATATGGAATTCTGTGGAGCAATGTGATCTTACGTTTTCGTCCGTCTGCACCATGAGAAGGTATAGAAGACGTCCCAGCTTTGCCGCCAACTATAAACCAGCCACACCCATGTCCACTCTCTTCACGCTCCAGAATCTGACGCTGTTCGGCTTCATCGCGTTCAATAAAATCGTTCCATACCTGAATACATAAATAATGAATGACTCCCATGACAGCGGAAGCCCTAGATTAAGACCGACGTGATTTCGGTTGAAGATTAAAAAACCAAGTGCTTAACAGTTCAACTACTTATGCGTCATCTACGAGGCGGCATGCAGTACAAAGAATGAATAGAAGTAATTTAAGAATACAACACTAACAAGTAGAGTCCCAGTATCAGATTGTTTAAGAGGAATAAGCTTAATACAGTTCCTCTCTCACCTCTAGCTCCTTAATCACAAACATGACTCAGAATCCTGAAGACGCTATAGTCCTATGTTACGGTAGCAGCCCTATTGTTATGCCAAATATCGGTGAATCCATTAGATATTAATAATCAGCTTACCTCTGAGTCTACCTTCACTTTACAAGAAAACTAGAGGCATAAAAAGGTTGCTTTGTTGAGAGGTGCGAATTGGAGTATCAACTATCACAAGAGCATTAATCACAACGAAACATCTCTGCATCAGCTTATGCTCTCCGCACCTTAAAATTAGTAAAATAAAAACAAAAACAAAGGAGAGCGGAGAATTAGATGCGACGCATTTTCTTTCAGGAGAACCATACACCGTTTACAGCAAAAACGTCCTATAAAAACAATTCTGGTCGGCTCAGACGCCCTAATAAGCGTGTGAAGGAAGAACCAGTAATTCTAAACTGAAAATGACAAAAAATTAAAAATTACAACCTGCATGCACTCATGGTCGAGGAACAGCCTCTCGAATGCTGTTACACCATGCGGAACAATGTCGGAGAAATCCGTGCAAATGTCATCCTTGTCAGCGAAGCTCATCAAGATACGAGCTTAAATTGCCAGTTGGCATTCAAAATTTTAAGACAATTTAAGAAGAGACAAGTGCTATATAATGACAGAAACGAAAAAAAAAGAGAAATGTAACGGTGATTTGTAAAGGTGCTACCGTTTTCCGATCTTCGCTGCTTTCTTGCCCCGATGTTGTTTTTCGAGTTCACACCAATACTTTCAACATCAAGAAATCGTCTCATTCTAAAAAGGAAAGAAGGCAAATTAGCAGAACAACATTTCAGCCATGAGTAGTCGGAAACAGCAGAGGTTAGGTTGTTCGGAAATTACTGCGAGCTCACAGCCAATATATTCAACGCAGTACTTAAGAGTTCAGAACAGATTTCACCGAGAATAAAACCCAATAGCATTTATGGATTGTTGTCTTGTAATAATAACGGTTCATGTGATGGGGAACTACGTAAACAATCCATATTATGTGTGCGGCATCAAAATATGACGATGACCTCGACTATCGTAAAGTGAGAATTGGAACTAGAGGTCTTGCATCAAACTCCGAACACACCAATAATGAATGATCAAGTGCTTACTTGCGCTCAGCTCTGCGTTCCTTATTCTTACGTGATCGAGACAAAGGGAAACCATCACAGAGCTGTACATCTCGGCCATTTTCCACCACTTCCGTATCACTATCTGAGAAGTCAAAGCTGAAACGACGAACGATAACCGTAAAGTAAACGTTTGTGAACATATCGCTATGTCTCCTGCTCAGTACGTTAACGTTTGCAATCACCCAGCTGTATAGTTCCTACAGTAGTGCTAAAAGTGGGGAACTGCGTTGCTCACTGCTTCTCCACAACATAACCTATAGCATTGACAACATACGTTTACCCTATTGCTATGTTAGTTCTTTGCCGCAGTTTCTTGCATATCTGGTTTATCTCATATATGGTGGGATTTTCTTCTAAACTGGAAATGCCATGAACGCAGGAACACCTGTGAACGGCATTTCTAGCATAGCGAACTCTAAAAAAATCAACATAGAGGCTAGTTCTAATCAGTGTGAACCCATCCTTTTGAGTAGAAACCGCGGCTAAGCCAAAGGAAGCGGTCGTTAACCAAATGCGAGATGTGAGATTTTACATTCCCCAGGAATGGGACATCTGCCTGCCAAGTACTTAAAACCATAGATAACATCCACAACGCAAGCCGATCTTGCTCAGAACTAAAATCTTTTTCCAATAGATAAACTTTGTTCTTTAAATTAAAAGAAGAAAGTGAACTGTTCCGACGATTATTTTGGCTACTCCAATGAGAGCTTCCTTCACTGTTTTTAGAACTTTCCGTGTGTAAACAGCAGAAGTGTCGCTGATCGAAGACCTTTGCAAGATCGTCAGTTCTGTACCTGTTGTTAATTTATTTCTTTACAAAGTATTAACAATAAGATCTTTGGTCTGCCTCCTTTACAGCCCAGATTCGCACGAAACCTCTTTCTCAATACTTCAGCGCATAGCTGCATAGAGGAAATAAAGTTTACGTAGCGATAGCAACGATCTGTAGACGTAATGATGGTCCGCCATGATTAATAAAATGTTTCAATAAAGGGTGCGTAATATACTTGTGCTCGAATAATCGAATTCGAATAATTATTCGAATAAAAAATAGAAAATAGAAAGAAATAATATTCGAGTTTCGAATACGTGGTTGTTTCGCATGTGCCATAACGCCGATTTTGTAAGCGACGTTCATTCCGGTAACGATTGTTTTCGATAGCGCACTGTCGAGGACCGTTACGAGAACACATTCAGTATACCATACATAGAAGGGTAGTGTGCATACATAGAAGGGTAGTGCACCAGCGTCGGCGCCGGCGGAGCCGGCGACCGACGCTGGTGCAAAATAAAGCAGAGCTGTCCAAGTTGGGCTTTCCATGAATTTGGCTTTACATAACAACTCAGTAATGAGTTGGACGAGACTGATCCTACGGCGTCGAAAGAGAGCGATGAAGACAATGAACCAGCAACGTACTCGGCGTAGTTGAACCTGTCGATGACATCGTTCACCTCATCCTCCACATTAATAGGGCGAAGATGGTCAAGACGACGAGTGACTCCCATTGATGTCCTCGAAGAAGCGCTTTCTGGAACAACATGCTTGAAGGCGCATGAGATTTCGCTACTAGAGAGGCCGCGACGAAAAAGGACAACTATGTCACACCAAGGTGCATTTTCGACAGTTTCTTTGAACATTTGGCCAAGTGAAATGGTCTGATTCTACAATGCGTTGTAAAGTACTGCTAAATCTCCACTTCGCGAGCTCTGATGTAAAGTCCACTGACTAAGACTGTTCGTGACACGTTGAGAGGTGTACTTCATCCAGAGGTGAATGAAAACTGGGTGCAATCCCAATTGGGGTCACCTTATACACAGATTTCGTTAATAATAGTTGACATGGAAGCTCATGCAACACAATGTTCAATGTAAGGCAGCTATCAGACTCTCGAGGAAACCCAGCGGGTTGAGAAGTCGAGACGCTACGAGGACGAGGGATAGAACGCACGTTCCACTATAAGGTGGATCCCACCCATTGGGATTGCACCAAAAATTGAAGTGGAAGTCATTGAGAATGTAAAGCCGAAAAGAGTAGGCACTGTAGAAGTAAGAGGCATGATGAGTAGGGCCCACAAAGAGCAATTTGGTATTTGCAAGTGATTCTAAAACTAGATCTAATTAGGGGGAAGAATGCTTGTCATGAATGCAGAATGCAATGATCACAGACCACTAGAGAAGGGCGAGAAACAAAACGTCACCCTTTATTCTTTACTATATTATTCCTGAAGGAAGGTGTCAATGTTATTTTTACGGCAATAATAGAGGTTCAGAAATTGAGTGGTAAAAAAGCCGTCAGGTTTGCCAATGGCCGCGAAACGTGAATGTCGCAATATGTCGCAATATTTCGTGATCACCCGCAGTGCAGATAGGGAGAACTCGTTCACATCCACTGTTTTGAAAGCCTGTTCTTTGTCGTAAAGTTAGAGTAGAGCGGTGCGAGCTCATACGAGGTATTCTGTCGAGAAGTGAGTGCTGCCTGCCTTCTGGAAACTAGGAAAGAGGCGACGGATGTGCTGAGCGTTAGGAAAACAACAGCACGGCTTCATGGAAGAGCTAAAGCAGTCAACAGGCGGTGTCCACGGGGAGCGATGGGACGGGAATCCGTCGATACATCGATAACGAGGGGGAACGACGTCGTCGCCGGCTGGGCGAAAGGCGCTGGCGCGAGCGATCGAACCAGCCCCGGGCACGAGGGGCGAGGTGGCGAGAGCAGCGCTCGCTCGCTTTCCCTTCTCCCAGTTCCCTCCCGGATTCAGGAGTGCAGTTCATGATCTCCAGTCCAACAGCTACATCTCTCTCTCAGGCTGAGCGCGGGCATCCTCCCGTCCGTGCAAAGGTGCAGTCTGAGGTCACCGACAAGCCTCCACTGATAAGATAGACTCGCCTTCCCATCATACTCCTCTCTCTACGTGTCCTCGTCAATAGACACGCGCGATGCTCCTTTATAATCGAAAACGTGCGCAGGTCTAGTGTTATAGGCTGATCCGCAAATCTATAGATCTCTCTGTGCAATGGATGTTCTTCATAAAGGATGGTTCACCGAGTTTTCACCTGATGATCTCGAACGGATGAAACAGAAAGGTGCTCTACTCATTTGTTCTCTTCTTAACGTCTTTATGTACTTCCCTAGCTTAACCTGACTGCCATAAATGCATACAATGAATTTGAACTGAACTTTGTGACATATGAAGGAAGACCTGCCTATATTGCACACATTAGCTCGAACCCTGGATTTTTCATTTTTTTTTTTATCCAGCGTTTTGTTTTTCAGTCTTAGTGCTATCCTCTCATCGACTAGGTTTTGTCGACTCATATTGTGTATTTCCTCTTACTTTTAATTTTTTTTTCAATTTGCAGCAGGCAGACCGCCTGCTGCGCGTGCGCAGTAAATCTACAGACCCCTCTCATTGCCCGTTCATACTTCGTGACGAGGGCGACTGGTCGCCCGTGCAAAACATGCAAATCGATTAAAACCGAGCAATCGCCGCCGAATTCTGTTTATACACGAGCGCTCTCGCTCATGTCGCTCTCATCGCTGTTGTCGCCTCTCCATGCTTCGCGGGAGTGACTGGGGCGACGGACGGAGTGTCGAGTACGTAATTACACCATAGCGCACTACTGATCGAAGGAAACTATTCTGTTCTGCCATCTTTCAGATCAAGGTAAGGTATGCTAACTCCTTTTGAGTCTCAGATCGATGATGTAGGTAATATGACTCTTTGCTAGTGTCTGTGTTGACTGACTGACTAACTTACAAGAAATAGGCGTTATGGTGCAGACACGTACACCACACTACGTCCGTCGCCGAAGTAGCTCTTGTGGCTCTTGTCGCCGCTGTCGAGAAGTATGGACAGGCCATCAGTGGCGACTGCAAACACGTTCTCCAGTGCAATTATAGTACGCTACGGTTGGGTTCTGTGTTTTTCCAGCGCAGGATAAGGCTAGGTAACGAACTCCGGGGTGCAGTCCATCTAGCCGCCCTTGTAAAGGTTTCTAGTGATAAGTGGCTTCGAGGATGGGTCATCTTGTTGATGTGACTCGATATACTCATCCCTGCGCGCGCGGCTTGGCGAGGTGAAGTAGATTCCAGACGCTGGCCTTTTCGGTACTCTCATTCTCGACAAGCCAGCTTGACCAATAGGACGCCAACCCAACCCTCTGGGGGAGGCGTGCTCCGATGTCAATTTTGCGCTATAATGCAAGCGTGGGATCAGCCACTCCTCAGCGTACTGTAAGGCTTTCCAGCATTCCGATTCTTCCCACCTCGCAAGGAAGTACTGGTCTTCAACATTTCCACAATCTCTCCCCGTTTTTTTTCAGGATAAGAAAGATGGGCAGCTGTTGATAGGTTTGGCATTGCTCCAATTGCTGATAAGCTACGTGAAGCTCGCCTACGGTGGTATGGCATGTTCTTCGTGCGAACAGCGACACCATTCGAACGATTGGCCTCAACGTAGACGTGCCCGGAAAACGGCCTAAAGGGAGGCCTAGGCAACGCTGGCTTGATACGTTGCAATGGACTTAGCTGGTATCCACCCCGATCAAGCGTTTGATCGTGCGAAGTGGCGCCACCATACCAGAAGAGCGGACCCCACCGCAAATCGGGACAAACGCTGAAGAAGAAGAAGAAGAAGAAGAAGGAAAATGGGCAGTTGTGAGGGATAGTCGCAAGAAAATTAATAATCTCAATAACCAAAGTGAGTTCATAGGAATGCTGTGCTAATTATTGTTGGAACAGTTTGGCACGCGACAGGACCGAATAAAGACGTTGTTAGTACCCAATAGAGTAACTCGATAAACAAGGAATGACAGGTAACATAGGGTGGTACAGATGGAGTAAGATTTCTGGCGAACGGTGAAGAGAGCACCGGTTCACTAGTAACCTACGCGTTTAGTGCCTGAAGCACTGTAGCTACTATACGTTGGATCCGAATGAATATTTTTAGATATCCTATCCATATACCAAGATTCGGGCTCGTGTACCGCAGTCGGATGAGGTGCCGGCTGTCGCGTGCACCCAACACCTGGTTCCTGGTTCGAATTTCCCGCCAAGGCCAACCAAGCCTTCCATCCTCCGGGGTCGGTGAATTAGTACCAGACTTGTCTGGGAAGGATAGAGCGCTGACTTGTATATCGGCTGGCCACCGCAAGTTATTGTATAACCAAATACGCATTCAAGTCACTTCCGCAATATCCCGTAGAAGTAGAACGCGTGGCGCATCCCAAAAGGGATTGAGTAACGCCGTCCTTTATCCTTTATCCTTTTATATATTCTTCGTCGGAAGCCTTGAGAGTTTACCGTTACAAGTAATCCAACGCAGTTTAGAACATAGAAATAGTACGCCGACAGTGCTTAGCGATCTTACTTTCGTGATTTTTGCAGAAACCAGGAAAGGAAGGAATGAAACTGGAAAAGGAGACTGTGAACACTAGGTGGACTGCTGTTGATTAGCACTACTCCGTAGCAAATTGAGCGTCGAGGTGGTTGGACAGGGCAAATGAATGACTGAAACCTGTTAGATAGAACTGCCCGTAAAGAACTGCAACCAGATGCGCAAGGAGGGAGTATCTGCTCTCCAATCCTCCGACATCCTTGGAACAGGTGCCGACCAGTTCAGTGGCAGCCGTGTCGCACCTTCCGGAACTTGGGGGGCTGTACATGCACGACACCTTCGCTGGTCCATCGTGTTTACTCCACGTTTACTGTCGCGCATTGTTTAGGAGGCTCTGTTGAGCAGATTAAATTAAACTGGTCTCTTAAATTAAGCCATACAACACTGATAATAACCAGTTACTGAGAGATTCCCTGATTACTTGTTATAAACCATCGACATATATGTTTGCGCAGACACCATCGTCAAATCGTCATACTTGCTGAGCAGCAAGTCGAATTCCGCGGGAACCATATAGGCTAGCATGCACCACTCTCCCATCACTAAAATCTCATCCCATCACTAAAATCCCCCAGCTTGAGGAGTTCTGTAACACGCTCACAGTCCATTAAATAAACAGGTGTCCACCTTCTCTGCGCTTATGGAAAGAAGGAGCCGATCTGAAGTTTCAATCGTCAATATGGGGAGACGTCATTGTTTACGTAAACTCCTGACTGAAATATAGGAAGCGCAGTGGTAAATATCGCAGTCGTTTAACGCAGCGACGAAATCAGTGAGAATTGCAGCTGGAACTATATTTTAACGAGCAATTATGCTTTAGAATCAACCGAGTCAAAGCAGCTAAAATCCGACGGTGTGATCATGGGAGGAGCATGGCCTGGGCAGGCGTTTTCTCTCAAAGTGAAAGAGGTCTTGTTCCATGAGAAGAGCGACTTCCAGGATGTTCTGGTTTTCAAAAGGTACTGAACTATGGTACTTGCGCACGTTTTCTATTAAAGCTGATTTCGAATCGAATTTCTTCTCACACTATGACAATAGGAAAAAGTGAATTATAGTTCCTCGTATACCATTCTTGCAATGTTTTAGCGAATCTTATGGCAACGTTCTTGTGTTGGATGGAATAATTCAAGCCACGGAGAGAGACGAGTTCTCTTATCAGGAAATGCTGACTCATCTGCCGATGTTTGCGCATCCGAATCCGAAGAAGGTACACTACCATCCAGCTGGGCATCACCAGTTACTCTGCCCCATGTACTAAAGACGTTTAGGTGCTGATCATTGGCGGCGGTGACGGTGGAATTCTACGGGAGGTTCTGAAGCATCCTGAGGTTGAGCAGGTCACGATGTGTGAGATTGACAAGGTTGTCATCGAGGCTTCTAAACGGTATGTTTAAGAGGCTTACGTAGTAGAAAAACTTAGAAGCATATGACTTTGGATGCCGAAATGATTGTCGTTGAAAAATGAGATTCCAGCGAGCTTTTATCTGTGTTTTGAAATAGGTACGAAACTAGTATCCATTAAGACCATGTATCTTTCAAAGCTCGACAAGAAGCTCAAGTAACCAAGTCGTTTTTGTTCAAGCTGTGGATGTTATGCTCGTGATGCGCGCAGCTTAAATAGGGATGCTCAAGTGAAAATGCTAATAGATGCGGGTAGGTGGGAGGTGTCCGGAATTTCGAGCTTCGTCGACATTCGAAAATGAGACACGCTGCCGCATGGTCCAAGTCGAAAATTAGCTGGGCAGGCCAAGTAATACTGTGAGCCGTCTCCGACTGGGCTTCGTGGGACATCAGAGGAGAATATCGGGAGGCCTCCCTTCGTGTTGGACGGACTTCTTCGTGAAAGCCTTGAACAAGCAGAAAGTTTTGTTGGAGCCTTTTGGCACGCGACAGGACCGAATGAAGACGTTGTTAGTACTAGAGTAACTCGATAAACAAGGAATGACAGGTAACATAGGGTGGTACAGATGGAATAAGATTTCTGGCGAACGGTGAAGAGAGTACCGGTTCACTAGTAACCTACGCGCTTAGTGCCTGAAGCACTGTAGCTACTATACGTTGTATCCGTATGAATATTTTTAAATATCCTATCCGTATACCAAGAGACTAAACTATCTAATCGCTATGGGCGCGTGTAGCGCAGTTAGAGGAGGCGCGACTGCTGCGTGCACGCCAACCAAGCCCTCCATCCCTCCAAAGTCGGTGAATTGGTACCAAACTTGTCTGGAAAGGATAAAGCGCTGACTTGTTCATTGTATGGCCAACTACGCATTCATGTCGCCTCCACGACATCCCATAGAAGTAGAATGCGCTGGCGCATCCTAAAAGGGATTGAGTAACGCCGTCCCTTATCAATTTTTACCAAGATCCGAATCATTCACAAATCCGGAGTCCGCAAAATTCCCATTATCTGAAGGATCCAAATATCGAAGATTTTTGCTCTATCCAGTGTATCGAATGAATCATTTTCGAACGTCCGACTCGGATATTCCGATCCGATTTTTCCAAATATCCTAGGCCCACGGATTCGCTCTTATCCGAGTCATCAAGAATCCGAACTCTACAAAATCCTTGTTATCCGAATCATCCAGTTATCCGAAGATTTTCGATCGAATCCAACGTATAGTAGCTACATTCTGAGAAAAGCGAGAGTCGCCTAGTAGATTTTCCGCGAAAGTACCCAAGCAGCACCCACGAGGATCCTCGGAGATGGGAGATCAGGAGAGATCTCCCCGAAGTTGGTGATTCTGGGAGGATGTCCCTGGGATAGTAGGATCAGACGGCGGTAAATGGTCGGAGCCGGAGTGGCGGACACTGTGGGGTCGGACGCCTAAGACAAGCGAAAGGTGGAAGGACATATGAGTGCACAAAACAGACGCTCACGGATGGACTGCCGCTGTTTGTGCTTAGAAATCCCAACTAGTCCAAGTTATGAATTGTAGTTAGCCGTGACCGCGGTCATAAGTGTGTCTTACTTGTGCAAAAGCGATGTTTTAGATTCCTTCCTGGGATGGCGTGCTGCTTCTCACATCCTAAGTTAAACCTCTTCTGTGGAGACGGTTTTGAATTCTTAAAAAATCACAAGGTGACGATTTGATTTCTGTCATATTATTTACTCTTCTTATTTTCTCTAAATTTCGCAATCTTGTAGTGCGTACTTGTCAGCAGATCACGTATCCTTTTTAGCTTCAACGCCGTCGTAGTACAAGTCACAGTGTAGGCTTTCCAAGGCGGCCTTCTCCCGTCTAAAACATTGCTGAAGGAGCGGGACAACCTATACCATTTTCAAATCAACTGAATATTTTTCGTGCCGAATTGGACAATCGAAACGAACGTAAACTTGAACTAGGTGCTTTCTGTGAGAGAGCTATAAACAAAGGATACATTTTCGGCTTAACAAATTTATTGCGGTTTTTCTTCTAAAATTCGTTACTTAAAGGGTAAAGGACGGCGTTGCTCAATCACTTTTGGGGTGCGCCACCCATCCTACTGTGGGATGTCGTGGATGTGTATTTAATGCGTATTTGGGAGTACAATGACTTGCGGTAGCCAGCCCATGGACAAGCCGGCGCTTTATCCTTCACAGACAAGTCTGAGACCAATTCATCGACCCGGAGAGATGGAAGGCTTGGCTGGCCCGGGCGGAAATCCGATCCAGGGACCTGGTATTGGGTGCACGCGACAGCCAGCATCTCCTCCGACAGCGCTACACGGGCTCAAAATTTGTTACTTACATGCCAAAAATTAACGCGTTTTTGAAGTTTTACTAAGTTTTTATTTTCTAGTCACACGATCAGTTTTAAGCCTCTTTTAAAGAGCAAGGAAGAGGCAATTCTCGAGTGTGTTACAAGAGGAGATGTGCCGTGCTACCGTCGAGTACGTCACTCTGTTCACCTTCTTGATGGTGTAAATTCTGCTTACTTGAAGCAGTGCACAGTGGAGATGTTTGTTGTTTTCCGCAATTGTTTGTGCTGTACCGTCGACTAGTGCGTAACTACTCCAAACATCATTTTTATCATGAATAAAGTGAATTTTGCATCGGGCTAGACGACTGCACGGCGCGATCTACCTGACGACACACCGAAAATTGCTACTTCCTTGGGCTCTAAAGTAAACGTGAAACCATTGTTGTAGCAAAAAAGTTAGGATTTCCTGAAGGGTCAATTGTTATTCGCTTTTTTGGGGCAGGAGAATATAGATAGAGTTTTTCAAGGAAGTCAAAGTAAATTTTTTAGCACAGAAATTCATTTTATTCTCCCTAGAGAATGCCCCGTTTAAATTGGAAGGCGGTCGTTCTGATTTGGATGTTGCTCAGTTTTATTTCAAAAATGTCCATGTCATCATAGAAGTGGTATAGACGCGTCTGCAACAGTACACGGGAATTTCAAAGCATTCCCCGAAAAAAGAGAAATCGGATGAATTAGGCTGAGGGAGAAATGAAGGGAATGCTACACGCTTGTGAAGAGTACATGAAGGGCATATTCTCTTGTGAGGTGATTAGTGTGTGTCTCGTGTGCAATTTCCTTTCTGCAGAACGAGTTCGACGTGATCATTACCGATTCCTCTGATCCAGTTGGTCCGGCTGAGAGTCTGTTCGGGCAGTCGTATTATGAACTATTGCGAGACTCGCTGAATGACACCGGCGTGCTGGCTTCTCAAGGTGAGGTGTTCAGTTCCTCGAAGACATCCGCACACAGTGCCTTCTATGTTTTCAACTGCCGGGTCTTCTCAACCACATCAATTAAGGTGAGTGTCCGTGGTTGGACCTTGCTCTGATTCGTAGGATCTGCCATGATTACTGCTCTCCAATATTCCCCGTCGTTCGCTACGCCGCTGGCTCAGTGCCGACCTACACCAGTGGCTTCATGGGCTACGTCGTCTGCAGTAAAGCCGAGGTTCTGCTCATTTCTGGGTGGAGTTCTGCTCATTTCTGGGTGAAGTGTTGGGCCTTCTCTCTCCATGCTGTCTATAACCCGCCTTCCTTCTATCTAACCAGCGCTTGTCGATTCGTGTTGTGGTGCTGGTCGGCCGGCTAAATAGTTCTGTGTGTTGTAGGCGAGAGCTCTTGGTTGCACCTCGGTTTGATCGCTCACATGATGCGTTTTAACCGCGGCCTATTTGCCGACGTACGATACGCACAGTCGGCTGTCTCGACGTAC
This sequence comes from Heligmosomoides polygyrus polygyrus, assembly GCA_947396885.1. NCBI lineage: Eukaryota > Metazoa > Nematoda > Chromadorea > Rhabditida > Heligmosomidae > Heligmosomoides > Heligmosomoides polygyrus. Next base: position 74,642,614 of record OX377202.1, on the reverse strand, counting down.
CCCTCTGGCACGATGGGGTACATCGTTTGCTCGAAATCGGTGTGTTGTTGCTTGATGACTGACTTGGTTTCCGTTGCTTCTCAGCATGTGGCTGGAGCGTGATTGTGCAGCACTTCATGTGGTCTCACCGCGTTGCCGTGACAATCATTGCGATCTCCTTTCGTGAAAATTTCAATCGCAATTACAAATTCACCACAGGCTTTCGCACCGTCCTTTGTGCACGGCACCAGGTGCCGAGATATTTAGTTTTTCGTCAAAACTTCACCTACGAGGGTTACGAGTGGTGCTAATCTCGAATCTGGCACTCTTCCCGTTCTCCGAAATGTATTAGTTCATTGTGTACTGTTTTCCCATCTCAGAAAGGGAGCTTGGAAAGGATGTTTGATAACGTGGAGAAAACGAAGATACTGAAACGGTTTCATTACATTCCATTACCTGACCTATCATCATTGGAAGAAGGTTCATAAGCGCGCGTTTGGTTCGTCTTCACATTCCAAGTAACCCTCCTGGGCGAGGTTTTGGCGAAAAATTTGATTTTAGGCTTTGGAGTTGTGTGAGTACAATGAGGCCCAATTCTGGATCAGTTCTACCCTTTCTCCAAATGACCAAATTCGAAAAATGAGAATGCACAGCCAATGTGCCAAGTTCACTGGCAAAGATCGTCGCGGCAACGCTGAGATGACGTATTTCCTTAATAACCAGGAAAGCGTCTCATCGTCAGTCGTATGTCTGAACGGCGAAAATGAATAGTAGTGCAGAATCTCCACGTTTCAAATAGTAGAAAAGTAGGATCTATCCTAGTCGGAGGGGGCACCACTAAAAGACGGAACAAACACGAGCAATGTGGCCTGCGCTGCGGGGAAGTTGTAGGGAAAGATCTTCTCGTGGGTCACTTTAGTGTTAGTTATTGTAAAACAGTTCACTTTCAATTTTGCGCCGTTGTGAAACACACAGTATGAGGATCTTCCCCTCTAGGATTGGCGCGAGAAACACGTTCTAATTTCACAAAGCCCTTAAACCAACCGAGTTAAGGGGCTGAAAGTTTACAGTGAAGGCACGTAGTCTCACAACGCAACAGATTCCGAGCATAATTACTAAGATACAACTACAAACACGAATATACGGAAGGGAAAACACTGCTACATAGGCGGAGCTGTTCGATTCGTTACCTTGCAGTATTTTTATTATTAAGTAATTAATTAATTAGTTCAAGCACATAGTGTGCCATGCATTAAAACAATTATTAGAGCAGGAAGACAGTAATAATGACAGACTATTGTCGAAGCTGAAGGCTCAGGAACAAACTCATGAAAAAAACTCATAAAAAGAAAAAAGAGCACGGATTGCAACTTGAGTTTTTTAGTATAGGCAGTAGCGTCATGCCCTAAGAGGTTCCGCAACGTCGATTTGTTTGTTTCGCTGAAGAGTAGCTCTGCTCTGTTTTTTTAAATAATAAAGTAAAATATTTTATAAAAGATTTTTTGCAAAATTTTCTGCGTAATCTACATTTCGAAGGTACTGCTTTATGCAATTACGCGATTTGATAGTATATTGTCGGGCCCCTAACTCAGAAGGTTCATGGACTTTGCAAATTGGAACATGCTTTTCTATTATACTATTAGGTTTAAGGAAAGTTCTGGCAGTTTTCGCGCCTCTTTGGTATCAGCTTGCCCTAAATTTGAACGGCTGGTCAACTATTCGATGCCTTTCATGTATTTCTTCAACATTTCTGGTTTCTGAGGGAACTTTTATTATAGTATGGACAAGACGGCTTTCCGAACTGTTCTGCTTCACAAGTTCAAACTTGGTCGGACGGTGATGGAAGCAGTTGTGAATGGTAGCACTGCATGGGGAGAAGGTACCGCCTCGGAACGAACCGTTTTTCGCTGGTTCACTAAATTTCGGAATGGAAGAGAATCGATTCAAGGCGAGGCACGAGCTGGAAGACCATCGCTCGTTGATCACTGTGCCTTGAAGGAAGTAGTCGAAAAGGACCTTCGGAAACCACTCCGGAGATAGCAAGTAACCTAGGAGTCTCCAAAGCAGTTGCTGCTGATCACCTCAAGCAACGGAGCGTAGTGAAAAAACTTGGCAGGGGGTGCCCCACAACCTCACCGAAGCGCAGCAGCTGAGGCGAATGGAGATCGCGAGTTCCCTGGTCAGAAGAATTTCTACTGAGCCGTTCCTCCATCGACTTGTTATCTGCGACTAGAAATGGATCCTATATAATAATAGGTATCGTTCTGCTCAGTGGGTAAATGTCAACGAGCTCCGAAAACCTTTTCGAAGCCGAATTTGCACTGCAAGAAGAAAATGATCGCGGTCTACTGGAATGCAGCTGGAATAGTCCACTTTTCCTTTCTTCCTCCTGGGGAAACGATAACAGCAGAGCTGTACTGCGGGCAACTGGTAGAAATGTATGCAAAAATGAAGAAAAGGCAGCCTTCACTGGTGAATCGACACGGCGTGCTACTTCAGTATCACGACGCACGACCGCATGTTTCGCGGATGGTTCTCCAGAAATTGAAAGAACTGCAGGTCGAAACTCTCCTTCACCCACCATATTCGGCAGACCTAGCGCCAACTGTCCTTCACTTTTTCAAGCATCTAGATAACTTTTTAAAAGATAGTGTGTAGAAGACAAAGTGATCTAGAATCTGTTCCTAGAATTTATTCAGTCTAGATCGTCAGATTTTCAAGAAAATGGCATATCTGAGCTGTTATCACGTCGGCAGAGTTGTTTTGATTCTTTTTTTGGTGCTTATTTTGAATAAAACGGTGCAATTTGGGCTGAGCTATGGATTTTCAAAATAACCTTTAAAAAAGTACTAGAACTTTCCCTATAAACTAACATTTCTAGTGTGGAGATTGTCATAGTGGTACACATTTTCGTCGTTCAGAGAAACGCCTGAGACCTTTCTTGGTAAGGCAGCATGTAGCATTATCCTTCTTTGAGCGACAGGGACATTTTGCAGTTCGCATTCAGTTTCCATCTAGCGCTAATGATTCGACCACTCGCTTGATGAGAGCTGCCATCAGTACCAGCCCACAGGTTTCCTCCTTTCTGGCCTTCAGTGGACTGAGGGCTGCTCTAAAAACGAGGCAGCGCTCACCCTCATTTCAAGTCTCTAATGCTAAGAAAAGTAATCATTCCTATGCAGGGGAGTGAAGAGTAACTCGTACCAATTGCTGGTTCTAGAAGGATAAGGCTGCATACTGTGCACGCACCGCGCTAATGAGGCAGCACATAGAAGTAGGCAACGTTCTGATAACTTTCAAGGATATTGACGTGACGACTCCGTCCCGAGTTCTAACCGAAGGGGACATTGAAAGGATGAATCTGAGGTTCTACAACTCTCAGATGCATTCCGCTGCATTCGTTCTGCCTCAGTTTGTGAAGAAGGTTGGTTAGCTTGAGCGCCTCCTGTTGAGACAAGCTACAGAACATTTTTCAGGCGCTCGAGAGTAAGTGAAGCACTGGCGCGCTGCGAGTCGTCGTCGTTGCTCACGTTCGATGGATAGTTTATGATCACCTCCTTTACTGCCGTAACGCCTCTTTCTGCAGACCTGAGACTTAGAATCTCTTACGAAACTGGAAATGCAGTTATTAGTTGCTCCACTCTCACCATTCCACATTGTCTCACTTCACAGTTTGGTGCCTAGCATTTTCTCGTTCTGATTGCTCGAATAAACACGTTATCTGTAGTTCATCTAGAACGAGCAGCGCATTCAACTGTCCTCCGCGTGTCTCCAACAGCCGGACGACGCTATTATTGTAGCGTTGTTTTGACTGAGCTCCACACGAGGTTATACAAACGGGATAACGTTTTGGCGGTATAGCCTTCAGAGCCTGAAAGGAAGGATCAAGTGAAATGGTGACTGTTGAGGAGCTGCCACCAGACAACCAAAGGCGGCAGCTAGTTCGGAGTCGTCCCTACGATCGCCTTTGTGTCTCCCCTGGTTGTGTCGTCTGCCCACATGGCAGGGAAGGTGACTGCACCGTATCAGGTGTGGCATACCTCATTATCTGCCAGAGCTGTAGCGAGTATCGGTGAGACGGCGCGACTCCTACATGATAAGGTCAAGGAATACCTTGATGGCAAGCCCAAGTCCAGGACGTCCACTGCAATGGGTCACCATCAGGGATGAGCGGATAATAAAATTTTGAAACCGGGATAGCGGATAACGGATAATTTTGCCCAAAAAAGGCCGGATAGCGAACAAACAACGAAAGTTAAAACTACTTTTAAACCATTCCTTCTCCAATAGTAGGTCGGCGATTGTAACCCTGTCCATATCACATGTCAAATAAGCCCCTTTTAACATGTTTATTGGTGTTTTTTCTTCAGGGCACGTGGTAGTGCAGTCGGAAGTGCTGCCCTGTCGCATGCTCTCCGATTCAATGTTCTCGTTCGGATTTCCCCTCCAGGTCGACCAAGTCTTCCGGGCTTGATGTATTGGTACCAGGCTTGTCCGGACAGGATAATGCACTGAATTGTCCATTGGCTGACCACCGCAAGTCATCGTACTGGCCAAATACGCATTCAAAGTGCCTCCAGCATATCACGTAAGAGTAGAATACGTGTCGCATCTGACGCTACCGTCTTCTTATATCCTTTATTCATGTTTTCAGCTGCAATGAAGTCACTATGGATAGATCGCACGAGAATTTCTGGGCTTCGGTGGGGCAGTCGTTAAAAAGAGGCGGTTTTTGTTTACTCTCCAATTAAATTTAACACTATTTCTTGCCCAGATCGAACAAAACTCCCTCTCTCTTCTCTATTGTTTTGGAAAGGGTAAATTGTAAATTGCTGCTAGTGCCAAACATAGTTTAAAAGAGTGCTAAAAGGTCATGTAGATGCGGAATATCTGGCGAATCCTTAAAACGTAGTGAATCGTATGGACGTTTATCCTTTTCTCCACTGATCGACTGGTTTTTTCCAGAACGCACATTATGCTAGAAGGAATTTCGGTGAAAACCACACAAATTGAAATGAGCAAAGCAGTGTTCAGCATTTCATAACGCGCTATGAGCGATTAGATAAGGATAAGGATAAAGGATGGCGTTACTCAATCCCTTCTGGGATGCGCCAGCGCAATCACTTCTACGGCATGTCGTGAAGGCGACATGAATGCGTATTTGGCCATACAATGACTTGCGGTGGCCAGCCGATGAACAAGTCAGCGCACTATACTTCCCAGACAAGTCTGGTACCAATTCACCAACCCCGGAGGGATGGAAGGCTTGGTTGGCCTGGGCAGGAAATCCGAACCAGGAACCTGGTGTCGGGTGCACGCGGCAGTCGCGCCTCCTCCGACTGCGCTACACGCGCCCATATCGATTAGATAGTTTAGTCTAATTACAGCACTGAGAACTCTGGGAAGGCGCCGACCTGGCATTGCAAGCGTATCTCTACTGCCAACGGAAAAAACAAGACGATTTTTTTAAAACTTGTCCTTATATTCAACTAAGTAATCACAAGCTTGTCACATTTTGTATTCGTATCCGGCGAAAAATCACCGGAAAACGATCAACAAAACGGATAGGCCAAAACCCACCGGAAACTGGATAAAGGATAACGTTAGTTCGCTAATCGAAGCCTCAACTGCCGGCTCTGAAAGCATTTTAGATTCAAGCCGAAGACCCCAAGCTACACCGGAGGGAAGAGTGCCTCTATATAACACAGGAGCTCAGGCCCTACATGAGGCTGGCATTCTGATTGGAGCGCCTGTATCTCTACTACGGTCCTGTTACCGAACGATTGGTCCGCCTGGCTTCCTATAAGGTAAGGGCCTCAATCTCTCTATTGACGTGATCGAAAGGTAGTCTTGAATTTCTAAGGTTGGGGCAACGTCTGACGCGGCAGCTACGTTTTGACTTGATCCTTCCTTTCAGGCTCTGAAGAAGGAGATACCGCCGAAACGTTAGCCAATGAAGATCTATGTAACCTCGTGTGGAGCTCAGTCAAAACAACGCAGCAAGGTCTACGATGTAGAGGTTCACAGAGAGTCGTACATGGCGACTTCTTCGCAACGTGCCAGCTCAACATCTACGACTCGTCAAGCAGGCCCTGTCACAAAGACAAAAGATAGTGTTAGCTAGACAGTCTATTCACTTCGTTCGGCGCTGCCTCCAGCATCAGACTATTCCTAAGTTCATCCGATGCGAGAAACTAAACACATTAACTCTGTGGCAGACCGGAAGGCGATCGACAAGTCTTGGACATCGCTGCGACAACTGCGACTACTTCGTCTTTATCTGCGAAGCAAGAAAGATCATCCTTTGAATTGATGAATAAGTGTATGTCGAAAGAGGCCTGTTGTGCCCAATTCTTATAGGATCGCCTACTACGGAGGAGAATAGAAGGTGGGTCAAGATCAGTTTCTGGCGCTATTCGGTCAAATGTTAAATCAACCTTACAGAAAAAGATCAACGACCTTCTTACCAGGGAGTGCCGTGAGCTTCCCATGGAACTTCGGATTGACAAGGGAGGTCAATGAACTTCCCGTGGCAATTTTAAAAGTGACCTATTGAAGGTTGTAGGGGACTGTGTGAGAAGCACCGTAGTGGTTTTCAAATTTCCTGCGGACATCTGGGTAGGTCAAAAATTGCAAAAAACCATTTCACATCAGTGCGGGCCGATAAAGCAAAGCCGACGTCTGGAACTGCCATGTCGTGGTTAGAATCTAACCTGCAAAAGGTTTGGGATTGGAGCAGCAGCGTAATTACAGCGATTTCACAATTTGCTTGTTAGCAGTACAGTGACCGGTGGAACGTTGAGGTGCGCCGCTCACCATCACCGCCGCAGCGACGGGATGGCCGAGTGGCTATGGGAGGCGGGTTTGCGGGGAAAGTGTCGGGGGTTCGGATCCGGAGGTTCTGCACCTGCATTGCTGGTCTTGCTGCATCCATTTTTGTCGCTATATAATGTATTTTAACCGCGGTAGTGTACCGTACTGACATTATAACTTTATTTTAACCTGGATGATACGATATAAACACAAAAATAAACACCCAAAGCAACAGCGTTCATAATACCTAATTCGATTGGCCATTGAGGAGCAGGCGATTTTTCTTTGCCTACAAAATAGATAACTTCAGAACTCCAAAGATCGAGGAAAAATATTATTTTATTTTTATTTATTTTTATTATTTTAATTTTAATTAATTAATTAACTATATTTATGTTTGATTTTTTTCGAACCCTCTTCGACCTCTGGACAGAAAGTATAACAGTACCAATCCGTCTTCTTCATCCTCAACCAACCATATTGCAAGTGATCTCGCGGCCGTCACATACAGCATTCTCCTCACAAAGAGACGTAATATCACCCACGTCATCGCCATCGTCCAGCGACCATCCTGCGCTTCGTTCAAGTCAGGCTAACATCACGAACGAAAGAAAAGCCGACTTTTCTTCGCAGTTCCTCGGTAGCATTCAAGGGCCTGTCCCAACCACAAAATACAGGGTGCGTAAAAAGTATTGACGCAGTAAATGGCGGTTGTGGAAATAGTATTGCGCAGTAAGTTTTAAAATATTCATTAGAGAAATATGGAAAATGATCTTGCAAACACGACAGAATAAGTCGTAATTGACAGAAACTGTCCACACCTGCGCGCGTTATCTGTTGGCCGTTATCGGACCGAGAGTGATAATTTTGGATTTAAACGTTATTGTGCTTGCACATCTTGTAATCATCATTTGTTATGACACAGCCGTGGCTGACATTTGGGTTGCTGACCTCTTTCCTCACAAACCGTTTCTAACAGCGCCAAATTCTCTTGTTAAGGAAGTATTCAGCTGTCTGGGTAACAGACAAAAAAGGGCCACCGTAACGGTGACGATCATGTTTCTTCAATTTTTTCGTGAGTGTTTTTTGAGCACAATACAGACAACAAAAATAACACATAAAAACCTAGAGGGGTAGAAACAGAAAGCTGGAGCTGAAACAAAAAGTAGGTGCGTCAATACTTTTTACGCACCCTGTAGCTAACATTCTTTATCTTGACCGTCTTCGTTAGGCATTGACAGTGGGTCTGTTAGCACTAATTCATGACTCCAAAAGTCGAAGAGAGATTGAAAAATGGACAAAAAAGATTTATCTTTATTTTTCATTATTTATTTATTTATTTATTTATTTATTTACTATGTGTCAATTACGTAATATTGATTTACATTTATATTTTAAACTAATTAATTAATGAATATATTTATATTTGATCGATTGTTGTGATCGTCCTTCGACACACTATACGACACCCCCCCCCCCCCTGACTTGATATCAATTACATAATACAATGTGTTCTCCGTGCCGAGTTATTGGTTGTCTTGCTAAATGCCTTCCTCCGACTACTCTGCCTCTATCCGTATTACGTCTCCTTGTAACAGTGAGGAGAATGCTGTATGTGACGGCCGCGAGATCACTTGCAATATGGTTGGTTGAGGATGAAGAAGACAGATTGGTACTGTTATGCTTTCTGTCCAGGGGTCGAAGAGGGTTCGAAAAAAATCAAACCTAAATATAGTTAATTAATTAATTAAAATTAAAATATTAAAAATAATAAATAAAAATAAAATAATATTTTTCTCGATCTTTGGAGTTATGTATTTTGTAGGCAAAGAAAAGTCGCCTGTTCCTCAATGGCCAATCGAATTAGGCATTATGAACGCTGTTGCTTTGGGTGTTTATTTTTGTGTTTATATAGTATCATCCAGGTTAAAATAAAGTTATAATGTCAGTACGGTAAACTACCGCGGTTAAGATACATTTTATAGCGACAAAAATGGATGGAGCAAGACCAGCAATGCGGGTGCAGAATCTCCGGATCCGAATCGATGAAGTCGGAACTTTTAACTAGTGCCCAGCGAAATCGGTGACTCTGCCTGGACCACCCTTGGTAAAGGTATGGGTGGTCTCCCGAATCGTGAAAAACGGATCTCAGATTCGTGATCAGCACCCAAAATAACCCCCTAGACGAGGTTTCAGCGAAATCGATGACTCTGCTTGGACCACCCTTGTTAAAGGTATGGGTGGTCTCCGACCGAATCGTGAAAAATGGATGTCAGATTCGTGATCAGCACCCCAAATAACCTTCTAGACGAAGTTTCAGCGAAATTTTTTTTTTTCGACCGAAGTCGAGTTGCAGGAGTCGGAACTTTTAACTAGTGCCTTTACTTTTTATTTATTTTGTTTATTAAGTTTTGTTGATTTTTGATTTTATTTTTACTTTTTATTTTGTTTTGATTTGAATTTCTGACTTGCTTCACGTCATGAATAAAACATTTAACCTGAAACACGTTTCCGTCTTCAAATAGGCGTAAATGCAAGTCGAAACTAGCCGTTCGCTCAAAAATGTGCTAAAAATGAGATTATAGGTCCTCGTCGAAGATAGGTCACAAAATGCAAAAAAAGCCGTCAGTGGAACCGAACCAATGAACCCAATCCTCCGGAGAGAGAGCACTCTACCACTGCGCCGCCGCTGACGGCGATGATAGCCGAACCGCTGATTACCGCGCAATACTGCGCCCAACGCTGATTGAGCGCGCCTAACACAAGGAAGACATCGCGGCTTCCGCCGGCCATAACTCGCTTAAGAGATCCATTTAGCAAATTTGGATTACATATCTTGATCAGCGTCTCGAGCTCTTTCACGTGATATAGATCTCAATCCGAGGTTCTATGGGAAGCTGACGGCATTCCGTAGTTAGTACATCACGTAGCCATGGGGTAGATCAATAGATTCCATATCTTGCCGTGAACCCAGCGGCCGAGGAGTTAGTACTTCAGGTTTTTTTAGCACATCTAGAGTGACCGTGTTGGGCAACCTTCCCTTGTCGCCAATCGCTACTACGGTTCTTCAAATGGGGCCTAGTTTCCCTCCATCTTAGCCCATATCCACCTTGATTGTGAACAGGGTCATATGTAGCCTACATGAAAATTAAGGCAGGCTGCGTTGTAGAGCACGAACTGAGGGCGTAGGTGGAGTTTCTGACCAAAGCGGAGTAATGGCATGCATTCCCTTCCCTAACACCTACTTCAAGCAGCAAGAGCAATGCCCGGCTGACATTAATTTCCGCCTTTTCGCTGATGAGGTGTTCAAAGTGTTTCGTCGCTATCGACTACATCGTACAAAAAAACCTCACTAAGGCACAGATCTGCGGAATAAAGGAGGTTCGCGACCTTGTAAGGGCCTAAACAATAAGGCTGTGAGTCAGCGATAAGGGCGGGGAATTCGTTGTCATTCCCGTACACATAGATGTGTCAATAACCGAACACTGCCTTCGGGATGGGACACTCTCTCACTCATCCTCCGCAAAGGAGTTCCAAGTCCAGTACCGAAGGTTGGATAGAATGTGGGTATCACTGACAAAAGCAGCTGGGATTAGCCCACATACAATAATGCGCCTTAAAATTGAATCCCCGTAGTGCCCAGTCCTTCATCTGCTCATAAAGACGCACAAGTTTTCATCATGGAGCAGTATATAATCGCTGGCACCCTCCGATATCAAGGTGCGTCCAATAATTAGCTGCGTTGGGGACCTACCGATGGCTTAGTGTGGTTCATAAACCTGGTTTTGGCACACTTGCTCAGATTCATATCGGCCCATTGGAGCAACACCCAGGTATTCCTGGATCATGTGAGCGGACCCCAATTGTGTCATGGAATCCTTTGACAAAGCAGCCTTGTGTACCAATGTCAGCAAGGAGTGCGCCATGGAAGCTATATTCGAGCTTCTAACGCAGCACGAAGAGGCTGTGGACACATGCGGAATTTCTATTTATAAGACAACTAATGGTCCTTCTTAAAGAATGCCTTGTTTGCAACATTTTCAAATGGTCGAGCCACCATTTCTCTCACAAGGGAGGTCAACGAACTCACCGTGGCAATTTTCAAAGGACCTATTGAGGGTTGTGGGGGATTGTCTGAGGAGCACCGTAGCTGTTTTCAAATTTTCTACGGGCATCTGGGTAGGTCAAAAATTGCAAAAAACCGTATTCTTCAGTGCTGGCCGAGAAAGCGAAACAGACGTCTGGAACTGCCATGTCGTGATTAGAATATATCCTTTAAGAGGATTGGAGTTGAAACAGTGGCGGAATTACAAAGATCTCACAATTTGATTGCTAGCCGTACAGTAACAGAAATGGAACTTGGTGTGCGCCGCCCACCACCAAGGCGACAACGACTGGATGGCTGAGTGGATTTGGGGCGGAATTGCACGAAATGGGTCAAGGGTTCGGATAAGGAGGTAGGGGTTCTGGATTGCTGGCCTTTCTCACTCTTCTTTTTTCGGTGTAAAGTGTATCTTGAACACTGTAGTATACCATACTGACATAACATTATTTTAACCCGTGTGATACGATTTAAAAACAAAAATAATATACAAAGCAACTGCATTTGCTAGTTCAACATTTATGATAAAGCTCTACCTAACATTCACAGCTAAGCGGCTTCTGACACCAACAGCAACGCATGAATACGAAGGGTCAACAACTGTCGGATCCTTGACAAAGGGTATTCAGAGGTACTTCGTCGAACGCATAGTCTGCTGGTGTCGAGAAGTGGCCCGGGTGCGTTCACATATCCTGCTGCCACCCATTCGTACGCGAAGCATTTTCGAAATGCAGGAGCACAGAATTGCCTGTACGTTTGGCTGACCACCTACAGCGTCAGGCAATAAAAACAATAGTTTTTATTTATTTCTAATTTTTGGAACATATTTTTAATATATAGCATGAGTCCGAAGCAAGTTCACACTTTCCTTCAAGGCATTGTTTTTGGAAAAGCAGTTGCAATTTGGTCGGAGATAGTGTACGTGGTCATGATCTCGACGTAGGAAGCGTTCAAAAAGTCGGGAAAAACACATCCAGAGGTTGACAGAGGCCCACTGCACCCGGCGGTATTGTAATCAACTTCAATTCCTTCCCAACAGGCACGTCAGATACCAAAATTTCCGTGATCTCTATACCCTGACCAGCCCAGTCGAGAAGAAGAATGGTCAAGGGAGAGGCAAGGGAGTCGTCAACGCGTTCGCGAATAAAAAGCGGTACTTGGCGCTTGGTTATGATGTGGCTCGTTCCTGCCACTACATGGGCTGTTTTCCATATCGATTACGTAACCTATAGTGACTGTAGACGAAGCAACTTGAAGCTGCGATGAGGAAGTACTTCTATATAAGCCTTTTTTGGATTTTTAGTTAAAATACTCCCTGCTTATGGTTAGACTAATTCATGTTGTCTACGCCGTGATGTTTGTGATTCCAAGTGAGCACTTGTTCAGAGGGACATCAACCCGGCGTTTCGTGTCTGCACGCTCAAGCGGTCGCAACTTTTGTAGATCTAGGCGAGTCTTGTCTATTGTATATCAAGTGGTCTTGCTTGTTTTGTAGTTTCGCATGTTTCAGCAAATTTACACATATGGCCGGCACAAAAGATGTTCGCAGTTTAAAGTAATTCGTAAGCGAACAACTCACCCTATTTTCAAATTTCGAACGCTGAATTCGTAGCTCAAAGTGAACTACAAGCATAAAACGTTACTGAAAACGACACTGCAAGAAAATTATCAGGCTCGTGAGAATGTAACTGAAATTTGGGATGAATATGTATCTTAACGTACATCTTTGTTTCCAGGCACATACCATTCTTGATGAAGTGATGGAATCGCTGATGAGCGACAAAAATCGCGCCGCCATTCTAGCGGTTTGTTCTGCTTTCGAGCGTGTTATAATTTCGGTACCCGAACCTGCGAATATGAAAACGATTGCAAGACGACGCGATATCCAACGTTCAGGTCTCGCCGTGAAATCGATACCTATACAAAGAGCACTAAAAATGTTGCTTTACAAATTTGCATGTCTGATATTCTGCTTATAAAATTGCTCTTTCCGAAGAGCAGAGATGAAGCTTGAGTGACGATCTAAACGAAGACGTTTGGAGAACGATAAGGGACTGAGCGTGGAGGCACTAAAATTTCTTTCAAGAAGCAACGAATTAGTGCAAATCTGCTTCATCTGCGGGATCCAGCGATGATGGATCGCTCGTCATAAAATGAATTAGCTGTTCGAACTGTAATGCCTGCGCTCACCTGCTGTTTATTTCGAACACTGGAAATGAATGCGATAACTGTCGGCAAGGAACGTGCCCAGTTCGAGCCAAACCTACCATGTTTACAAGAACCATGGTAAGAAGATCTTATTCGAGGTTACTCTGTTGCTACTGCCTTATATCTGTTTTTAGCTGATGCCTGCTAGCGCATATTGTGTCACGGGAGGTTTTTAGGTGCACCAGGGGCCATACTGGTCATCACGAACAGGGAGAACATGTGCTTTTAAGGGTGGACCTTAGCCTCTGAAGACGACGGGACGTCGAAATGTCTCTCCCTGCTAAATAAGTCGTCCACTTAAAACCTCGTGTGGCAGAATCTATATTAACAATAACAATGTCTACCATGCCTTACAATGCCGAGGGTTCATGAAAAGAGAAGCTGGAAGAATGTCTACTATTACAGAGAGGCAACGGTCTACCCTACCCTTCGAGAATTTCGAGTTTTGAAGTTTAATATTGGCGCTAATCTATGCGTGCTTCATAGACTTTTGTAGCAATCTCTGCACTACTGGGATAGAATCGCTGTGTGTTTTTAGGTGTTTCATTGATGCTGATGAATTAGTTAGATCGCTAACAACTATTACGTAGTTATGTGATTGGTGACAGCTATGTTTTGTTAATGCATGGGTGCACGCCAATTTCGTTATCTAAAATTTCAATGAGCTGTTATTCCAGCTACCTTGATTTCACAGGTGTTTTCACACATTTTATGAAAAGGATTTGTGCATGTAGTATAAGTTTGTTTCGTTTTTCAAAAAATGCTATCGTTGCAATTCGTTGATAAAAAATGAAAAGCAGACCTTATAGTTGTCCAAAAGATTGTTGGGCGTAATAAGGATTGCTCACTACAATACGCCCACTCTTTGGCGCAGATATCTTCGACGTGAAACGTAGAAATGGGATGACCTGATTCGCTTTCCTTGAGGAATACTCCCTAGAGTTCCATAAAAGGATAGTGAGGGACGAGTAAGAAGATAAAACCGTGCTTGAATGCCAAAGTTGTGCCCAACTCTAAAAATATAATCTGATTTCCGTTTAGTGGCCACAGCCCTACTCATCGTAAGCTTGGATTGGATCAAAGGGTCAAGTCAAGTTTTTTTCGAAGGTCAAGTCATAACTTCGCCAACAAAGCAAGATCGGCTGGCATGTGGAGGACATGCATTACACCAGTCCAGCATAACAGACGTCATGATGTCGTGTCCAATGGAACCGCACGTCTAGCGAATGTGGCAGAAATTTCCCAAAATTTACTTGGTGTCTGAACCAGAGATGCACACAGAATTCCCGGCATTATTTTTTTAAACGATTTTTTCTAACGGAGATTTTTCGCTAAATTTCCGGTACATCTTTAAATTAGTTGCCAGCTATTATTTCAATTGGAAAAAATCAGGAAAACGTTTTACGTCCCAATCTCAACAGGTCAACAACGAAGTTCAACGAAAGCAGCACAACACAAACAATTCATTACCAAGAAAGAGTGAACGGCAAAATACACCATTGTTTCGCATCAGATCATCTTCCGAGTGTGGAAAATGGACAGGCACCGAATTATCGTTCAAGAGAGCGGTAGTTCGTGGGCTGGTGCCCGCATCGCAAAGGGAAGGCAAGGTTAAGATGTAGGGTAGATCAGGCTGAACCTGAGTTCTCTCTCTTCCATAGTTCTGTGCGAAACCGTTTTGTATGACTGTTCAATGAGTATGTACAATCTTTATGCAGGCGTTAGCCCGCTAAGTACCTAAAGATCTGATATCTAAGGTTAGTCAAAAGTAGCTTTCCGAAATTTTCAGTTGTTAGCGTTTTTCGCAGATTATTTAGAATACGTCGAACACTACAGAAGTCATTCTCTCCGTCTCGACTGTTCCAGCTGGCGAGCAAAAGTATTTTGGGAGTTTTGGGAGAAGCAGTGCCAAATTTGGTTGAGCGGATCCTACGAGGGGGTCTTAGTGGTTTCTTTGACGTGATTGGCAGCTCGGCGAGGAATTTCTCTGGCTTCTCAATGAAAAATAAGTGACACTGGATAACTGGCAAAAGTACCACGAAGCGAAGAAAGCTGCCAAGACGGCTGTGGACGTTGCAAAAGCCACCTGTTACAATGATGTATACGAAAAGCTCGGGTCGCGCGATGGTGAGCGGTATTTCTACCGACTTGCGAATGAGGAGACAGAACGATTTCGCGCCTTGTGCCTGACGTTAAGGGAGGTCAAACATAAACAGATTGGCATTGGAGCGCGATATCCTGCCCTTATTTACGACTCTGCTAGCACATTTTGTTTCTGCTTAATTCCTTCTGGTTTCAAGTCTTTCAGGAGCAGTCGTATTCGTACGGGGCAGGTAGGGCTGCAATACTAGTAGAGGTTAAAAGAAAATGTGATAAACTTATCGAGAAAAAAGTCCGTTAAAAAATCCGTTATAATTCAAAATTTTCCATCAAGTCGTTAAGCCAGATCTCAACGAAAAATGCCGTTAATTTGTTAAATTCGTTAAATCGTTAGCCGTTAAATTTAACCCTTAGGCCTATGGTATAGTCACCGTACCGTACTGGGGCCGGATTCATCAAAGTTACTGCAGTTACTTTAACGGAGAATTGTAAGCAAATAGCTCAGACAACGCTGCTTATCAAGCGATATGGTGAGCGATAAGCCACGTTGTCTGAGCTTTCGTTTACGGTTCTCCGTTAAAGTTACCGCAGTAACTTTGATGAATCCGGCCCCTGGTCGGCGACCGCCTTCCGCGGTGCACCTTACGTCCGCGGACGGAAGGTGCACCGCGGAGGGCGGTCACCGACCAGTACGGTCGACGGCCGACACTGAATGATAATCGCACTGGAGCGCGCTTATCATTCCGTGAATTAGGAACGTTCCAAGTTAACGGAATCGGTCGCTTTCGAATTGGAGCACGTTTATTTTTGATAACATTTTTGATAACACCGACCGACAGCCTCCCGCGGTGCATTGCACTGCGGGAGGTTGTCGGTCGGAGGGGTCGTCCCGCGGACGGGAAGTATACCAGCCCGTCCACCGACCGCTGCCGACGATCCGCGGAAAATGGGCGTTGCGGACTGCAGCTATTGGGCGCGCGTTGGGTCCTGGTTAGATTATTCCCGTTCTGCGGATACTTTCGCGGGACTATACCATAGGCCTTAAGGGCTCCGCACACTTCTGCGGCATTGCCGCAGCCCTATCCTTCAACATGGGGCAAGGACGCAGAGGCCGCCGGCAACGGCAGGCGGCACCGTCCCGCACCAGCACACTTTTCCGGCATTGCCGCATGCCGTCGGTGCGGCAATGCCGCAGGCAGAGACTCTGCGCTCTAGCCGATCGCGAATGGGGAACAGGAAGTGGAAACACATGCGTCCTTTAAATTAGGAGATCGATTATGGCTATCAGCTGATTATTTTTCGAGGATCCGGGCGACGTCTGGGTTTATTTCTTTCGTTCTTGTGTTGCATTTAGCTGTTTCGTTTGTTTAGTTTCCTTTTTCTAAGTTTAGTTTCCTTGGGGAGAGCTGACGTTGCCGGAGAGCTGATGACGATGGAGATTCTCAGCTGAGTTCTTCATTCGGGCGCGCGTCTCTCATCGGGGCCCGCTTTCCTTCTATGCGAGTAGGTCCAGACTGGAGTTCGCTGCGACGGCGCCGTGCTGCGGCTACGCCGGCACCTTAGTCTCCTCCTTACCGAGTCTCCTCCTTATTGAGTCTTACCGAGTCAATTTCTTGGTCACGTATGTGAATTCTTTAGCATTGATACACAGTGGGGAGGAGCGCCGCAACTTGAAGGCTCCGCCCCACTTTTGCGGGCTGCCGGCTGCGGCAACGCCGCAGAAGTGTGCGGAGCCCTTTAGTCTAAACGGATGAAGCCCTTTCTTCGAAGACAGACTTGTTAAAAAGCCGACATATCATCGATAACGGAAAGCAATATAACACCAAGCTTCAGGAGCTTCATATCAACGAATGAGCTTTGTTTTAATGGTGGATTTTTTTAATCCGCAGACACATTTTTAGTTTCTACATTTGCCGAGTGGTTGACTAATATAACGGTCTTGTTTGCTACTAAAATGACGGAAACCATAGTTGGAAATAGTACTACTATCACTTCCCTATCAGGTACAACGAGGAGCTGGATAATTGTAATTTACATTAAATCAAACACATCGACTTTACAGATACTTCCAATTACCACATAAACCCTGTGTCTTCACGTGAGTTGTTTTGTTTGTATCATGTAGGTATCGAAGCCTACATTTGAAGTCTTTGTTGCGGATGCAAGCCCAGTCGAAAGTTCCTCCTGATGCTCTCGTTTAATAAAATTATAAAGATAAGGACGACGTTACTCAATCCATTTTACCTTTCCAGACTAGTTGGGGTCAATTCACCGAAATCGAAAGGGTAGAAGGCTTGACTGGCCTGGGGGGGGGAATCCGAACCAGCAACCTAGTATCGGGTGGACGCGACAGCCGGCACCTCTTCAGACTACGCTTCAGCCGCCCTATGCTCTCATTTAAATCAATTTATTCCTTGACGTTTTCGCATAAGCACGCTGCTAACTATCAGGACATTTTTGAGCGTCTCCTGACCTAGTCGATTGCGCGTCGAATGATTTACTGTGCGATAGCGCAGTTGTTTGGAATTGCTCCAGGTTTGTTCCATTCTGCTAAACTTTCTCCATTTTCCTTCCGACTAGGAATGCGGTTGTAGGGATCCATTCGACCGTTTATCTGCGTTATAGGACATAAGGCAACTGTAATTGTACTTAATGTTACATGCTTTTTTATTCCTACCATGATTT
The DNA here is from genome assembly GCA_947396885.1 of Heligmosomoides polygyrus polygyrus. Classification (NCBI taxonomy): domain Eukaryota; kingdom Metazoa; phylum Nematoda; class Chromadorea; order Rhabditida; family Heligmosomidae; genus Heligmosomoides; species Heligmosomoides polygyrus. The sequence goes on along the minus strand of OX377202.1, from coordinate 74,624,727 downwards.
CTGCAGAGGATCAGGTGGAACCTATTGATTGGAATTGCATATTGTTACGATTTTAACTACTCTTTTGATTCAGTAACTGCGCTAACTGTTACCGTAAAGGATGAGGACAACACCACCTTTGGGATGGACGGGTGTGTTATTACAATAACTAAAAATGCGCTGAAAAAAAAGAAAGAGGGTACGACCCAGGCATATCCAGGGGCAAGTGATAGAAAAAAGGTTAAAGTATGTACACAGATATGGTTCTAGGTTAGGAACTTTTTCATTATCAGGCAGGTTAGCTAGGTCCACTATCTATCTATCTACTTCTACAACTATGCAATTGAGTTTGCCCGCAACTAACGGATAAAATACGGGCATCATTTCACAGCCAAACAGCGGCTGGTTTGGAGAGACCTTGCATGACGTGTTATCATTTCGGTGATAAATCGACGCTTCTCCTTTAATTAGCAATCAGACGTTCAACGGCCTGCGGGCCGCCAAACGTCTGGTTGGGGGCTTCGATCTAAACCCCAGTGTACTGGAAAATCTCGGTGTACTGGAAATGAAAATGCTACGGTGGACGTTTGAATCGCGTTCGCAACGACACCATATGACAGAGGTTCGGTGTCGCCCCGATAGCCGAGAAGCTGCGCGGAGCTCGTCTTCGATGGTACGACCACCTCCTTCGCGCTAATGACGACACCGTCCGTAAGATTGGCCTAAACCTTGAGGTCCCTGGAAAGCGGCCCAGGGGACGCCCGAAGCAACGTTGGCTAGATACGCTGCATTTGGACTTAAAGAGGGCTGGTGTGCACCCTGATCAAGCATTTGATCGGAAGAATTGGCGTCACTACACCAAAAGAGCGGACCCCGCCTCCAAGCGGGACAGACGCTGATGAAAATGATGATGAGCGTAGACAGATAGATAAATAGAAAGATGATTTGTAAACATATTAGGCCACGTTTGTGTAGGAAAACGCGGACGACGCTTTTTGTGAAGTGACCAACCAGAAAGCTTCTACATAATTAGTGGTCTTTTTCGTGCTTCAGGAGCAGGTCATATTATAACCATGGTTTATGATAAATTGAGAGCGATTCGTAGTTAACTGCTAGCAACACATACCAATGCTCTCTCTCTAACAAAGTAACAAAGTAGCACCAGTGAAAAGTGCTTCTCCACTTTTAGTCTTCCTTTTCAGCACTGTTCAAGCATCTAGCCTCAATGAGACTTCAACCCTGGTATGTGAGTTTTTTAGTGCCATATTCCTATTCTGTGATACTTTGTTACTAAACATATTTATTAGCCGAAAAGAAATAATCGAATGTCTGATTTTTAATGGAGTTGCTAGTCTTCCAATGTGCAGTGTTTTAAGCCAAGTGCCAAAGCTTAACAAATCTTGCTAGTAAACTAATCCGATCAGCAAATCTTTTCACTCTTAATAGCAAGCAGGTATTGAAATCGTTCAGAGCTAGGATAGGAAAGGCATAGTAAGGGTTCTCCATTGTATATGCAACAATTTAATTGGGTGTCCAGTTTTCGAGTATGTGGGGTATTCTTGAAACGGAGAAGTATGCTGATGGGAATGTCTTTGTTTTGAAACGGCATCCTAATATAGGGAGATGTGACACCTGCGGCCGTGAATATCTCATTTAGACGAGCAGTTCTGCAATTAGTACTACAGGGTGGATTTCTAAAAGACATACCGCGTTTCAGAGTCCAGACACGATTTACTGGAAGGAGACGGCACTCTTCGTCGTGATAGGTTTTCTACTTTTCTCGTTTTTTGTGATGTTAACCGTGTTCGCTTGTCTCCTGAGACTGAGAATCAGACGCGGAGAAAAGTGCTCGGATATCTTTAAGCTCCAATAAACCTTATATGATGCGTGTTCAGCTTCGATAAGAAAACCAAAGGAACCCGTGCACTAGGAAATGGAACAATGTCTGCCTTTAAAACTATTGAGCACGAAACGAGGAATAACTCAACAAGAAGCATTAGTTGTTCACGACGGCTCCTTCCCTAACAGTCCCTTCCTTATCTCTTACTATTTACTAGGGTTAATGTGGATTAATAGCGCTCAAATCCAATATTGAATTCGTTTCCTAAAGCTCTTTCTCAACCTGCGTTTGAATTTCAGCATAATATTCATTCACGTACCCTTGAATATAGAATGGAGGTAACTGCTAGCAGCAAATTTACAAGATTCTTTCAAATCAGGAGGTAGTAGCTATCTCGTGAATAGCACCTCCGTGCATCAAATATAATACACAACCTGCTTGATGTAATGCACATATTGGTTTGAAAGGTCATTAAAAGCACTGAAGAGTGAAGAACTTTTTGATGTGCACGCTTTTAAATTGTGACGTAAAAGAATAATAGAAAAACTCAGATTTCCTAGATATTGTATAAGGACTAGGATTACGCGGTACGCTACAAAAAGTGACGAATGCTTTAAATTGCTAGTTAGTATTAATATAGTTTAGGAATAAACCATTGCAACACTAAAAAGCGAATGTTGTTCATGCAGCTACGAGCGACTGACTTCTCCTTGGAGCATTCCCATTCGGAAGCGGTTAAGTTTTTGAAGATTCGTCGGTGAACAGACAGTATTATGGCAGTGTGTAGGGCACTCTAAGACCTCCCCCAAAGTGAGCGTTAGATTAGCGGATTTGAGCTAAACTGAAGATCACTATTAGTCTGCCGATCATATGCAATGAAGGAGCTGGAGCAATTCATATTCAGCAGCGTGCGTCGCCCACAGTTATCCATCGTATAGTTGTTCCTGAACTAAAAGGACAGCTCCAGAGCGCAGGTGGGTCAAGGACTCAGATATGAAGCGAACAGGATAGGGAATAGTAATGTAGTATTGTAATATATAGCTGAAGCGCGTCACACGAACTTAGTATCCAGTATACATTGGATCCGAATAAATCATTTTTGGATATCCGATTCTGATAACCCGGTCCGAATCATCCAAAAATTCGGTGTCCTCGCAAATGTCGTTATCCGAACCATCCAAAAATCCGGGGTCCGCAAAATCGCCGTTATCCGAATCATCCAATTATCCGGAGGTTTTCGATCGGATCCGATGTATAGTATCCAGCTACCGCTTCCTTTGGAAGAAAATTTCTCGTAGCTGAGTCACTCTAGAAAGATCAAAACGATAAGTTGTTAAGACTACTCGTGGAAAGAGTGAAAAAAGAGTCAGTGAGCTTCTTTGCCAGATGATACTTACTTTGATACTTTGATGGTCCCTTTGTCGGCTGGAGGTCTTCTCAGCGGGGACCACAACTCTTCCAGACCGCTCGATCTCTGGCTGCTTGCATCCAGGGAGGCAGACTACGCTCTCTGAAAGATCTTGAGAATGAGTCTGCCCATCGCGTTGGCGGTCGTCCCAGTGGTCTCTTATGGTCTTTTGGAAGCCATTCTGTGACACGGAGACTCCATCTATCGTCCTTTCGTCGAAGCAGGTGTCCGGCCCAGCGATATTTGGACTTCTTCATGTACTGCAGCGGGTCTGCTAATTGCGACTTCCCCCGTACATAGCTCCGAGCTTCGTAGGCCTTCTTGCCATTGCTGACGAAGGCTTGTCCTCAGAAGACATCTCTCCAGTGCACGATGCGTAGTTTGCATCGCTCTGGCGATTGTCTTGTTGTCGGGCCAGGTTTCCGTCGCGTAACACATCGCAGGCAGTACAGAGGCGTTGAATATAGAGGCCCTGAGGCCGGGATCCTTGACCTGATCGGTGACTTCGCGAATCGAACTGAAGGCTGCCCATGCTGCGCGTCTCCTGCGGGCGATTTCAGGAGCGAGGTCGTTATCCATGTTCAGCTCTCTTCCCAGATAGACGTGGGAGTCGACCTGTTTTAGAGCGACTCCATTTAACCTTACGAGTCCCGTGTCACACCACTTGTTGACCATAAATTGCGTTTTGGACATATTCATGTCCAATCCAATCTTCATACCTGCCACATTGAGCTCGTTCAGCATTTCCTCGACTTCTGCCGTGCTGGTAGAGATGAGAACAATATCGTCGGCGAAGCGAAGGTTGCTGATCCGTTTACCGTCGACAAGGTAGCCTTTATCGTCCCAGTTCAAGTCTTCCATGGCATCCTGGAGTGCCGCTGTGAATAGCTTAGAGGAAATCGTGTCTCCCTGCCGTACTCCTTTCCCGATAGGAATCTTAAGCTTTCGATCGAACAGCTGGATGGTAGTCGATGTGTTCGAGAAGCATTCGTCGAGAAGTCGGATGTAGGGCGATGGTATACCAGCGTGCACAAGTGCGTTCAACACGGCGTTGATTTCCACAGAGTCGAACGCTTTCCGGTAATCCACGAAGACAAGGACAAGTGGGAGGTGGTATTCGCGGCTTCTCTCGATGAGCTGTGAGACAATCTGAATATGGTCCATGCAGGAGAAATCCTTACGAAACCCTGCTTGCTCCACTGGCTGATACTCATCTAAGCAACGCTCCATACGATTGAGCAGTATCTTGGTGAAGATCTTGTACACAACCGAGAGAAGGCTGATGGGTCGATAGTTGTTGATATCCTCCTGCTGGCCTTTTTTGAAGATTAAAACTGTTTTCGACTCCTTCCATGAGTCCGGAATCCTACCAAGTCGAAGGTAGTGGTTGAAGTGCTTGGCAAGAAGTGAGCAGAGGGCACTGCCACCCGCACGAAGGAGATCAGCAGAAATGCCGTCCGGTCCGGGAGCACTGCCCGGCTTCATCCTTCTGATGGCATGAGCGACTTCTGATTCCAGAATGGGAGGTACTTCCTCAGCTGGTGGCATCAAACATTTCGGGACAGTGATGGAAGAACGGAACAGATCTGTGTAGAATTCTTGAACGATGGCCTCCATCGCTCTTCGAGACGTTTGCGTTGTTCCATCCTTATCCACAAGGGCTGACATTATTGCCTTCTGATCGCAGAGATCTCGTTTGCAGCGCTTTATGCTTGAACCTTTCCCAGCGGCTTCTAACAGCTTCAATCTTCTGTAGGCTTGAATGGACTCCTTCACTGCAATTCGACAGGCCTTCGAGATGGTGACTTTTTCCAGATGGGAAGCATTAGGATCCAGTTTAACAGCTCTTCTTTGCTCCAAGAGTTTAATCGCATGTGCGTTGAGTCTTGAAGCAGACGGTGATGTGGCTCCGCAAGAGCTACTAACACATTTCAACAGTCCTTTGGAGAGAAGGTCGTAGTCTTCCGATGGATCTTCAGGAAGATTCCAATCATACGACTTTATTGCATATTCCAACTCCTCAAACTTGAATGCGGGGACCCTCACCGGTGCCGGTTTATGAGTGTCACGCTTGAACATCCTCTTTTTGAGAGTCAGCTTCGCACGGACAAGACGGTGATCCGAGCCGGTGTCAAATGAAGGCAGCACGGAGACGTCGAACAGACTCCAGCGTCTGTTCGTAAGAACAAATTCAATCTCCGAACGTATTTCTCCATTTGGGCTTTTCCAGGTCCATCGTCGGTTTGAAGGCTTCTTAAACATAGAATTTCCATGGTAGAGACGGCACGCGGATAGGAAGTCTATCAGACGCTCTCCGTTTTCGTTCCTTGAGGAAGTTCCATGTGGTCCTAGCCTTTGTCGGATGGGCACAACAAAAGCACACGAACTTTTCTGAATACAATACCACAATTCAGAAGCAAGGTACACATTCCGGTAGAGCAACGGTTCTAACAGCAAGGAGAAAAAGGTGTGATATCGGTTTCCCGTCTGTCTGTCCAGCTTCGACCTGCAGGAAACTAGCCATGAAATTCCTCTATCTTTATTTTTTGCTTTCTGTTCATCTGCACTTTTAGAGAAAAAGGCCCACTCCATAAATCACAGAAAAGGGAGAGTTTGATATCGTCTTCGACCAAATGAAGAATAAAATTCCTAACCATAGGAATTGCTCCCAAGCGGTCTGTAAAGCAACCCACGCAACCTGAAGGACCGCGCTGAGCTAGGAGTGAGCCATTATGAATTTCTTCGTCGTGATTTCTATTGCATGAACAGCGGGTTCAATTTGAATGGAATCCGATCCATTCTTACCATTTTTTGTACGACTAAGCTTTTGCTAAGTTGCATGTTTATAGGTCACCCTATAGCATTTCTCATATCCTGCTTTTAACATAAATACAGCTTTTTGTGTTTTTGGGTTAGGGCGGATCCAATTCCCACGCTGTTTTCAGCGAAGAACAGATTCACTGGGAACAATAGTCAGCCCTAACAACCGCGCATTGTGGTCGTTTCCACAACAAACGGACGAAAACTGGCGGAAGGTGGCATTGAGGTCATACTTTTTTCGTCGCATCAGGCTTCAACATATAATCGCCGACTGACCTACATCTTCGGCGGCAAAACCGCTACTGAATCAGGTTGAATGGGCAGGGCAACGGATGTTAAGAGGATAAGCGGTGAATCCAACTATAACGAGCACCGACCACACACGCTGAGCTGCTGCGGGGAAGCCAAAAACTAGAACGAACGCACTCCGTGCCGCCGGAGAACGTTGATTGAAGGACACCGGAGAGCTCCGCAGTTCACGAAGTCCTCGCTTCGTCCACGTAAGAAACTAGTTTCTGATGTGTTGGACCCTAACCAAACCGGTTCCTCGTTGTTAGGGGCTACTTCGATGGTTTTTCTCAGACGCTTACACCATTCCGATTTTCCGTGATTCCGTTTTCTGCTACTGTAATGGCCTACTCCTTTCTTAGGTTTTTCTAGAAATATTATTTTCGATAGAAACTGTACTAGAGCACATTGCTTCTCTTGCATGTACCGTTTTGCTCCCTTTTTGGTAACATTCTGTAATGCTACCCGTCCTTAGACCTATAGTGAATCGGTGTTATGAATGCGTTTAATTTCGTGATGAACCGCCCAGCATACAAATCGACTTCTATGCTCCTTTTGTTATTCGAGATCCAATGACAATCTCAAAGTGATTCTCACGTGTCCAGTGAAGCTGACACACACTCGAGCGCATCATACGACATCCAGTTTGCAGCTTTACGCTAGCCTTTTGTTCTTGTTTCTCTAGTAATTCGGTCAACCATTCACATTTCCTTGATTCTTGCAGGTCACCGTGTTGCATCTCTTGTTCATGCGCCATAAGTTGCTGCATCCCAAAGCATCTAAACTTGAATTACTTGAATTATTAATTTGAATTAAGCATCTAAACTTGAACTTGAACTACTTTGTGTGAGAGACTGGAGATCATGCTGACCGGTAAACATGCAAGCTATTTTAGGCCTGGGACTAAGTATCTCAAAGGTGACCTCAGGATTGCATAAAGTCCAACAACTAAGCTAATGCACGGCCAGTGTAGATGGGTTGTCGACGAAGATTTACCCAACTATCATGCTTATTTCTGCTCTTTTTTCTTCTTAGCAGGTAGTAGCTTGGTCGAAAGAGGCACTGGCTGTCGCGAGCACGTCGAGTGGAGGTACTTGGTTTTGCACCGCCAAGCCTTCCTTCTCTCTAGGTCGAGGTCCGTGAATTGGTGCCAAACCAGTTCAGAATTGAGAAAACTCTGACTCGTCCATCGTCTGGCCACCGCATGTGATCGTGTGTGCAGTACGCTTCAAACTGCCTACAGAGATCTGTTGGGTGGAACTAGAGTACGGAGCGCATTCCAACAAAGGATTGTCTGACACTGGCTTTTATTTTTAAACCTTTTACAAGGGTTCTTGTGGTAAACCACTAGGGAACTGCGCAATGCTGGTAGTTACTTTTTTAGGTTCGTAATAGATTTTTAGAGTTCTTAATAATCGGAATTCGTTGCCTTGTTTATACCTCCTCTTTGACATTTAGTTTTTTGAAGTTTATCAGAATAGGTCGTTACCAAAGTTCTGTCGTTTTTTGACCTCTAACTTCAAATGTAAATATCTCAGCTCATGCGTAACTTTATTAGTCGATGTAGGAACCATTACAATCTGCACATCTTTGTCGCGAGATGCTAGTTTGTTTGTTACAGTAGCTTAGAACTCGAGAGATCTAGAAGTGATGAATTCTTGATGAGAGCAGAATCTGCATTATGTCGGTTCGTGTAGTATTTTTTGCGAAGAGAGATGTTTGAAAAGTGGTGCTCTGTAGGCGATAGGTCGGGCAGAGATAGTGTATGGTCGATTGCTTCGTATCCCAAAGAATGGAGCTTCTGCATGGTGGTCATCGATACGTGCGGCCTAGCGTTATCGTGCAAAAGTATCGGGCCCTTCTGTTGATCAGCGCTGGATACATTTACTGGAGCTTCTTGTGCATTTCGTCCTGCTGCTGACAGTAGCTGACAGTAGTTTTCCGCCGTGATTGTTTCAGCAGATTTGAGAACTCTATAGTGAATTAAACTGGTGGCACACCACCAAACACTTACCATCACCTTCTCCTGGTGCACACTCGGCTTTAGACAGTGTTTAGGTGTTTCGTCAATATACAACCATTAAGCACTTCATCGTTAATTGTCGTAGAAGACCCATTTTTCGTCACACGTCACAATTCGCCACAGAAGCGGGCCATTTTTGTTGTGTAGAAGGAGCGCTGATGATACTTTCAAACGGCGAGCTCTCTAGCTCGGTTAAGTCGTGCAGCATCCACTTGTCCAACTTCTTTCTCTTTCCGAACATCCGCATATGAACGCAAACTGATTTACCTCATACTCCTAATCTAGAAGCCAACTTCTGAAGAGTTGCTCGCGGATTCGCTTCAAATGGCGTCTTCAACTGGTCGTCATCGATTTTCGAAGACTGCCCGCTGCGTTGATCATCTTCGAGCTTCTCATCTCTATTTCGGAATCTCCTGAACTACCGCTCCATCGTGCGCATGCAAGTAGCCTCCGGCCCAAACGCGATGCTGATATCTCGAGCTGTTTCTGCTGTTTTACGTCCCAGTTCGAACAGGAACAAAAAATGGCGCGAATTTGCACCTTGTTCATGACTTTTCTAAGCCCTGAAAAAATTCAAGGAACACAAAAAACTAAAAAAAAACTAAATCAAATGTGGACTCAAAGAGTGGAGAAAATTCGCTTTCGGAAACTATATAACACCACACCAAAACTACAAAGCATATCTGAGTTCACAACATTTGAAAACACGGTAGCGAAAAAACGACAGAACTTAGGTACCGACCTACACAAAAAAATTCTCGACGATTTTACGATATTTGAGAGCCAAGACGTAGCAGATGGGATCTAAACTTGAACTCTTGCTTGAATCTTGATCGGATTAAGACAAAGGTGTTAACGGATAGACGTGGCCCTAAAAACATTTCCACCATCAATCTGGTCTATCCAGTGTGCGGTTTCAACTGTTTTGCCGGAGTGTTTATCATCTCTTTCGGTCTCATCATCATTCAAATGCGCCTTGAGGGTGCATCACCTGTATGTTTTTATAACCGAGCGTTTATCTGCCTAGACTAGATGGGAAATTCAGTTTAGGGATACGGAAGATCGCTCTAAAGGTATACTGCAGGGGACAACGTTACGAGGAAAAACAGACTTCCTCGCAAGTTTTCGAAATAATTTTACGCCAAAAATACGTTTGTATTTGTCGTTCGACCGCAGCGCCTCTCGCGAACGACCGCCAAATTCTTGCATCCGTGCGATTTAAGTAAGTTCTTTTTTCTTTGTTTCTTTTGGCATTTTTTTCATATAATTCTGCTGTGCTATATTATGGAAAGTTGTGTTTGCTGAAAGAATAAGTGACTTAGCCATATTAGGTGGAGTGTTCCTTCACTAGCACAATTGATTGTCTTGCACTAATTGGTGATCTCGGTCTCCGGCGCCGTTCTTCCCTGTGAACCAAATTGAGTTTTTTTTAAAGAGGAGTTTTTTGAGTTGGCTCCCTTTTGTACCAATCAGGACGTCAATTCAAAAAAAGAAGCCTCGGCAATAGTCCTCAGTCATCAAGCTTACAAGTTGACTATCCTTATATGTCCATCGCTGAGATTCTACGCTTAACCTCCGAGTGCAGTACCGACCCGGAGATCAGAAGATGATTGATGCTGTTGTGAAGAGACATCCAAACGATTTATCGCTGCTATCGATCAAAGCCTAGGAAAGAGAAAAAAAGGGATCGTACTTCAGTTATCAGTGGGTTACCTGTAACTGAGCCTTATATGTGCTTGTTCGGGAAGCATAAGGATTTGGAGGAAAAAGTGTCCGGCGTCCTAGAAGTTTTCAAACTGCTATCCGTTGGAGGTGTACTGCATGTGCAAACCAGACGGTGCGTGTCCCAGACTTGATAAGTTCGTTATGCCTAGCAAATCGTACTGAGCCGCGGCACTTTCCGATGGTTCAAGACTTCGAGGCTCCAGTTTCAGGAATGTTTATATTCGCAAAAGTATGAATGAATCGGGGAGGAAGGAGGACTTTGAACTGGGGAACGAATATCGTGACCGCAATACAAAATTAAATTACCGTAAATGGGTGCGTCTCAATAACAGATGTTGACGGCCTCTCTAATCACCGCGGTACGGGAATCTACCAAGCCAACACGGCACCTTCCCGTATAAGGTGTTGCTTGATGAATGCACGTAGCCTTTCGAACAAAATCTTGTACTTGCCTTTATTTCTCAACACCCTCGACAACGATCTAGTCCTTGTCGCAGATACATGGCCGTCTCCTAAAATGAACAACTCTGAGATCACGCTTACACTTCCTTATACAATATTCAAAAGTGAAAGGAAGGTGAGTGGAACTAAAAAAGGCAAGGTGGGGATGTACTCTGCATCATAAAGGACACTATTAATCTCTACCCCGTATCAGTTTCTTCCTTCGGTTATCCGATCTTCTCCGCTGTGTATCCGATATTTTCTGTTTGGATGGATTTTACTTTGTCAGATCCTTTAAATTCAGAGTGACTCTAAACTATCGGCAGCCTAAGTTTTCCGTTGAGAGTGACGACTTTCTCAGTGGTACTCTTTCGGATTTATTCCTTTGCGACGCGGATCTTATTGTATTGGGCGATTTTAATTATGACACAAATAAGCTGGGACTTGAACCATGGACGAAATTTAAGGTCAGTCAAATTTTTGAACTTCTTCCAAAGCTTTGATTTGAAGCAACACGTTATGAATGCAACCAGATGTTCCTCGATCCTCGACATTATCTTGACGTCTGCTACCATCATAAAAAATTTGTCAATACATCCGCCACTTGCAACAGCTGATCATAACGTCGTTGCTTTCGAAATATGCGGGAGCTTTCCCAAACCAAGGACATTATCTCTCCCAAAATATTACAGTACCAGTTTTGATGATATTTCAAATCATCTTTCTACTACTGATTGATTGGTGGCAAATTTATCTAGGATATGAATCTCTTAATGACCTCTATGAGAGAATTTGTAGGACGATTTATGCTGCCCTTTCTCTATATATTCCTTTCCAAAAATTCGAGTATAGACATCCACAGTATCCAAAACATATTTTCAACCTAATATCTCAGAAAGTGTGCTTATTTCGCTCTATGCAATATGCAGGCTTCAATAAAGCGTGTGTGCACTAAACTAGATTTTCGTGTAAAACGCTTTCTATGCAATCACGAGGAACGCCTGGCCAAAAGGCGTTTTGATAGACATATGTTTTCTCCGGTAAAGCTCAAAATTAAGGGTCAAGGCAAAATTCCTGTTTCAAAGGATGCTTCTGGAAACACATTCATAACTGATGCTGAAAAGAAAAAAAAACCACTTTCAATAATATTCAATATTCAATAATAGTTCTGGGTTATTTGGTGAAGTTCCTGACATCTGGAAAAATAGTCTGGTCAAGGCCATTCCGAAATCGTAGAGTCCTTCACTCCCCTCTGATTTTCGCCCTATCAGCATTTCACAACGCCAATCAAAGTACTAAGAAAGCTTATTACTGATAAGTTAATAGCTTGGTTTGTTAAAAGTAAAGTTAATCCTTCTCAACAGCATGGATTCACAAAGGCTGCTCACAACAATGACAACTCAACTAGCTGACTGCCTTTTTGATGGGAGTATTGCGGTCAATAAAGCTCATTGCGTTAACAGTGATTGACGCAATTTATTTTGACTTGTCCAAGGTCTTCGATAAGGTCAGTCACAAAAAGCTTATCACCAATTCATCAGAATTGGATATTGGCATCATGTTAGAAGTACAGAACTGCAGTGGTTCAAGAATTGATATCTCTCTGAATTGACGCCTTTCTTGATTTGTTCACATATTCAACTGTGTCATTATGCCTGCTTTAAGCATTTTCTGACCTACTTCCTTTCCTGAGTTTGTTAGCAGCTGTTCGGAGCTTATGTACGGAGGCGTCTATTAAGTCCTCAGATGCTTTCACTCTTTAGTAACTTATTTATAATATCTTTCCTTGTACACCTTTCACGCAAAAGTTCTTTTAATTCTCTACCTTTAGACATGTTTCATTGCTAGTTCGGTTAGGCTAACTCGGTTCCTATAGAAGCAGCATCGAATGGAAGCGTAGTAAAGGCCTAGGTCCGACAAGATTAAGACCGAACTCCTAGGTGCTTCCTTCTTATATGCTGCTCGAAAGCGATTTTTCCCATTCAGTTGGAATCACGCCATAGCTATACTGATCGTGAGTGCCTAACCGACCTCTGCACTGTTATACCAACATCAAATTAATTGCTTAAACTATGATTAAATTAAATTACTTATTACTGTTATTCTCATTTTAATACCATTTGTTGGATCGAGCTCCTTGTTTTTGAGCTTCTGAATGCTGCAAAAGACTTAAAAACAACAAAGTTGCAGGGTGTAGTGATACTACGGATTTTACAGTGTTGTTTCCTCGTTAAGCTGCTAGGGTTGCGCAGGATTGCTTTGTTTGTTGTTTTCCTATTTTATGAGCGCACTTAAGGTGCAGTTATAAATAAATAAATAAATGTTGAGCGTTCCGGAATGGACAACAAGAAGATTGTCAGTGGCTTGTCCAGGTGACCACACATGATATTCTCTTGTTGAGTAGCTAGCATTGTGCTTAGCTCGCTTTTCTAGCGTGTCCCCCCCCCCCCCCCCCCTCCCTATATTAGGTCCGTCATCGACTTTTTACTTGGCTTACGTAGTATCGGCGTCGATGTCGCCTTCTTCAGATCCTTCAAAAGTGGCACGGCGTTTACAATGTTTCCAGCTAAAACGTGATTTCAATAATAATAAAAATAATAATAATAATAATAATTTAATACACGCCATAATTATACGTCCAAATTTATCAATGGTCGAATATCGTATCGCTCTATATTTAATAGTGCTTATTTTCGGAAAAAATCGAATTTCCTGAAAAATGCGGCATACCACCAGCACGTTTGCACAGAATAGTGGTAAGCAGGCCGGGCAAAAACGTAAAATTTATCAAAACTTTAGCACTGTGCTTTTAAAGCATTCAAGTCGGTGAGTAGTCTCCGAAGACGTGGCTCCTCCTAGTTGGCACCTACAACTCTCTGCACTACTTGAACTTGAGCTCTCCTCGTCCACTGCTCAAATCCGCCCTTCCTTTTTTGGGGGACTCTCCGCTTAACACAACACGATTTGGCCATCAAATCAAATGCACTGGCAACCTTTTAGGAACCTAGTCTTACCTCCCTGCGTTCGCTGCTTTAGGTATAGCTGGCTTCGTGCTAAAATGCATGTGGGAATAGAGAGGATGTCGGACGTGCTCTTATGGTTTGAGGACCATTGTCCAAGTTAATATATGGTTCCTCAAGTACGCTCAAGCACATTTCCCTCAAGGAGAGACTGCGATAGGATATGGTCACGTTAGAATGAGGTGATATCTGTACTAAGCATGGGTCAAACGTATTTCCTCCCTACGACGTCGAGGTCACACCGTGTTACCAGCAACCAGTTATGAATGGCTCGCAATCGCATTGAGGCTAATCCTAAAGCGGAGGGTTCAAGAGTGACCGTCAGCCGTCTTTTTGTTAACTTTCATGGCGCTCATGACGGTGTCCTTTGTAGGAAAGGGACATTTTGGCACATAATTATTATAGCTGTGAGAGTTGCAGTCAATGTATCGTTTTCAAATAGTTTAAATGGAAAAACAGAAAAGATGCAGTCACCTTAGCAGTAAGGGAACAGCAATAATTGTTAGATAATTTCTCCTTCCTACTGTTAGTTGACACTTATCGATTACACCTACAGAAGACCAATATAGATCGCGCTCACAACAAATGTAGTTGAGCTTCGTTTGTAGAAAGAAAGAAATGTACAAACATCGCTTCGTAGAAGAGCTTATTTCCAGTCGCCGCTTCATGAAGTTTAGCATCATTCTGTCGCCTGTATGTCGTTGCTGAGATCTCCCACTGAAGCCCATGATCCAGCTTACAACAGCCAGGGCGGTTGAACTGTCGTCGAAATAGACTGGATGGGCACAGTGCATTTTTGTTGAAACACTCTCCAAGTTTTCGTGTACTTTCACAGCTTTCTTCTAGCTCTCACAGAATGCGGGTGGCGCAGTCCCGAGTAGGCGTTGGGTCCCCGTGCATCAAACAGGTCAAACAAGCCTTTCTAGGACTCAGGAAGAAATGTGAGGATAGTCCAACCCTAAGTTTATTTTAGTCTGTTGCTTGAATTTATGATAACCGAAGATCAAACTTCTTTTGTGAGAGCTACAAATCTTACGTAAGGCCCATTGTAGAATGGTGTCTCAGTTTTCAGTCCCTGTCAAAAGAAGGACATAAAACTCTTTGAAAGTGTTCAGAATAATTTTACCCGTAAGCTTTTTCTAAAGTGTCGTGGTCTAAATTACGACAATATTCCGAGTGGGTCTGACAGGGCCAAAATGCTTGGATTGTCTAGCCTTGAGACTAGACGAAAGCGAGCAGATTTAGTTATGTTGTTCAAAGTTCTGGCAGGAAGGCTTTCAATTGACCCAATGGGGTTTTTTGGCGCCCTTTTGACAACTGACAGAAGAAGGCATTTCCGACTCTACCTGCCAGTTCCAGGTCAAAAGTAAGGTCAAGTTTCCTCATTCAAAGGAGCATCAGAGAGCTCAACATCTTGCTTTCTGAGAACGAGTACATTGTTAATGTCTCTATCCTCTTTTAAACGTTTAATTGCACTAAGGTTTTGTTAGGCTTGTTTTTTGTTTGTTATATGTTGTTGTTAGATTCTTACCGCATGTGATTGTTATCCGTTCCTTTTAATAAATAAATAAATTTCGCTTATTTGATTTTATTTTATTCCGTGGTTATCAATACGTAGCTAAATCGCTTCCAGCAATTCAGATAAATTTATGTCCCGCTCTCTGCTTACAAGTCTACGCCTTTAGTTGTTAAAGACAATTCCAGCAAAAAATCTTTGTGTTTGATAAAGCCGCCATGATTTTTTGGAGTAAGCCGTGTAACTCCAGTCGTGTCATAAAGTTCTGTAAGCGAGTATTGCTAATGGGTAATAATAGTGCAACAGAATGAAATTTTTTAAATGCAGTGTATAATAGTCCGTCTCACTTTGATTGGTTAGAGGAAATTTCCTATCCATCAGAAAGATAACCAAGTATGCGGGCTTTCAAATGTACTTGAGATTTATGGAGAAACAATATCAAACCTCAATGGTTTGTTTCGCCACCTCCCTTCAGACAAACTGTTTTTATTATAACATAACATATAACATATTTATCTTATAACATTATATTATTTCAAAAGTAATAACCCTTTCTTTCACGACTGTGCAATGCCCATACTGGATATATTTTTTTGTAGCGACTCCGCTATGTCTTTAACACACTTCGTTTCCATCTGCTTCTAAAGATCAGGAGAGAAGACCTGCCTTCAAGTTCCTTCTTCTCTTCCGTCGTTTTTTGCTCAAAATCAAACTTCGAGCACCGAATTCCTTCATCGGAAAGATTCCAGCGATTGATTATGACCTGATTCGCTAAGAAAGTTCGCGCCTGAACCGGCGGACAATAATGTCCGTCGAATGAGATGGTGAAGAACATCGCAACCAGCTTCCTTGTGTCGGCTTCGTTTTTAAAAAGTGACACCCAAAAACGATCTCCGCACACAAATCTCATTCCTGCCCCACCGTCATCCATTACCTCGCTTCACTGCGATTATTTATCGCTTTCAATTCTAGACACTGACGGTTGCCCACAAACAAGTGCAGAAACTAATCCCCACCAATCTTGGCGCGGCAGCTCTACGACAGTCTTCTCTACTGAACAGAAAGTCGAATCGTACGGCTGGTCTTTCCTCCGAAGGGCGCAGTGAAGGCCTTGCCAAATTAAGGCGCATGAAGGAAGGAGAAACTGCAAGCTGTCAATGCTGAGGAAGTGCTAGTTTCACATTTCGGACAAGCATCCATTGCGAGCAAAATGAGAATTCGAGGTTGATAAAAAATGTAGAAATCCAAGGATCCGCTTAATGACTGGGCACAATTGTACTATGATTTCTGCACAAAAGGGTGCTATAGCTTCGCTAGTAACCTGACCCATATCGGCGTGAGTTTTCAGAGTTTCTAACGGAAGCTCAGTAGAAAATCGGTTCAAGGGGAACATCTGTCTTAATCTTTCGGGCGCTACGCTGCATGCAACATTCTTACCCGTTTTGTGGAAAGATAAGACGTTCTAATATCTGACGTTGATTTTCGGCATCCCTCGGAGACAAACTACTCTCCGAACATGCTGTGGCTGGTGGTTTCCGAATTGAGGCCATGTTTGTTTGACAGTGCGCGCGTCTACTTCATTTTTTGTTTGAGCGAGGTCTCGTGAGGGCTTTGTCCTCGTATTTCGTTGCGTGCGAACAATTTTGCGAAATTATCTCCGGAGCATCTCATGGTCAGCACGTCACTCCGGAAGCATCGGTACACTGGAGACCGCACTCTATGTTGCGTAACATCATTCTCTGTGCTCCATGGTGCTGCACTAAATGCGTCTTAAAATCGGAATCGATGCCTTATAAAAAATCCTCTAATCAGTCAAAGCTATCGGTATGCTCTTAGCGAGTGAAGCTGCTATCACTGCATCCTGGGTGAAGTCGCCAATTGCTTTCAAAGATATTGTTGCAGGGATGTGCCCTGCACGTTGCTCTCAATAGCGAGCCACCTGGTCTGCCTCACAACGAACAATAGTGCATCACGATATTCGTCGCATGCATGTAAACACTGGATCCCTCTAAGTAATAGGATTTCGAGGTTACAGAGGAGTCTTCTTTCGAGAATGCCACATAGTAGCCTGGTGGAGGGGAATACCTCTGTATCTCTTCAAAAAAAAAATCTGTAAGCGAAGGGGAGTGATCGTTTCTAAGAGAGCTATGGAAGTACGAGGCAGTTTACCATATGAATTCTTAAAAGATTCTCTCGCTCATGGTTTGGCCTAGCTCGCCTGAAGAACTAGGGTTAATTCCATCCCTTCACGGGCAACTCCATCGAGTGAGCTGATTAATTTAGAGTAACCAACCTTCGCTATTGCAGTGCTGAAGAGCTTTGTAGTGAATTCCTTTACATAATCTTGAAATCGAAGCATGGCCTTGAACTCGTTTCGTTTGTCTTCAACTGTTGTCGAGCTAGGCAGAACAATGTGCGAGAAAATCTTTGTCATTTCGGTACGTCGCCAGGTATTTTAAAAACTTTCTTAAAACCTCTTAGTTCCTTTAGCTTACAGCTTTCTTCTCAACAGAAGTCATCTTCTTTACCGTGTGCTTTTCCGAAATTCATTTCCTCTACAACCTCCTCGAATGTCGGTCATGCGCAGGAATCTAGAATGACATGCAGAACAACGAATTCAGCATCATGGAGCACTAATATTGGTTATGAATGTTAGCACAAGAGACACCGGTTCTGAAAGAACGGTTCTTGCTCATCAAGTTGAAGGAAGACAGTCGGAGTAAAAAGTATTCTGAACGCTGAGCATATTTGGAGTGTACATTTGTATCCCGATTTACAGGAAACATTTCGCTTCTGATAAATAAAGTGTTAGACAGCGTAATGAAAAACTGCTGGAAGGCGTTTCCTTACTGCAAGTTTTCCGCATTTTGGCCCCGTTGATAAGCTTTGGTCCGACCTATAACCGGTTTCAAACTCAAACCAAACAAGTGGCTCAAAAGACTTATCTAAGGCACCGGGTGTTCGAATTGGGCGTGCAACGCTCCCAACTTTGTTTTCCTTGACGGAACTCTTCGTTGTTATAGCCGCAGTTTATTGCCGCGCCGTACCCGTGCGGGCTGTACTGAGTGGCTAGGGTTCCAGCAGAATCAAATCACTCGAAAGCATTCCATTGTTACTGAAGAACGCAGTTGTTCGAATGACTTGGCCTTCTGAACGTTCAGTTTGAGCCACGATCCTGTCTACCTCTAGTGCTATTTGTTTATTATACTACACTGAGCGAGATTGGGGCGAGGGTAACACAGTCTCAAAGGTTCTAGCATGCTCTGTGAGATGGTTCAAGGCTCCAGGGCAAGGTAAAGTACCCTAATAAAGCAGGGCAGGTAGGGCAAGGCTAAACAAGCGAGATGTGCTGATGTTGGCTCAAATTAGAACGAATTGATGAGGTGAAACAGTCCAGATGTCCTTCACTACTAGCACGGACCCCGACAGATGATGGATGGAATACGTGTTTTCTGGTCATGAGATGGACAGATAGATGGTAGTTCAGCTTTGTACCACTTTAATCTTAAATTGTACCTCTTTCAAATCAAAATGGACACTTTTCGAATCAAATCGAACACTCACCTAAGCATGCTTGACGCTTTGGAAATCAAACTGAACATCCTTCACATCAAAGCGGTTGTCTTCCTGATTAAACTAGAGACTCCGAAACGGTGGGGATAATTTTTCCCGAAAGAAAATTTGGTATGACTTTCTTCGAAAATTTTCAATTTTCCTGTGAAACGCACTTTAAAATTTTATAATTTTTTTATATTTTAAGAAAAATAATAGTTTAAGTTATTTAAATAGGAGCTGGTGCTATGCACTCGTCTGACGTGCCTCGATTTTCGTTTGATTGATAGTGAAATGCTGCTTATTTGACACAGCAAAGTGAGGATTAATGTTTTTTACAAACATTTTTGTTGTATTGTTGACAGGTCACGGAAATTGAATTTTTGTTTTGAATCAAAGGAAAATCAGAATGTCCTCGACAAAACTCTTGTTTTCGCAACCTCTTTTATTAGCACTAAAATGCCACATTTCTGTACTTCAAAACTAACTATAATTCTTCATTTTCCTTTGTAAGATAAAATTCTTATAAAACGCTAAAGAGTGTATTCTGATACTGGGAAAGGTTACTCAAAGAATTTCACAGAAAGTCATTCTAGCTTCTCCTTGGACAAACAATCATTCTAATCTTTTCGTAGAGTTACTAACCTACTCTGGAGGACACTATTTTGGTTGTGTAGATGTTCAGTTTGATTTCAAAAGCGTCAAGCTTGCTGCGAATAGTGTCCAGTTTGATTTGAGAAGTGCCCAATTTGACGTGGAAATGGTAACTATCGTGCAATAGCCGTTGGAGGGGCGCGTACGGAGGACGGTCACCCCCGTTGTATCAGATTAAGAGGCATTTGGATAGTGTTTTCGGCTTTTTCTCCTTCAACACAGGAGGTAAGGAGCTCCCACGAGACGCGATGCTGCAGGTGTCCGTGTAAATCTTGTGTCGCGTAAATAATGGTGACAAACCTTGTCACAGAAAAGAGAAACACCTTAGCGCAAGGGAGAATCGTGGCATTTGGAGTCACCGATAAGTATCCCCAGGTCAATCGGACGGATGACTGTCCAATGATAGCCGCCCAGGAACCTGCACCCTTCATCGGGCTCTGCGACTTTTGGTATATTTTGTCTGACCTCCATCGTACTTAAGACAGGTGGCTCTAGAGCTAAAGCTCCTTCACCCATGTTAAGCCTAGCTACGGGTCAGGGATGAGCGGATAACGAAATTTTAAAACCCGGATAACGGTTAGTTTTGCCAGAAATGGCTGGAAACGGAAAGCGGATAATGATCAAACAACAAAAATTAAAACTGGTTTTAAATTGTTCGAATTTCAACAGAATGTCAGAAATTCAAGCACTGTAAAATTATGAACCATCTATTACGATTTAGGAAGTTTTTTTTAGAGAAAAGGTAAACTGTTACCGAGCTTATAGGAGAGGAACAGTGGTTCCCAATAGAGAAAGTACGACTATTTTGCAGTACAATCTTTTGCCACTTTACTCTGCTGACGTTTCGATATAACCACCCTCTTCTGTGCTTTGAGAGGGCAAGATGAGCTTTAAAAACCACTCGGCTATTTCACTGCACCCTTTGCAATTTACAACTCTTCCTTTTATTGAACTTGATGAGGGCAAACGCGAGGAAGGATGCGTAAAGTCACCCAAATGACCTTATGGAAGCAGACGAAGTGCTGATAAGTCACCATTGCAGGGAGACAATAGAGACAATAGAGGGATTCGTTCGCCGCTTATTCGCTCACACATCTCGTTCCGACGGTAACTTACTCGCCATTCGCGTTTCTCCTGCTTCCATAGGGTCGGATGGGGTGTTTTACCCATTTTTCAACTAATTTTTTCTTCCACTAAGCCCCTTCAGTACAGAGTGCTTCTTAGGCGAGTAATTCATCTAACTCGTTAGCCTTTTCCATGCTACTAACAAGCAGTTCGCTCAGAAACATCCGCCAAATAAAGTCTGCGTAACCAGCTTGGTTCCACATTTAGAGAACCACTACTGTTGCTCGACAATATCGCCAGATCCGAGGCAGTGAAACGCGGAATGCTCTGGGGAGCATAAAATGCTAGCTTCCCATCGGCTAGCCAGTGCAAGCCATTATGTTATCCAATATGGTCCCATGCACAAGTTATGACGTCCAGAATGGTAGAGGTAGAATATTCGGCGCCTTCCTTAAAGGAAATGGTTTCCTATACAACAAAGACGTTTCACTAGAAATTTTCACAGATTAGAATGAACCTGCATGTTTGCATTCCGCACCATGAGAAGATAATTGAATCTGGTGCATAACTGCACCACTTAAATTTTTTTTAATAAAGAAGACCTAAGTCTTAACATTACAAACGCACCACAATTATCAGCGAGAATCGCTTTTTCCATCTATCTGAATTTAAACTATCCCCATTCTACTCGCATTCTTTAGCATACTGCGATATTTGTTTGATGCTTCACAATATCCTACTACTGAAAGGATACCGTTGCCGGATGTAATTAAAACGGACGCAATACAATCGTGGGACATCGAAGAATAGACAAGGGTCAGCACTAGACAGCATATTAAAACTATTTTTAGGGTGTCCACCCCTAACGATCAGTAATATCATCGAAACAGTACGGCATGACGTGGGACTTTGACTTTCGAGCAAGTTTTGCCGTCCTCGAGGGGGAAAAGTCAGGCACCGTCCAATACATGAGCAGCCTCTCCTACCTTTCTGGATTAAAATATCTCCTGTTGATGCTCATATTCACTTTTACTACTGAAGGTGATCATCTATATAGACTATTCCAACACCAACATCCAAACCTGGGGAGTCAGCCAATTTGTTGCTCGTTATCCTCCCCAAAAATTACTGGATTATGAACAACGAAAACGATAGGTTAAAACTCCCAGAAACGGATAATGGATAATGGTTAATCCGCTCTTTCCTGCTACGGGCGCACAGTAAAAGTATCAGTCTGCCTCCATATGGTTATTGTTCCTTTGCAGCTGGTATCTATGACCTAAACCTTCTACGTACTACAGAAATGTATGTAAAGAACAACTGAGTATCACCTTTTGGAGGTGCACCACTTGTGCACCTCCAAAAGGTGATACTAAAATGCACTAAAAGTGCCACAGTTTCTGAAAAACAGTCGCGAACCTATTCTGTGGTTCTAACATCTCTCAAGTGGACGCCACCGTCTGCGACTTCCTCAGAACTTCTCACCAAATAACACTTGTCTCTCACTAGTTTTGTCCAGAAGTTGTTAGGTAGACACACTCGATTTGCTTTATAGACTAAGGGGCAGAGATTTTATGAGCGTTCAAACGTTGTACAGATCTTTCGAGACACTTTGTATAATCATGCCGTTGCGCTGCTGCCACCACGAAATTACGATGTCAATTGAATCTATAATGTTGAGGGCGGCGTAAATTCTGGCACATCTAATTCATATCATACATAACCTTACTAAAAAACGACCTCCTAAATTCTTTTGTGTCGGTCTTACTTCAACTGCTTAATTTCAGCATTCATTTGCTCGACATGATCCCATTTCATTGAGAAAGAAAACGTGGAACGAATAATGCATTCCACTGCAACGGCTAGTATTAGGTTGGAAAAAAAGTCTTTTCACACTTCGAAATTTTTTTTACCCTTCCCCTTGTAAACGCACTAGCCAATGTTGATTGCTGATTTCGTAATCCTATCACACTTGTCTACCGTTCGCACGCAGACACAGGTTAAGACTCTTCTTGTAATTCGTTATCCATCCAATCTTCCGGACTCAATGCCAGATCTACCTCATGGCCGTTTTCAGCACGGCATTCTTCAAGAATTCATTAAAGAATCCACAGCACGTCAGGCAGCAGACCAAATTAACCACATATATGGCTTGGGATCTACTACTCATCGCGCCTGTTACGGGTGGTTCGGAAAGTCTTTAAAGGGAGATTATTCACTGAGGGCAAAGCATGGTCAGGAAGGCCAACTGAATTGGACGACACAGAACTACTCCATCTTCTTCGTACCGATAGTTGGCAGACGACACGTCAGCTGGCAGAGAAGCTCGAAGTGTCTCATAGGATAGTGGGGATCCATCTGAAGAATCTTGGCTTTCATGGAAATTTGGAGCTTGGATTCCACATGCCCTGTCAGACACTCAGAAAGGTCGACGGCTCTCCATCGCTGCTTCTCTTCTGTCCAGATAAGGAAGAAAATCGTTTCTTCCGCGGATTGTGACAAGCGAAGAGTCCTGGGTTCTGTGTGCCAACTTCGACGAAAAGGCAATGGGTACAAAAGGGAGAGAGCCCTAAGTCTGATCTCAAGCCCAATGTTCACGAAAGGAAGATTCTCTTGAGTGTTTGGTGGGATATCAGAGAAGTGATTTATCGGCAAACTCTCAGAAGTGGAGAGACACTTACTGCTGTCACATACTGCGGCCAACTCCACAAAGTCGTCGCAAGTCTCTAAGAAAACAGGCTGGAAAAGTCGAAGGTGATGATCCTGCATGACGATGCAAAACTACATGTTGCAAGACTCACAAGAGAAATAATAAGGGAGCTAGGCTGGGAGGTAATGCCACATCCACCGTATAGCCCTGACCTCGCCCCTACCCACTACCATTTCTTCCGTGCTCTCAAGCAAGAAATTGGAAAGAAATATTTTGAAGCAGATGAAGACCTCAAAAATTGGATTCAGCAATGGTTCGACTCCAGAACTGCGGTCTTTTAAGCGAGAGGAACTGGAAAATTACCCAGTCTTTGGAGAAGTGTAGCGGAACAAAATAGAGTTTATCTCAATTGATTTGACTTTGTAGTTGTGAAGTAATAAATCTTTGAATAAAATGAAAAGACTTTTTTTCGAACCTAATATTTACATCCGTAGGTTTCGCTCCATAGGAAAGGTACAAGGAAAACTATAACATGACGCTTCCGGAACGTCTCCAGAGTAATCCATTCGTATCAAGTTAATCCGAATTTCATAATTTGTTTTTGGGTGTGCAGATGTGTTTTAAATGTACACAGTTAGAATACCAAATAATCTGCAAACGACTTGGTGAAAACGGTACAAAAGCTCACAATTGGTGGTGCTTTTCCCTTCTAAAATCATTTGAGAACTTGTCCGTAAGTCACTTGCTGTATACACTTGTTTAACATAAGTATCTCACAAGGAAGAGGTCCACTCTTTTTTTAATAATAAAGAAATGCTTTATTTATGTATTTGTGGCGTAGATCAAAGTCTAGCATCACCGATGTTTAAAAAAAAAGAAAAACGAACAGCAAAAACATCTCCAACACAGAAATACAACAATCACTGGTTAACGATGCACGAGCAGTAGCTTGTCTTCGAGCACTTATGTAGCTGTGTTCAGTATATAATAAATCTTCTACACTCTTGCACAGACAGCCTTGCCGTTTCCTCATACTTGCCAAGCAACGAGTTAAATTCTTTGAGAATCCTGTAGGTTAAAAAATCTGACCTAATCCGTGACTTAGCACGGACACTCGAAGCTTAAGCTTACCTCTTACGGATTTTCAGCATTCCATCAAAGAAATCTTCCGGTTTGATTGATAACTTCTTGGAGAGAATTTTGTACATTATGATAATGTCGGCAATTTTCCTTGTTATTCAATGAAGAAAGGCTAAAAACTGAGACCGTTGCGAAGCATTTGGAATCACAGTATAATCCATTGAAAAACATACTATCATGAGCTTCCTCGTGAAGCTGTTTTGGACGCTTTCCAGAAGATCAATATCTCTCTTCCTAGAAGGATGGAATACTGTTGTCCCGGCTTCAACGATAGGTCGCACATAGGTTTTGAAAGCCGGAATGTAGGTCTCGGGAATACATGGTTTCAAGCCTTGAACAGGTTGTAGATGCGAAAACTGGTCTTCTTAACCAGAAGTTTGCAGTGCTTTGAAAAACATAGATCACTTGTTATAATACAACCCAAGTCACGAGCAGCAGGCACGAGTCACGAGTCTACCTTTTTCAGAGCCTGACCATTAATTCGAAACGTCGGTGTTTGGCTGCGATAATTAGATCCGATCATTGGAAGGTGCGACTGTTCAGCCGCAAGTCGCAGCTCCCATCTTTCTGCCCAAGAACTAATAAAATTTATAACCGTCTGAAGGGGCACTGAGTCCTCAGTGTCATGTATTCTTCTGTAGATTTTCACATCATCCGCATACATTTTACAAATGACCTCCAAATTAGTAATGCAATTAGGGAGTTCGTAGGTATATAACAAGAACAACATTGGTGATAGAACAACTCCTTGAGGCACACCACTTAAAGCTGAGAAGACGTCTAAAAACTGGTCCATAGCCTTAACCTGATAAGCGGCAAGCTTTGCCACCGGAGTGCGGAATTCTCTTCGTTTCTGCCCTATGCTTAAAGGTAGGGCAGCCGCGTTGCCGGAAAAGTCAGCGGAGGCCTTTACTTTCATTTAACGTTTAACAGCCAAACTGACGCGGAGCGTCCACCGAAACAGTTTTCTGTACTCAACAAGCAATTATAATGCTGTAGGATGTTATTTTTAGTGAGCTAGCTTGCTTAAAAGCTATGCTTACTCCGTTAACATAAGGTAACTAGCTTCCTGTTGCCTCATTTGGTCGTGGACTTGGGGCGGCTCTTGTCGGATTCCGCATCCGCTCCATATCCGTGCGCTCCAACTTACGACAAGGCGGTTGACGATGACGCATGAAGGGATGTGCAGCTCCGGACAGCAGGTGCTGATTGATGTGCACCGTAATTTTGGACAACGCAGCCCGTGTTTCCTTCCCGCGCGTCCGGTTCGCCGACCAACTGCTATCTGCCTGATCTTGCCTCCCCGTCCTCCCCCATTCACCTTGCGTGACGACGACCTTCCATTCAGCTCGGCGCAGCTCGTCGATCATCGCTGCTTCTTTGGCTTCATAAAACGTCGCCTCATCCACTGCACTCTCTCCCTGCGACACGTTATCAGATTTCACCTTTGACCGGCCCAGTTTCTCACTATCCGCGCCGCCTTTCCCTAACGAACTTCGAATTTCATTTCTCCCGCTAGCCTCTGCAGACTTTGGTCTAATTTTCGGAAACTGCTGGCTACCTTTTTCTAATAATAGGATATTGACAAGAGTCCGTTCCCATCTATTTTTTGCCATATATCAGGTAACTAACTAGTGATTTTTGTCATCCAACTGGAATGACACCATAGCTATACTGAGTGCATAACCGATCTCTGCATCGTTATACCACGATCAAGTTAATTGCGTGGATTATATTAAATTAAATTACTTATTACTGTCATTCTTATGTTATTGCCATTTTTTGGGTCGGGCTCCCTGTATCTGAGCTTCTGAATATCGGGGAATACTTAAAAATAACGAAATTGCAGGGCATTGTGATACTACGCTCGTTTCACACTGTTGTTTCCTTGTTAGGTTGCCAGTGTTGTGCAGGATTGCTTTGTTTCTCACTTCCATGTTCTATGAGAGCACTAAGGTGCAGTTATAGATAAAAATAAAATATATTGCTCTGCAGAATATAGATTCGCTTTACCGTGACGTTGAAATTGCTTGTCAGTCCAAACTCAAACGTTGCGTTTCATCTGTTCTCCAGAGCTTATCGAGCTTATCGTTAGACACTGTGGAGGCTTCGATCATTCGCTGATATTTGCACTAAAAATTAACTGACTTATCTCACGAATAATTCTAAGGGTGATATACTCACTCTGCTATCAAATGCTTCTCAATTTTCTATGACAAATGAGATAGTTATTGGCTGCCATGATCCCTTACTCCTGTAATTGCGCCTATACGTTGATCCCAGAAAATGCATACACTGTTGGAACTACCAGAAAAATTGATCATTGGCTACGAAAAGATTCTCACGGTTCTTTCGACATAACGCGCAAAAAGGCAGAGATTCTTTGGCATGTTAGATGTCGAGAAGGCGTCATGCACTCTTCTCTGTTGCGACAATAGTTGGTGCGCTTTTTATTTACACGAACTTGTCAGGCAGTACGATTATTCCAACAGCTTGCTGATTCTTCAGTTTAGGAAGCCTTTAAAAGAACTTTTGGAAGAAATTGTTTATTTTTGTTCGATGCCAATATTTCATAGAGAAATGAAAATGTAGACCATTCTGAAGGACACCCACATAGAGCTTCGTTGTTTTCTACGACCTGTATTTCTGGGTGCTAGAGAAGGAAAACAGGTGTGCGCTGCTCGCTTATGATGTGTACATCTTTATTTTCTATGCCTTTAGTTGAACGTACCTTTCAACTCTCAGTTTTTAGATTTTGAAGAAGTTAGTTTTTTTATAGGATTAGACTTATTACTTGTTTATTGGCAAAAAATGTATAGATTATGGTGGTTTTTACTTTGATTAATAAAGTTATGTTTAAGTTGAAGTTATAGGAGTTTGAAATAAGTGGTCCGTTTCAGCGATTAATTTTGCGGTAGCCTAATATTTAGTTTATCAGAAAATACTGAGTTGTTGGAAAGAGGAAGAATGAAGAATTTTTTTTTCTGGCAAATTTCATTATTGTTCCAATGATATCTGGAATTTTTTCTCAAGATTGTGCGGTAGATTCCAAGTAGAGAAACGTGTTCTGCAGCAGCACATCCATCGTCTTACAACCTGGTGTAGTCGTTAATGTGGCCTTTATGCGAAGGATACTAATTAGGCCACATCGAACGGGCTTACTATTAGGGGGGGGGCAAAAGTAATGAGACAAATTGAAAAAAATCTTCATCTCTTTATAACTCAATTAGAACTCAATGATGCTAAGGAATGTATTTGCGATTAAGGGCAATGACCTTGCTGCCATCGCTCAGCCAAATTCCTGATCCCATCCTTTCAGAACTGCTTGGGCCTGGTGTTGATCAACTGCTCGATATGGTTGTCAAGCACTGCTTGGGTTCTTGTGTCCCTTCCGACCAGGAAGTCCTGTAGGCTCAAGAAGTAGTGGTAGTCACATAGACAGATGTCCGGCGAATACGGTGGGGTGAGGCATGTGAACGTAGCGCAGCTGAGCAAGCTTATCCGTGGTCACTTTTGCTCGATGGGGTGCAGCGTTGTTGGAGATAAGGAACTTCTTGAAGCGCTGCGAATGAATAAGAGCGAGTCGCCGACCCATCTCTTCTATTTCGTTCACTATGGCCTTGGAGTTCATCGAGTGCTCTTGTGAAACAGCTTCCGGTAAACCGATCCATGGGCGCAGATCCAAAAGCTTCAAAGGTGCTTCTCGCCGTGAGTATCTCGCCAAGCGAAGGTCGGTAACAGGTCTCCAGGCCTCACCCAGACTCGCTGCTTGGCAGGGTTAAGGTAGAAGACGTACTTCTCATCTTGCCTTAATATTGAGCCCAGGCTGCTCGGGGTTGGGAATTGGGCGAGATTTGCGCGACACAGGTCGACTCGTCAGACCGGGGTTTCGGCATGAGACAGACTGGGGTTTTGGCATGCTTCTGGAAAGGGCGGAAGTGGTAACTTCTCAAGTGGGCTTCAGTAAGCAGCATACAAACATGCAAATACGATAAGCACGAAACCAGACTCCAACCACGAGATATATGGACACGGCATGGGTGTCTCATTACTTTTGCCCCCCCCCCCCTAATACTTAGGGGTTTAAGTATGTATAGTACCCTGAGTGGGTGGCGCGTATTCGTTCTGTGCTACGATTGTTCGTGGTTGCACTAACGACTAGTGCAGCCCAATGCGGATTTGACTTGTACTGTACACAGTTTTCCATCGTTCCGTAGCCTAACGGAATAACGGATATCCTGACATCGATTAAAATTAAGCCGAACTCGGCATATTTGTTATGAAGTTAAACACTATTTATGCGTCATAATTTTTTCATGTGCGATCGTATGACACATTCCGAAGCTTTGACGTCAACGTGGCATCCGGCGTTCTTCGGGGACACGTCCGTGATGGTCAGGTGATCAAGTCTTCTGAGCTTTTTGCCTCTTGTGTCCGGTGTTGCAGATGATGACGAGTTCTGTCGACGGGGCTGCAATTACTTCGTGTACTAGTTGTTCTTCTTGGTGCAGCGCGAATACAATGGAGTACGGCAATTCACAGCGCGCGGAAAGAAAATGACGACGTTGACGGACACCTGTCTTCCGCGCGCGTTCTCAATCCGTGGCTGTTATTCGGCGACGATCCGCGCAGATGCCGCTGATAATGTGCCCTGGACATGAGATTTTTTCGCGTAGCTGCTCATGTGCTTCTTTACGAACACGTCGGGCGACCTGTAGTGCTGTGCAGCCCCAACTATCTGACAAAGGCGAAGCGCAGGCTGGGAATTGGAGGAGCGGAGCATACCGCATTGCTAGCGCTTAGTGCAAAAATATTTGGTAACCATTGAATTCCGTACAGTCTACCGTTTAGGAAGCCGTACTATTCGGCTACTGTTTGAGGAATAGTTCAGTGCGGTGTCTCAGTAGGAATTTTCCCAAAGTTCCTATAAATAATAAAGTACCGTACATCCTCGCTCTCTATTTCATGAAATAACCCTTCAAAAAAACTGGTACGGGCTGCATAACTATGTCACTTCGTTTTAAAGTAGAGGTCACGTTCTAATTTTTATTTTTTAAGGTGGCGTCTCCAAGATCCATGACATATTTCAGAATCGGACAAAAATTGTGTTTTCCCTTGATCGCGTAGGTGGCTTAATATTCGCACCTTGGGAAAACTTTATGAAGATGATCGTTTTATAAATGCAGATGTACCCGATTTATGAAAGTGCGGTACACACGCCAAGCAAGTAACGTAAGAAATGTCGTGAAATTTGGTATGGTCAAAGTGACGTTTCCTTTGCTGCGAGCCAGCGGATTTTTTTTCGATTGAAACACGAGGTGCATGTAAATCAAGCAATGAACCATATTGCATTTCTATGCTGCTTCTCGTTTTGAGCATCCCACACGTTAGCAAAAAGTTGGCAAGAGACCTCTTGTTAGTTCAATTTAGATGTATCGTTCTATTAGAAATCGTAAATTTACTTTCAAAATAGAACTGAAAAGTTATTTATTTATTCAGTATTTGTGCGCCAGAGGGCGTCCTAATACAGGCTGGTCCACATGAAGTGTTACGCGGAAAACTATATACAACTTTGCACAAACCAACTAAAATAAGAAAGGTGTGCGAGTATTGGAAAGGCAAGAAAATTCTGCATAAAATATCATACACCACATTCAGAATGAGTTCCTT
The DNA here is from genome assembly GCA_947396885.1 of Heligmosomoides polygyrus polygyrus. Lineage (NCBI taxonomy): Eukaryota > Metazoa > Nematoda > Chromadorea > Rhabditida > Heligmosomidae > Heligmosomoides > Heligmosomoides polygyrus. Next base: position 74,594,936 of record OX377202.1, on the reverse strand, counting down.
TAGCTTCAATGCAAACGTGTAATCTCTTTTGAAAACTCTTGAGGATGCGCGCGATAATTTCCGGCGAAATTTCGTTCCATCCCTTCTCCCGAGCTCTTTTCAGCGAATCCAGTGAACTGTGTCTGAAAGAGCAGCCTTTTTGCTCCAAGACTGACCAGATGGCGAAATCCATAGGGTTGAGATCGGGCGGGTTTGAAGGCCAAACAACCTTCGTTCACAAATCTGGAAGATTGATCTCACACCATTCCAAGAACTTCTTGGCACCGTGGGCTGGTGCCCAATCTTGCTGGAAGGTCCAATCCATGTTCTTAACATTTTCTTGTGCCCAAGGTATTACCACGTTTTCCAGGATTTGCTTTTCATACATTTTTGTTTTGATCATAACTTCTTTTTGAATAAAAACAAGCTTGGTCTTGCCCTGGCCCGACATTTCAGCCCAAACGATAAAGGACTGTGGAAAATGAGCTCAACCGACGTTGACGGCTCTTGCAAATCCTTCTGGGAGAGGTTTCCGTTGATTCTGCGCGTTTTGGAGTTGTTCGACGGTAAATATCTTCTCTTCTGTTAAGAGAACTAAGTCGCGCTTGTCACTGCGCGTAAGGGCCTTCGTCTTTCTGCATTCCTCCAATTTTGAAGCCTTCAGTTCTTCCGTGAGGTGCTGTCCTTTGCCAGATTTGTAGTAATGCAATCACAGATCATAACTCGTCAATCCTTGCATAGTTGAACGAATTACATACGTTGTCAATCTATAGATGAGATTGTTCAGCTGTTGACCAAGATTGTCATCAACTTTATTACGGCTGACGATTCGGCGTCGTCGCCTTCCTCAGAGCCTGGAAAAGTCGGAGACACTTGTGGAACTGTTCCCCCAAACACCATTTCTTTACAAAAGCAAAGCACAACGAATTACATACGTTGTGCTCCTTAGCTAGTTTCCTGTTGTTTCTTACAAGATTTCGGTGTAACGTGTCTTTGACAGCCTTTCGAAGGGCAGAGGTCCTTGCAGTTCGTCGTGGTCTTCCTCTCGGACGATTTTAGATCCCTCCAGTCTCTTCGAAACGTTGGATGAGTACTGAATCCGATGCAGTTTGAGAACTTTTGAAGCCGTGGAAACGGACGACCCGCGCTCGAATGTATCGACTACTGCTGAACGATCCCTAAGCGAAACCATGTTTACCTAGAAACAGAGAATAAGACTGGTCATAGGTGAACTAAAAGATACAGAGAGAACGAATAACACCGCAGCAAATCACAGAAAAAGAAAAAAATTTCGAAATTTTTGGACTTTTTGTAGCATGTAATACTTCATGTGGACCACTCTGTACATCAAAGAGCAATAGTCACCTCACCAGCTACATAAGGCCATCACAGGTAGAAGTGAAAAAAATCAAAATCAAGGAAAACTAGACATATTATAATAAAGTAGATGTTGACACTGTAGAAGCAAAGTACTGAAAAACAACCAACTATTTCAAACTCAAAAATGACCAGTACCAGAGAAAAAACTAATATAAAACTGAAGGACGGACGCATTCCGAGTGCTCGCTTGCAACGTAACTTTTATAGACAAGAGGCGACAGTGCGGAAGAAGACATGCTGGGACTGCTCACTAGCAACGACAAAAGAGAACATAGAGAATTAGCCTATGCATTTTTCTAGCAGCGAAAAGCTGACAATGAGAGACATCCGAGACATCCAAAGGCTGACAGCCTACACCAAAGGATAAGAGATGAGTGGTTCTCACAGATTCTTGCAGCTTATTCACCTTCCACTACGATCATCTTACCCGTTTTGAAATTCTGTAGCTTGTCTTGAAATAAACGAAAGTCTGGAATTACCTTAGTCTCCTCCTTACCGAGTCTCCTCCTTATTGAGTCTTACCGAGTCAATTTCTTGGTCACGTATGTGAATTCTTTAGCATTGATACTGGTCTTACCGAAACCACTTCGATTTTTTGACAAAAACGTAATTTTTCTATGCCACTCTTTTGCCGCTGCACTTCGAGAAGTGGAGAATAGATGCAACCATAAATGAGCTGGAGAAACTAATATAGTTAATAAAGCTAGGACTCTGCAGAACTTTTCTGTCCGCATCACGATGAAATGAACTCCGAAAATGCCAGTTTCACCTGTTGACAGCGAAGCGATTGCGAGTTGTGGAAGTTTGAAAAGAGCTGCTATGTTATTGCAAATTATTAATGCCATACGACGTCTTAGTTAAATTGCATCGTTCGCTGAGCCGTGACAGTTCACCAAGAAATGGCCGATCTTTCGAGAAACTTGTTCTCGATGCGATCTAACAGCGATCGCGCTAGGTGCTACATTCGTCGCATAACCGTTCCGCTATATTCCAGCTACTTCGCGTCTCCTCTGTTATAGAACAGACAGTAGCCGGCTTTGTTCAAGTCTAGAGATCATGACAGAAGCGACAAAGCTGCAGCCGTCGTCAAATCTCTTCTAAATCCAATCCTTAGCCGCATTTTGTAGAGGGAAACCTTTTTAGTTATCATTGCATTTTTCTGGCTACCCTTTCGCTGCTTGGTTGTGAAACTTTTTTGTGCAAATTCGGCTTTGAAAAGCGAATCAAGATTCTGACACTGCGCGGTAGGAGTCCCTTGTCACTCAAGAATGATTTTTCTTGCTCTGAATAATGTCAGCAGACAGTTCCTTGTCGCTGCGCAAGACGAAGGCGTGGCTTACCCATCCTTCTCGCGCCAATCCAATCAGGATCTTTTTGAAGGATTTCCGCCTTTTCGCTAGCTGGAGTCGTGGAACTCCGCATGTTTGTCGTTCTTCCGTGCCGATGTCTCTTTTGTATTGTTTTTTTTACAATCAGATGGCGCATCAATCACCATCTGTCAGGCCTAACCTGTTTTAAACACTGATTTTCACTGCGAAACAATTTGTACCCATGTTCCTCCACTGCATCGAGGCCTTCTTGTCAAACGCTTTTATTTCTCGTCCAACAGTGCATGTCCAGTTCATCGTCGGACGAATGTGCAAGATATCCTATTTGTAAAGCAATCTGCTATATGTGTAAACCAGGCGCCTGCATTAGCAGGCCAGTGTTTCGAGATGCTTATTTGATTTGTGGCGTGAACACCATTAACACTGCGATGAACTGAACTGATTTATCAGGATGAGCAGTAATTTACAGATAGATGACCGTGGAAATGTTAGTCAAAGCTATAGCTTAAGGAACGTATTATATTTCCTCAGAGTCTAAAAGACCTGACATGGGTAGGAAACTGAACCTTGTGACGTTTCAAAGACTCACTGAATGGCAGTAGAAAGGCTGTGATAAATAACTTCGGTACACCAGGGAGATCACACGAAATGTAAAATTTAAAAAATAAACAAGGCTGAGGTAAGTGATGAGCTCGTCAGTTGTATGGACGCATCCACCTTCCGGTTTTGTTTCGGGATCTTGGTTAATATCTGAAAGTCCTTATTACTTATACACGCGGCGGTATGTGTTCTTGAGAATCACTGCAGTGCTTCCCAACAATCCTCTACAACCCTCACTTTGAAGATCTCCACGGGAAGTTCGTTGACCCCCCCCCCTTGTTAGTGCTAATGTCAGTGATTTTGAATGTGACCTAAACGTTGACGCCATCATGGTGTCTGTTTTGCGACAACCTAGAGCGGCTGCTTGGAGTGGCTTGGTCAGCAAGCCAGCTATTGAATAAAGCCTGCTGACGACCTCGGATCTACATTCAACGTGCCAGCAAACATTGCTTATATGCCTAAGTCATAAAATCCTTCACTCCGGACTCATTTGGCGTTCTATTAGTGGCTACACGACAATGGCTAATCGCTCTCCGTGCTGCTTCGCTCACCTCTTCCGGTTTTGAGGCTTTTATTGGAGACATGACGGCAGAGCGATCCTACACCGCTCTCGGTCCCACTTACTCCTGCACGCGAGTAGGTTAGTTATGCACGGTTTCTGAGAAGCTCCTTCAGTTATGGCAGTAGAGCCTACTCTCTGGAGCCTATGCTTGTGTTGCTTCTCCATTCCTAGCTGGTTTATGGCTTTGGCTCTCGCAGTTTCCTTTTCTCGTCACAACAAGTGTGCTTCGTGCGAGTCCAAATTGTAGTCGCCGGACAGGGGCAAAACATTTTGCAAGCTAGCACGACTTGCTGAACAATAGCCAAACCAGCTTCAATTACGTCTCGTGGAGCGGTTTCGGCACTGGCCTCCAGCATAGCCTCGCAGTCGCTGCACCTCTACAATCGTTGATTTATGGGAGAGCCTATTCTCCAATCACACTTACACACTTTGATACTTTGATGGTTCAGCAGGCGATTTCCTTTCTGGGTACCTAAGTCTTCCTTTCCGAGAGTTTGCTCTCGTCTCTTGTAAGCAAAATAATAGCTCTTATCGTTAGACTCCAGCCGGCTTTTCGTCGAAATAACTGACCCTTCCAGCGTTGCTTCGACCATTTTATGTATTGGAGCTGGTCCGTTAGAGGTGCTCTCAGTGAGTTTTATATTCTATCATGCTGACTTGTTCAGATGCTGAGCCGCTCTTCTTTCTAAATGTGTTTACAAGTCTTTTTCCTACAGAAGGATGTTTTCTAATGTTCTGTAAAATTTCGGAAATCGCATAAAAGTATTTGTTCGCATATTACCGTATGGGCCATTGTAGCGTGTTCCACAAACGTATCAGATTTTTTATGGCCATGACATCTAGGAGGTTTACTTACTTTCTACCGGTCATCTCTCTATCGCAACCACTCGAGCATGTAGTGGAAAATGCTTCTGTATCACGTATTTTGCCTCATTTTCTATGTATCTCGTTTGATATTCGCCGCAGAGATTGCGGAGTTTTCATGTTGGCATTCAAATGTGTATTCGACAGTAAATACAGCGTTGTTGTGTCACATTTTTCCGAAGAATTTCAGATTTAGATTCCTTCGCTGGCATCGGCGCTAGTTTTCGCCTCCTCCCTTCGCCATTTTAACTTTTGGCTGCCTAATTCAGAGAATGAGAATGCATGAATGAGCCAATTTGTCAATTAATTAATAGTTATTGAATTGATTAGTCTGTTCTCTAAGAAATCCTCACATTGCTTACTTGCTGCCAGAGTGCACAGATGTTTGCCTGTATCAAATTCGCTTAGTGTAAATACTATTCTTCTTTTTCGAATAAGGTTGTGAAGGCCTAAAGCTCTGTAGCTAGTTGTTCTACGCATTTCACAGCTTTGCCACGACGACTGAAGGACAATTTTCATGGTTGGGTCAAAAATTTCGAACGGGCAATTAGAACAAGAGATTTGCTCAACAAGGGATTTTTTTCCGCTCGCTGTTGAGAAGGTTCTAAATGCTTACCCATTACTTGTGAGTGTTGAACAGAAAAATAGATCATGAAGTAATCTTGAGCAGAAAGGAACATCGAAGCGAACTACCTCTGGCTTTACTAACTTTAACTGGTAACGCAATTGTCAACCGTACTAAATAATATCCTACCATTTAGTTGTTGTCTTTTTTTAAACGTTATTACGTTTCTATGGTACCATGCAGAAGTGCCCCTTGGCAAGAGAGGGAGGAAGATAGGGAGAAACGATTGCAGTTTAAATATTTAAGCCGTCTTTGCCTCATAATTTCGTGTTTATCCATTCGAATTGCAAAAAAGAGCGAAGAGTACAGTTGGAGGTGATGCCAACTCCCGTGTGCATCCGAATCGATTAAAGGTTCGAGTCCATCCACACCAGCCAGACCTTCTACACATCCGGAGTAGTTCCAGGCTTATCTGAGAACGATAAAGCACTGACGTCGTGTTCATCACCTGAAGAAGTCATTGTGCATGACCAATGCGCCTCATGATATCGCTTGGAAGTGGGTTGAGTGAATCCTCTAAAAGGAAAATACTAAAATACTAAAATACTACTATACTAACAAGTATCTTCTACGTAGCTATCGTCCTCTTGTTCGGTAGAGAGAAGAAGAAAATACAGCCTAAATCACATGCTCTCTGCTTGGGATGCATCAGGAATTCTGCTTCTACATGCGGGTTAGCGCGTAGGCAATTAGAATGCGTATCTGCTCTAAATGATGAGTTGCTCTGGTCACCATTGTAAAGGTCTGCGTTTGCACTTTCCAGAAAACTTTGGAATATGGAACATAAATACGCCAGAGGGGCGGAAGGTTTGGATTGTCTTATCACTTTTTAACAATTTCAAAATCCCGTCGCTGCTGCTATTTACAAGGCTATTTTTCCTTGCCTACGGCCATTCTAGAAAGCTGCATTGGCCCTGCCGTGGTTATTGCGATCTGAAGATCTTTTTGTGATCTTTTTGTGCCAGCGATACTTCATGTCACGCTTCCTCATTTCGATTCGGGTCGGGAACAGACTGGCTCACGCAAAGAAGTCTCAGACGGTGGCGGTCAGGCTAGGCCGTAAATTCTAGCGCACGATATTTAGGTTTTTTCGCGCTGAAAATGAACTTCCTCCTAACGAGTTTTTCCAGAATAGAAGTTTGACGCCCACAGATGCTGATCACAGTCGTCAGCACCGCGATAGGGTGAAGGGTTCACTAGGAGTGAAGGAAAGTGCATCGATGCGCCGTAACTATTTTGACATTCGTTATGTAGCGCCTTCCGCTACACTACCACTAGGGAGGTGTGCTCCTGGTGAAGGATGGAAAAGATTGATTGAATCCAATGCTCGCATTATTGTAAGCCACCAGCTCAGAATTAGGCCTATTAAGGTCTTCGATTCGGCTCATGCCGAGCATAAATGAATGAGACTGTCATGCACTGCTCTCAATTAGCGTCCACATATTTGCCCCAGTTAAGCAGTCATTCCACCTACATGTGCCTGCATTTCTACCTCGCCTTTTCCTCTTGTTTTTGCTTTGTTTTCGTGCAATATGCTAATTAACATTTGCTTTTTCATTTTGTCTTCCTTTTTATTCGTATTCGTTCCTCATAGTTATGTGTTGGCTCAATAAATAAATACTAAATTATTAATTAATAAAATATGTGATTAAAATACGAGCAATTCTTTAGGTTTCATGCATTATGGCTTTTGCACAAGTTAAGCAACTTTAGGAGGTTGGGCGATAGTTCAGGTGAGCAGTTCCCAACATAAAAGTCGAAGTTGTTCCTGCTGGGGGTGAACGATCTCAATGGGTTAAATCAGACCCGAGGAATCGGTTGCTGTCACTTCAACATAACGGTGTTATAATTCCTCACGACCTCAGTATGTAGCAGCCACTTAAGGCTCGAACTGAGCGGCTTGAACCACCTGTAGTTACTCGTCTGTCAAGTATAATCCGGCCTTCGAATTTTTTCGGTTAGTGGCTATGCTATAATATGTGACACCGTGTACGGGTTTCTTCTGATTCTCGGTCTTTTTCGGGTTAACTTGTCATGAAGGAGGGGTCGACCGTGGTTTGAGACTTCTGCAGGCATACCTGTTGACGTGAGTAGCGCACGAGCATGAAGTGCTAGCAAAATGCTGCCCACTAGCAGCGAGCGAACTAAAATATTATACATATACGAGGGCGGGCAAGACTTGTGTTTCTCAGGGTGAGTTCTATGGAGGTGTGGTTTTCATGAAAATTTGGAAAAGACGGACTAATTGCTTCTTTTCTTCAGCGTTTCTCCCGCTCCAGAAATTTTTTCTAATTACTTGTTTTTGGGAATTCTCCTTTGGTTATGCTTCTCCGCGAGGTTAGTATCTCTTTATAGCTTTAGCAGTGGTTTGAGAATTCACCTGCTTCCATAATGAAGTGCTTACAACTCCGAGAATACCGAAAAACGGGAATGAAGCGTCTTATGAGAGCCTTTGCTGTAGTAGAATATAGTTGCTGGTCCCTATGTTGTTGTGGAGGTCACATGGCCGTGCAAGCACTAGAGCTCTCTTCGGCGGTAGTACAATGGACCTGTTGCTATCCTCATCCCTCACAATCGCTGCGCTGTGGCTATAGTGCTCGTCAGGGAAGGAGGTCGAGGAGGGTAGGAAATTCGATCGCTTGCAGTTCTTGCTAACTCCTGACCTCCCACGTCTCATAGTCACGTCGCCCGCTCGTCCGTTGCTTCGCCAAACCCTTTCTGTTCTGTGTAGGCCGACCGAAAGCTGGACCTTTTCCCAACAAGGTGACTTACGGAGAAGTCGCTCATTGTAGTGCAAAATCTGTTTTCGTCAGACGCTGTTTGTCCTGGCTGCGATTTCTGTGTAGGGACCAGCGTCCTCACGTGCCCGAGTTACTCAGTGGCGTCATACTTGCTGAGAGCGGACAGGCAGATTACCGCGTTGTTAAACACCAGCTTAATTCGGTTCCTTAGGGTTGGTCGCTGAAGCTGCTTATGGGAACAGAACACGGTACAAGTCTATTCAGGCGTCCGTCTGACATTCTCATATAAATCAGTAGATTGTCTCACGCCTTCAGGTCAGTATCAGGGATGTGCGGAATTTCCGCTTCCGCGTTCCGAATTCCGGTTTCCAGCCATTTTGGATTCTTCCGTTCCGTTCCGCGTTCCTCTTGTTTTTGGGCCGGAAGGCGGAAACGGAAATGGGCACTGTTCCACACTATTTTCTATTGAACACAATCACCTGTATCACCTGTCACCTGTCGTCCCGTTGATCATCGACTTGCTCGAGCGGGCGCCAGCAGCGTCTCCATTCGTCCCTGTCGCGTGCCAGAGTGGTCCAATGGATCCTCCTCGCTCGAGGGACACGAAGAGCGTCATATCGGTCGTTCAGGGCTTTCACGAAGAAGTCCGACCAACGCGTTGGTGGGCGTCCTGGTGTTCTTTTGACATCCCGCGGAATCCAATCTGTGACGACTCTCGTCCAGCGGGTGTCTGCGAATCGCATTACGTGGCCGGCCCACCTAATTTTCGACGACTTGACCCATGCGACAGCGTCTCTGATCTTCGAACGTCGGCGAAGCTCGGAACTCCGGAGGCCTTCTCTCACTTGCGTGAGTCGTGTCACTCCGAGCATCGTCCTCTCGATTCCACGCTGCGCGACGCTGATCGCGTGTTCATCCTGCTTTCGTATAGCCCAGGTCTCTGAGGCGTATGTTAGGGCAGGAAGAACAGTGGAGTCGAATAGGTGGGCACGGAGTCGGACGTTCTTCGTCTTCTTCGCGACTTCTTCGACGCTCTTGAAAGCTCCCCAAGCCGCTCGTTTCCTCCTGCTCAGCTCTGGTGCTAGGTCGTTGGCCATGTTGACTTCGCGACCCAGATACACATAGCTGGAGCATTCGGAGATGTTCGTTCCGTTGAGCGAGAATGGGGCATCAGAAACCCATCCGTTCTTCATGAACATCGTCTTCGTAAGATTCAGCTGCAGTCCAACGCTTCCACATACACGATCAAAGTCGGCCAGCATTCGTTCCGCCTGACTGATGCTCGGTGTTATGAGCACGATGTCGTCAGCGAAGCGAAGATGGTGCAGTTGCCGGCCGTCGACCTTCACTCCCATGTCTTCCCATTCTAGTTCGCGCATGACGTTTTCGAGGGTGGCGCTGAAGAGCTTCGGGGATATGGTATCCCCTTGTCGAACCCCTCTCTTCACGTCAATGACGACGTCGTTGTAGAATGGAGAGATCTTGGTCGTGAATCCACTGTACAGCTCTCGAAGGACCCTGATGTACTGAGTAGGAACGCCCTGGGTGAACAGGGCTTCCATGACCGCTTCAGTCTCGACGGAGTCGAATGCCTTCTTCAGGTCGATGAACGTAAGGCACAGCGGCAGCTTGTACTCTCGCGACACTTCGATGAGCTTCGTAATGGTGTGTATGTGGTCGATCGTGCTGAATCCTCTCCGAAATCCTACTTGTTCGCATGGCTGTCCTTCGTCCAGCGTTCTACTAATCCTATTCAGGATGACTCGAGTGAACAGCTTGTAGACTACGGACAACAGGCAGATCGGGCGATAGTTGCCAATGTCGTGCACGTCTCCCTTCTTGTACAGCAAAACGGTCTTGCTGGTCTTCCACTGAGATGGAACCTTGCATTCGGACAGGTAGCGTGTGAAGAGCCGCGCCAAGGTGTTGATGAGCGCTGGCGGGAGGTTCTTCAGGTGTTCAGCTCTGATCCTGTCAGAACCGGGTGCTGTACGTTTCTTCACCGACGAGATGGCGTGTCGGATTTCGGAAGAGAGAACAGAGGGGATGACGTATCCATCCTGCGGAAGATGGCATGGGGGCAGGTGGACGTGGCTATCGAAGAGATCGGAGTAGAAGTCGTGGATGACTTTCTCCATGGTCCTTCTGGAAGAGGTGATGGTTCCGTCAGGACGTCGGAGAGCGGTCATCTTGGTCTTGAAGTTGGCGAAGTTCCGGCAGGCATTGCGGATGCTCAGCCCTGCCTCTGCTGCTTCAGCCAACACTTCCGCCCTTCTCTCTTTGAGATCTTCCTTTATCGCCGCTCTGCATAGCTTTGCAAGCTCGGACGTCAGTTGGTAGTTGCCTGACGCTCGTGCTGCTCCACGCTGGCGTATCAGCTCAAGAGTTTCCGGAGACAGGCGTCTCTTGGTGGTCTTTAAGCTCTCGGCTCCCTTAGCACTATCGTGGAGATGGTGCACGAAGCGATCGTATTCCTCGTCGACGTTGTCCATGACGGCATCTTCCCAAAGGCCGACAAGAGAGGTGTAGAGATCCCAGTTGATGGTCTTTCTGGGATTCCTCTTCTTGAACTTCGCGGCCTTCTCTCCTTGACGCGAAAAGCGGAACCTCGCGCGAAGGAGGAGGTGGTCCGATCCCGTGTAAAACTTGGGGACAACGGAGACATCGGTCAGGCAATACTTGCGATTGAAGATGATGTGGTCGATCTCGTTGTGGAACTGGCCACCGGGGGATTCCCAGGTCCATCGTAGGGAGGGAGGCTTCTGGAACTGCGAGTTTCCATGGATGGTCTTGGTCGACATGATAAACTCAGACAGCCTTTCACCTTGCTCGTTCCACTCCAAACCGTGGGTTCCGATGTGAAGTTCTTCCGGCGACCTTCGTGGCCCGATCTTGGCGTTGAAGTCGCCGACGATCACCTTGTAGAAGGTGTGATCTTCCTTATAGAACTTTTCCGGCTCCACGTAGAAGGCCTCGACGTCTTCGTCGTCGTAGTCGGATGTTGGGGCATACGCGACGAACACAGTCAAGGCTGGCACGGAGCCACATCGCTTCAGTCGCAGACGTCCGATTCGGCTTGTCAGAGACTCGTACGAATCGATGTTCATGGCCAAGTGCGTGTTGACGAGGACACCAACGCCGCCTACTCCCCTGCTGTCGCATGTTCCGAGGAACAGTTCTTCTCCGGAGTCGTAGGCGGCGTGTAGGGGGTGGTGTCTTCTCGTCTCGGTCAGTCCGATGACGTCGTACTTGATCTTCCTGGCTTGCATCATCAGGTCCTCGACGGATGCTTCCGACGCAAGCGTGCGGGCGTTGTAAGTACAGATCGTCATCCTAGTCCTTCTCAGTTTGCGCAGCCTGGTTAGGCCCTGAGATTTTAGCAGCCTCTCCGTACTCGTCCTTCCCATCGCTGCAGAAATGGGGGCTCTTTCGGGGTCAGGGGAATGAGGCCCTTTAGTGCTGCTGTGTTTGACTGGAATACAACACGGGTAGCTAGTCAGGCTCTGTCGTGCGGGCGGGGTACTCCGGGCAGCCAGCCAGACTGCCCGAAGGGACGGGGCGAGACTTAAGGCGGCCTCGAATCGCCTTACATGTACTCCCAGTCTACCGAGTGCAAGCTTTTGGCCGAGCCGACACAGTTACAATCCGCACAGTCACGGACACATCCACGCACACTGTGCACGAACATGCCGCTCCCACGCACAAGGAACGCATCGACCCGACACAGCAGGAGCAAGGAGTCCATCCCCTGCATCCCACCTGCGTCTCTGGGCAGTACACGGTCGCATTTGGTTCGCGTTTAATTCCCCTATCCACCACCCGGGGACGCGCCACGTGGCCCTGCGACAAGCGGCCCGAGATCCCTCTTAACAAGAGAGCCCGAAGGCTCTCTATCGAGGGAGATCCGTGGGAGCACAATCAGCTTATTAATTAAGAAGAGTTCTCCTTCGTAGAATTGTGAGAGAAACACTGTTTGACAACTCTAGTATTAATATTCTTGAAATTGGTTAGACTACCAAAAAAGCACACAAAAACGGCAACGGCTGAGTGCAGTTCAGAATTAATGTGCCACAAAGGCTATGTATGCATTGTATGCTAAGAAAATGCACTCAACATTTGGATGATCACAAAATTCTTCATCTATTGGTAACAAATAACTACAAAAATTTTGTAAGCATATAACGCAGTATCATGAAGCAAAGGGTTCAGTGAAGGTTGTGGCAGTTGTCTGCTCCAAGATTACATCAGCATTCCTGATCAAAGGTGCAAATTTCAATTTTTAGTTTCGTTAGGTGTGACATCCATCCATATGGAGTTGTGCGATTCATTTTTTAATGAAACGTCAAGAATATCTACCAGTAGATGCTATTTTGACTATAGTGACTTATTGAACTCTGACACAAAACTATTTCTTCGAGAACCATCTTTGAACTGTCCAGCTGTGTCACCTTGGACGTAGGGTTTCTGGGCTGGCACAGACCTGTGGAAGTGTGGACCCACCATGACTAATCAGTCGTTAACATCCTAGATCCCAGAATGAATTCTGAGTACTGGTTTTGGTGATTACAATGCAATTGTTGCTGAGTATGCAGAAATCCGTGCAGTCACCAAATCGTACATGATGCCACAGGTTTCTAAAAGTGTTCAGAGGAATCTCTTTCCTGGTCGGAAAATGATCTAGCTGACTAATTCAGTTTTAGACTTCACCAGAGTCAGTTTTTTTAATCGGGTCTGTAAGTAACCTCAAGTGGCTAAATTGGTTAAGTCTGCCGTTCAGAAAATATCAGCATCAAAAAAGTCAGCGAAAAACCAGTCACAGGAACTAGATATCGAAAGACTGCATGCTGAAATGGTGAGAAATAGTGAGATAAGACTTTGAATTTGTTTTCGTTTATTGCTCTAGCCGTAGCTAAGAGGTTATATAACAATATCATGCATTTTTGCTTCATTATGTCATGTTATGATGAGGATGAGCATTAAATTGTGGAATATTCTGCTACTCGCAAAGTTCTGAACAAGAAAAAGTGCTATAGAAGCCACTTCTGACGCTGTTTCAGATGCACTTTTGAAAAATGGCGAACGTGTGTCATTTCCGTTTCCGCGTTTCGCATTCCGGTTTCCGGCCATTTTTGAGCGTTTCCGTTCCGTTTTTCGTCTTCTGCTCTCTCCATAAAAATTTCCGCACATCCCTGGTCAGTATGCATTCTCTTTTCATATCCTTCTCCTCACAAGACGAGTGCGCGTCGACTGCTTGAGTATGGCGATAGGCAGAGTTGCTTGAAATCGTTCTAGGATTTGAACATAGAACATTTATTGAGCACAAAATATTACAACAAAAATTGTCTCTATCAAGGACATCAAAAGCGTCCATGATTAACGTGATGTAGGAAGTTTTCCCAAAGCGATTTAGTAGTTCATTCACTAAAGAAGTATTACGTATTTCATTAAAATATTGTCTATGTTTTTAAAACAAATTTGTAGTTATTAGTACATAATTTGTATTTGTAATTAAATTCTCAAACGCGTTTGTGAAATTAATTACAAATGTAAATATTAGTTTGCTTCATTATGCCGAGTTTTTTCACTACTTTTCCTTAACTACATATAGGCACTGTTTTGTACAGTTTTTTCACTGGAGCAATTCTCAGAACTATTAGGTTGTAACGAATTAAATGGCACTGGCTCGCGCCATTTTTTGGCGCGTCTTTACGCGTTTGATCAAGAACAAACCGTAACGTGTGGCATATCATTTAGAAACGCAAACTTTGCTCTACCGGAGAGTACCAAATTTTCTATGTAAAAGTGGGAAAACTTTAGAGTTTTATTGACTTTTTTGCAGATGGACAAAAGGGTAATCCGAGGCATTCACTTGTACGAATTCAAGCTGGGCACCACAGCTAAGGAGCGGACGAGAAGATCAACGCCGCATTCGGTCATGGATGTTCCACAATTCGGACGGCGTATCTTTGGTATCAGAAGTTCCGGAATGGAGATGAGAGCTTGGAAGAACATGGAGGACGTGGGAGGCAATTGATGAGGACAAGCTGAGAGATGTGGTAGAGGAGGATCCACACAAAGGTACCAGGGAGATAGCGAAGTTTCTTGGCGTCAGTCACAACACAGCTGCCCGGCATCTGAAGGAAATTGGAAAGACCAAAATGCTGGAAGGATGGGTGCCTCGCGAGCTGTCTGAGGAGCAAAGAAACCGACGATATGAGATCTCGTCCGCACTGCTTCTACGGAACGAAACGGACCCATTCCTTGATCGCATCGTAACCTGTGACGAGAAATGGATAATGTGCGACAACAGGCGACGATCGGCACAGTGGGTGGACAGCGATGAGAGCCCCAAGGCTTTTGCGAAGCCGGAATCGCACCAAAAGAAAGTAATGGTGACAGTATGGTGGTGTTCGCTGGGAATTATTCACCACAGCTTCCTCCCTCCTGGTGAATCCATCACAGCAGAGAAGTACTGCATTGAAATTGAAGAAATGATGAAAAAGTTGAAGGATATCCGGCTGGCCTTGGTAAACCGAAGGCGAGTTCTCCTTCTGCACGACAATGCTCGTCCCCATGTAGCACGAATGACGTTGCAGAAATTGAATGAGCTGAGCATTGAAACTCTACCACATCCTCCGTTTTCTCCCGACCTCTCCTCAACGGACTACCATTTCTTCAAGCATCTTGGCGATTTCTTGATAGGGAAAATATTCAAATACCAACAGGATGCCGAAAGTGCCTTCGAAGATTCCGTCAATTCCAGAACTTCTGATTTTTATGCTACTGGGATAAAAAAGCTTGTGATAATGTTGAATTCCTTCCAGGACCAGGAATGGGTGAAGTTTCTGTTTGCCGTCTATTTTCTGTAAAGTCTGCAAAATCGCTCAAAAGCATAAAGTAACAGTGTATTGAGAAGTTGACCCTAGAGGTCCAACCACGAGAAATCAAGCTATATACAAAATCGCAGAATCGTAATTTTGAACGCGAAATTCCTCTGTGACAGGAGGAATTTCGCGTTCAAAATTATATGAACGAGGTATTCTTTGCGCGTACATAGAGTTTGTACCATCGACTAGATCGCATTGCTTGATTGATGGTGTAGGTGATATCAACATGGAGTTTCTCCGCGTCAAATTTCATGGCGCTTCTAGTCAGGCTTAGGTGAATTTCTAATTTACGCGTCAAATGTAGTGTTTTCTAAAGCAGCAAAATGAGTGTTTCGAGCTGTATTTAATTATTGCCTATAATTTCGAAAGGGGTGGTCAGCGATTTCATCGAGGAGGATCTTGAAGGTCTACGAGCCACACGCTCTCATGATTAGCTCCTCAAGTAGTCAAACCGACAGGGGACATGATATGGATGTAATCCTATCTGTCACCGTGGAGGCTTCAGCGGTCATCGTAACGAAAGCCACCTAGCTGCTACACAGTAGCTTCCAAACGTCGATACCTGAAACTCGCACAATCAAGTATGGGAGCGGCCTGCGAAAAGGTTCTTCATTCAAGAAGTGTCCTCTACCCTGGCTGACTACCATTCTTCCAAATAATCTTTTCAGATCGCAAAAAGACTACCATGAAAGGTTCAGGTCAAGCTCAATGTTAGTGTTTTAATTAACTGAATGGTTAAATTTAATTATTAATTTTTTGCTACTTTGTTTTAGCATGTCTTCCTACTTGTGGACGTCTAGAAATAAAGATAAAAATAAAGATAGAGGTTGTAGGAGCGATGAATTCTATTTCCACAGTACGAACGTGTGTACTTTATTTTCAGTTTTTTTTTGCCATTTTGCTCCTTTTATCATTCTTTATTAATTTTGTGCTTGCAATTAGATAGCTCAGCTTGAGGATGGCTTCATGTAAGCGAGCTAACATTTAGATTACCTGCTCCTAAAGAAGTTCAGGGTAGATTCTCCGGCAGATGAGTAGATTCGTAGAGTAGGACCCTCAGCTTTAGTAATGTTCGTTGGAATAAATGCCACGCTCTTCTAAAGAATTTTTTTTGCTTTATTGAGGGTTTATTTAGTAGCGGAATGGTCGCAAATTCGTTTTTTCAAATATTTGTCACTGTATTTGAGACGCGCTGTCACAGGAGGCAGAGCTATTACAGTTACTACTAAGAATACTTGGAAAATGCTTTAGAATTCTGAAATTTCTTTAAATCCATTTTGTATTTTAGAGTATTCACACAACTAAAATTAAAACCAAAGCACCACAGTCGAACAGCTATAATTCTCCATTTTCATTACCCTTTTTTGGGAGTGAAAACGAAAAGCATGCTGCACACATGAATGGACCAGAAACAATACTCGAGGCTTAACAGACGAGACGGAGCTGCCTCTTGTGATCGTCAAAGTTTGAAGTAGTACTTTGGAGGAGTCTAACGTTTGTTTTCGAAAATCGCTTGGAAAACTTTCGTAGCATTCACTCTCAAAGGTAAAATAGAAGTGAAATAAGAAACACAATGGAGGCGTTGGTGGGCTTGACACCGCAGGGCGAGTATTTTTTGCGTAACGTAAGGGCTTATCTCAATGATGTATTCCGACTATGAGAGACGCTTAATCTTTCCTGTTACGATCTTTTTCTCCGCAGTGAAGGATGAAAAGATATGAAGGCATTCTGGTCAACGTAACTCTCTCGACCAAACCGAATCCTTCAGGTAAAATGGTCCGCGGGACGATCTAATAAAGTCGGATTGTAGAAATTCACAAGCTGAAATACTGCAATTCTGCAATTTGAGAATGTATAATTATAAGGAAATCTGAAGACGAAAAAAATAGAAAAAAAACAACAAAACAGAAGCAAAGAAAGGCACTCCTTGTGTCAGCCACGACAATAAGCGCCCACAGCCAAGTCAACCAAGCCTTTCGTAAATCCAGGATCACGGAAGTACCACATGTGTCTGACGTGTCTATAAACTAACCACTACAGGTCATTGTGTTGGCAAAAAACGCATTCAAACTGCCTCAGCAACGTCACGTTGAGGTAGAATGCGAGGCGCATCCCAAAGAAGACTCCCAAAGACTACCGCCTTACTTTATTCCTATACTTTACGTGAAATCTGATAGCATATATGTATGACAAGCTAGTGTAGACTTTGTTCTTCTCGGAAAAGTCTGACACCTCTCACCAACATGGGGCTTCAAGTTATTTTGGTTCAGTATTTGAGCTAGGATCGAAACCAAATTCGAATTGCAGACAGAAGAACAGATTAAATAAAGGCTTTAAAACAACACTTTAAGACGCTTTTAGACGCTTAATGATTAGATTTTTCTAAAAATTGAGTTTAATTTTTTGGAGACAGTTAGGTAGAAGTGTTGAGCGATGGGTGGTGTCTCTGTTGACCCTTCTGCAACGTCATCGCGTCTTCGTTCCTGAACGCTGTTTGGAAGGGTTACCGACCGATTGAATAGCGCGTGTTTCACCGAAATCGAATTTCCGGTTTGAGAGCCGCCATAATCCGCGAACGCATCTGCAGAAGCGAAGGACGGCGGCAGTCTGCCTCACTCGCCTAAGTCCCCGCCGTCCAGACCGTCGCTGATTCAGTCGTTGTCGAACTCGAATTCGATCCGCACACATACAACACTCGGGTCCTCTGGGACATAATTGTTCCCTCCGTGAGGTACTTGACTTCGCCGTCCCTCTCGCACCGCGAATGCTCTTGAACCCGAGAATGTCGACAATTGTTCGCGTGAGGTCTTTTTTTGGCACCACTCCACAAGGACCGCAGCTGATTCTCGGACATGAGGCTTGGTGGAAAAAGTTCGCACTCGTTTCTCTCTTCTTGAAACCTCGAAATAGATAGCTGTTGCTAACAATGATCCTGTGGCAGGCACAGGATCACTGTTAGCAACAGCTATCTACATCGTTAGACATCGTTAGATGGATCCTTATTAGCAGCTCCACTAGAAGCCTCGTAGCTTCACCCAATTCGTGCAACCATCCTGCGGAGAATCTATAAACGTCTAAGAGCGAAAATCAGTAGCTCAGACCGCAATAAAAGTCAACCTAAAGACCGCATGTATGCCAGTGCCTGAGTGCCTTATTGAATACAGGGAATAAGTTTTGGTGGTTGCGGGTTACTCTTAGCCAATCCTACGTGGTGCGAAGGCCTTTCGATTTCTGAAAGACTCGTTTTTGCGGGAATGTGGCGACATTGCTGCTGTCCAACTGAGTAAAAAGTAACCGGCGATGTCATCTTTCACCGCTGGATTTTCTATCGAGCTCATTGCACTCAACAGCCTCCAAATCTGGGCGATAGTTCTGTTGAAACACGTCGCTCTAAAAAACGAGAAACGAATAAACGACGATATGTCACGCACGACTCCATCTTCCTTCATCAGGCGCATTCGTTTCTAGCGTTCGCTAGATGCTCAACTTTGTTATGAAATCTGCCAATCTTAGAAGTTCGCCATGCTGATTTCCCTTTTTAATGCTTTTTAATTTTGGAAATGGTTTCTGCTAGCTATAGCTCTCTTCCAATTTGTTTTCTCTCTAGTGCTGTTTTTGGGGTCACATACGATCGGCGATATCGCAGAAAAATGTGAGCTGCGACCAACGTCCACCAGTGCAGCGATCTAATACACTTCTGTGCCACTTCTTTTTTATGTTCGCACAGTGTGAACTAACGAAATTTATAAAAGAAGGTGCGGCCCAAATTCTGGATCAATGCTGGAACTACTTTAAGTGGCGAAAAAATCTCTTTAAAAAAGTTCGTACGCTTCACCTTCTTGATCATTCGTAATATGCTACTGGCATGTCTTTGACTGAAGGCTTTGGAGACCATTTATGGTAACCAGGTCAAAGGATTTGCTGCGAGAAAAGTATAGAATTTTCTCGACAAAACAGATTTCACGTCAAGTTTTCACGTTTTTAGTTCAGCTGTGCGTGTAATAATTTTATTTAATATTTGTTTAAGCATAAAAGAAATATTGTTTAAAACCACAAGAATGCCGTAATAATTTAGGGCACGTAGGAGATTACGCCATGCACTAGATTACCTCGTTTATTTGATTATTAACGTAAATGCTGCTGTGAACCATCAAAGTGAGGGTATATGCGATCTTTACAATTGCTTTTGCTCTTTCACAAACTCCATGCAACAGTAATTTTGCTACCAAAACTGAATAAAAAGCTGAGTAGAAATTGCAACGTCTTCGACGAGGGCACGGCGCAATCTCTAGCACTAAAAATTGCCGTCTTCCTGGTTTTCAAAACAAGCTTTATTAAACCATTATTTTTTTCTCAAAATGATAATTTTAAAATTTTTAAACAATGTGTTCACTTATTAAGCAGTACTGTTACTTATTATTAATCAGTACTTCAAATAAAGCAATTTTAGCTACCTCTTTTAACAAAATTTTTTTTAACCTTTTGGAGAGTCTCTTGTCTATTGTGAGTTTTTTCTCATCCTAATTTGGGAGACGTTCACATTGATTTCAGAGACATCAGGTTTGTAGTTATTGTTCAATTTGACGTGAAAACTATTGTGAAGGTGACAATGGTGAGTCTACCCCTTTCGGCACGTCCAATTAGATCGAAGCGAAAATTGTCGCCGTTTTGATTTCGCGAATGTTCCCTTTTTCTAGTGGATTACAGCCTTTGCTAAAAAGGACTTATGGGCAAATCATTACTACTTCCTGCATCATCCTGCTACTCGCACGCTGTTATTTTCTGAATATCTGAGAAACGTGTCAGAGGGGAAGTAGGGCTGTCAGTGGGATGTTCGAAGTGCCTCACAACAATTCAATGGCTCAAACGCCCAAGCGTTCATTCACAGCGATAAAATCCTCTCTTCGGCAGAGAAAAGACCAGCGTACCACTTGTTACTAGCATTCGATTGACGAATGCCGAACACTCCTAAAACCGAAAACGGGAGATAGGAGAAACTGCGAGTAGCACAGCACTTCTGTCCTACTGTATAGAAAGGGAAAGAGGATTATCTACTTTATCCAATTGTGTCCAACAGCAGTGAAAGATGAAAATTGGCTGACACATAATTAACGTTAGAGTCGACTCCAATGAAGAGATGAACTGTAGCCAGTGGGCTCCAGATTATTGTCTTTGTCTAGCTGGAAGGTGTCCGCGGAAGTTGAGAAGGATTAGTAAACAAAGATCGGCGTCAATCATTCTTTTTTCTGTGATGGCCTAGGCGTTCACTTGGTGGATATCGTGGAGCTATAGGATTCTATCCGAACTCAAAATCGATTCGTAGTGTATGGCGAAGAAGTTTAACTCGCAATAAAGCAGGTGGTGTGCCTAATCGCGTCGGCACCACACCTGCTCTAACGAGAGTTGGACTTTCACGAACGGTTATGCAGTTCAGGCTGTCAGAAAGAGCTACATATTCTTTGTACGTATGTGAATACTTCAAGTAGAAATCTCCAAGTATTACAAGCGTTGTCGAGATTGTGGTTAGCCATGGTTGGCTTGAATGTCACACCAGAGAGCTCGTTGTGCTGCTGGGAAGGACAAAACACTGAATTGGCCATCGGATGGTCACCGCAAATCACTCCAAAGTCGTTCAAATTGCTTTCACAATGTGAAGTGCAATCAAAAAGAGCGTCGCCGCTTATAAACAGGCTGTGTAACAATAATCTTTATTCTTCGCCCTAACGTCAGAGGTTATCAGCACTCATCGAAGGCGAAATTGTGGAATTTAAGACTGCAAATATTCCACAAGAGTCCGCAGAAACCTTGAATGCGTTGTATGCGTTGCTTTCTATAGGTTGATGTGCTGAAATTAAGTGTTTTACGCTTTCATTTTCTGTTCTAAGGTAGGCTGCTTCGCAAGCTTTCTTTCCCAACTTTGTGAATTGCGCTCAAGTCCTATACACACAATTCCCAGTCAAATCTCAAGTCAAACGTCTCAAATTATCAATGTGGTATTAACGAGCTATCAGTCAAATTATTAACGAGTTTTGTTCAGATTCCGTTTCGACGGCTTCGCCTTTTTTTGAGCCTGAAAAAATCGAAACCATTTATATCACTACATGCCCTCACGAGCAGGCGGGGTTGCCGTGGAGGATTGTCGTTCACTCGCGGCTGGAGGTAATGTGGGTGCAATGAGCTCCTTCGTGACCACCCGACTCATGCCAAAAAAGTCGAACCTTAGCAGTAGAAAAAGAAAAATATTGAAGGCTGATCATATGGCGAAGAAGCTGTTCGCGCCATTGCTCACCTTCATGCTCGGTGGAAAATCACCCTTCGCATCATCAAGACGCCCAGACAGCCCTTGTAGCAATTCGATTTCCGGCTCCTTACTTGCTTTTTGCTTTCAGATTGCCGCACGCTCTGCTTTTGCCCATTTACCGTGTTCTTTCGGATGAAACGCATGAGACACCAACGACGTTGTTCCGCTGGCCTCGATACTGTTTTTCTGCATCAGAAGGCTGCCCCTCGCGCAAACTCGCGAGTTTGGTCATCATGACGATTCCGCTCAGGCGTCGAACATCCCCGCTTGGACCGATTTTCGATGGGCAGTTAAGATCCTTCCGCAGACGGCCAGGAGGTGGTGCTGGAGTTGAGCTAAGGGACTCACTCGTCACCCGGCCTGATGCAGGCGACGCACTCTCCGCACGCCACCCGCCCGACCTGTGTTTGTCTCCGACTGCCTGTCCATAAATCAGCCGTTCCGAGCTGTTGTATTCGACGCTTAAAATCATCTCTTATCATTTGCAGTGGCCATCGATCATTAAGCGCAGCTAAAAAACTGGAAAGGCAGGTAGCAGCTTTGCCAGCGCTGGCCGAAACCTTCAGCAGGGGCCGTCGCCACACCACTCATCTCCACACGCGTTTTCCCTCTACTTGAGTCAGCTTTTTCCTCGACACGAATCCTTCCGTACAGCTAGACTCCAGTCCTGCAGGATTATCGAAGAGGAGTCGCTCCAACGTTCTATACGCCGTCCTTTGCGTCTTGCTCGTGATTTCGCTTCTTAAAGCCGCTATGAGAACGCGTAGTGTTCTGCGTCAAGAACTTTCACTTTCAATTCAATCTAGGCACGTTGAAGCAAGCCAATACAAATGTTTTACATAAATTTAAAAAGTTCGTCTCTAAAAGGCGTCTTGGAAATTGTAGACCTTTGGAATGATTGCAATTATAATTTCCTACTTCATTGACTACGGAATGATTCTTAAAATATCTTAAAGAGTGGGAGGCCATTTTAGTGTGCTATATGAAAGGATTTGTTCCGCACTTGTTTTTTTATTATGCATTGTGATACTTGATCATTGGTAGTCTAAATAATAATACCCTGAGCTTTTGCAAAGAAAAATAGTAGCAGAAAGCTTTCACAGACTTCAGAAGTCGCTTTTTTATACCCATACTTATTTTAGTTTGATGATGATGTCGCCTTTGTGTTTTCGTTTTTTATGTATGGAATTAACTTTCTTTTTTTGCTATTTTAATGTTAATAACGCTACAGTATACAATTTGACGTCGAACTGGACACTTCTCGAATCAAATTGGACACTCTCCCAAGCTATCTTTAGGTCTTTTGAAAATCAAAGCGAATTCAAAGCGAACTCTTCCAAATCAAAATGTTCTTTGGACAGATTAGCTACAGATACAATAAGATGGTTTAAAAAAATTTCTCAGGGAAATTTTATTATAACCTTCTTTGAAATTTTTTTAGCTTACCTGCTCCAATAAAGGATAAAAAAGGATAAAGGACGACGTTACTCAATCCCTTTTGGGATGCGCCAGCGCATTCTACTTCTACGGGATGTCGTAGAGGCGATATGAATGCGTATTTGGCCATACAATGACTTGCGGTGGCCAGCCGATGAACAAGTCAGCGCTTTATCCTTCCCAGACAACTCTGGTACCAATTCACCGACCCCGGAGGGATTGAAGGCTTGGTTGGCCTGGGCGGGAAATCCGAACCAGGAACCTGGTATCGGGTGCACGCGACAGTCGCGCCTCCTCCGACTGCGCTACCTGCCCCAATAATAATCTCATGAAATTTTCATTTAAAAAATAAATAAAAAATTAAAATTTGTGTTAAAGCGGAAAAGGAGCAAGCTTGTATTGAGGTGAAAGATCAGACTGCGCCACGCTCTTGAAAAGTTTGCTGCAACTTTTATTTGATTGATAGTGTATATGCTGCTTAGATAAAGCATCAAAGTGAGGGTAAGTGTGACCTCTACAATTGTTTTTTTTTGTCGTTTATATGTGTGAAACTTTATGCGAACAAATTTTGCTAACAATCGAATAAAAATTGCGACGTCTTAGAAGATGGCATCTCGCAATTTCTTTTTGGCCCTAAAAATTGGCAGTCTTCCTCCTACTCTTCTAAACAAACTTCAAACCAGTATTTTTCCTTAGAAAATGAAAATGTTATAAAATCCTAAACGACTTGTACCTATTGGGTAGGTGCTTTAAAAATTCAAAGAGAGTTATTCTAAAAAAAACTTGTACAAAAATTATTCTAACCGTTTTGAAATGTCTAGTTGAATGTAGAAGAAGCTTATTTTGATTTGGAAGAGTTCGCTTTGCCTTGAAAGGTCTTACCAGGAAACTATCTCAACAGTAGGTCGGAACGGCCCAAGCGTTGTATATGGGCAGAATCGCCTCTCTCTGGGAAACAACAAAACGCAAATATCGCGACCCCAATACAACTCTGCGCAGAGTTAGGGGCGACAGAAGTTGGCGACGTTAGCCCTATGCCTGCAGGCGGAGGGCGGGCTCAAGTTGGCTGGAAACAGCGATGAGGAGCGAGCGATGGTGGCGCAGTGCGTAGAAGAGCGACGTAATTTCCATAATCGCCGTTTCCAGCCAACATGAGCTCGCCCTCCTCGTGCAAGCATATGGCTAACCGCCAACAGACCAACTTCTGTCGTCCCTAACTCTGCGCAGAGTCGTATTGGGGTCGAGATATTTGCGTTTTGTTGTTTCCCAGAGACAGGCCATTCTGCCCATATACAACAGTTGGACCGTTCCGACCTACCGTTGTGATGGTTTCCTGGTTGGCCTAGCTTAAAAGAGCGTCCAATTTGATTTGAAAAGTGTTCAATTCGACGTGAAAATGGTATATATTAATGCTTCGAATAGCGCGAAAGCGAAGATCATTAAGTTGCTTAAAGTGGAGATACGGCCATGCTCGTGTCCACGTATCGCAAAGTTTACTTGATTGATGGCGTGAGCGCTGTATACATTTATTTTTGTATTAGGTAAACGTATGATTTTGCGCCGGCTACAAAACTCGGCAGGAGGGAGTCGTAGATTATTAAGTTATGATCGCGCATTTGGAGTTCGACTAATCGAAATAGTTAATCTCTGTCAACCACAATTAGGAAGACGCACTTCTGAGTGTCACTTACACTAATTTTCCTCCAATTAGGATTTATTTTATTTATTATATATATTTGTTATTTATTGATTTCTTTGTACTTCCCTACGTCTACTCATTTCGCTTTTTTTATCGTGTTGTTTTTCCTCTTTGAAGTTCTTACGAATTTGCAGTTTTTCGGAAATGATTGGATCTACATAGTTCTGCCTCAAGATTTCACGAGTTTTCTTGAGCATGCTGCTTAAACTGGTGACTCAAGGGAGGCAAACGTTAAAAGTTTCTATTTATTTTTCCCGTTTCCCATTTATTTGGTTACATCATGGTGAATAAATAAATAAATAATTAAATAACCATGCGCTGGAAACTGCGGAATTTCAATGTCTAACAAGAAAAAAGTCTACGAATTTCTGCTCCTAGAAGCAGGTTGTACATAAAACGTTACAGTTTCTAAAAGGTGAGAAATTTATGGCAACTGAAACAGTGTAATATGTCTTTAGTGCGACGCATATGATGGTCTACTGCAAAAATATTGATCAGAAAGGAGCAACCACATCTTGATTTTGAGGAATTTTCAGTAAAACAATTACCTGTAGTTTTACAAGCTAGTTTTCGGTGTTGTTCACTCTGCTCGGGGCCACAACGGGCATCAAATCTTCTATGCAAATCCCTCATGATTAAGTCAAACCAGCGCACAATAGTGGGACCGATGTTTTTTGATACACGACGAAAGTTAGTCGCATATATTTCTCCACACACCGTTACTACCGAAGCGATCTTTCTACTCAACCTTATCGGCAAGTGAGTCTGTTGGAGCAAGAGTGAAACAGCCTTACTGCGGGCTCCATCCTCACTGTAGTGTTGTTGTCAGGAACTCGTTTTGTCGTCTGGAGGACCACAGGTGATTATGTCGGAATGGCGTCGTAGTATCGCTGGCAGACGAGCATAGGATGTGGTGTCGAGTGCTGTGTCAGATGCTCTTATTTTCTTCGCGCTATGTGGTGCTGATCCGCTGAGTTGTATACGAACTGGAGTGTATTTCCTACCGGCCCTGCTCTGAATTCAGTGTTCACCGGGCCAGCGATGATGTATTTTGCTTCAAATTTCTAATCCTTGCCTTCATCAATTTCATGTTTCTGTGGTGTTTTCCGGACACAACCGAGAGTAGAGGAGATGATGGGCAAACAACAGAAATAAGTGAATAGGAGAACGGAAGAATTTCTTATTATATCTTTTCCATTCGATTTTGAGTGCGTGTGGAGCGCAGTCGGGAGGTGGGTCGCGTGCACCCGATTCCAGGCTGTTAGCTCGGATTTCATGTGCAGCCCAACCAAGCTCTGCCTACCTCCAGAGTTGATGAAATGGTACCAGCGTTGTCTGAGAAGGATAAAACACTGTTTTGTTCACCAGCTCGCCACAGAAAATCACTATGTAGGCCAAATACGCACTCAGACTGCCTCTACGGCATTCCGTAGAAGAGGTTTGTGTGGCGCATCCCAAGTGGGATGGATTAAGCTCGGCGAATTGGTAGCTGACTTCGCGCATGAGGACGAAACACTGACCTGCTCGCCGACAAGTCACTTTAGTCCATTGAATAGTCTAAATGGGTCACATTGCGTTCACGATATGCTGGAGAAGCGCTATGCGTAGCGGAGCTAACTAATGCTGTCTTTATTCCTTGGTTTATATGGTATTAGAGCAAGGTGCGGATAACGCATTCAGAGGAGCGGCGACTGTCAGGAGCACCCGGAGTCAAGGTTCAAGACTTTGCTCCCACCTCGAGCTAAGCCTTCTATAGCTTAGGGGTCGGAGAACTGGTACCAGTACGTACTCCCATGCGAAGTTAAAACTCTCAGTTGTTCGTCGCAAGGCGTCACATGGTGCGGGGGAATTCGGCTTCAATTTTTTTCCACGATGTCGCCGTAGTATGAGGTAGAACTCCGTCAAAGAGACTGAATAAAGCCG
The DNA here is from genome assembly GCA_947396885.1 of Heligmosomoides polygyrus polygyrus. Classification (NCBI taxonomy): domain Eukaryota; kingdom Metazoa; phylum Nematoda; class Chromadorea; order Rhabditida; family Heligmosomidae; genus Heligmosomoides; species Heligmosomoides polygyrus. The sequence goes on along the minus strand of OX377202.1, from coordinate 74,568,610 downwards.
AACTGGATGGCCTTTTGTTTTGGATGGCTTTAGAGGTACACCATAGGGTGTAGATGAAAGAATAAAGGAGTGCATTAGTCATTCTCATTTTTTAGCGTATTCTATTCCTATTTTCTCGTGGAGGCGATTATTGATTCTACCTTTCAGCGAGCTGATTTTGAAAGAACTCTGCAACGGTCTGTAGCATTCCTTTGAACTAGAGGAGCATTCAATATCATCGATGTCCATCGCAACCTACTGACGACGTCGAGCAAAGGGAAATGCCATTTGAAAAGTGGTTTTCAAAGTTTTGGAATAAAATGACGACTTCATCTTCAAAAAAGGTCTATATTTTTAATGTCATGAGAGTGCAGAGAACTGTCGTAGTTCGAATGTTGTGGTGCAAGAGCGTCTAGTGGATTGTTCACTGCAGAACGTACCACAATGTCGCGCTCGCGCATGTTGAGACCTCGGTTTGCTGGCGATTTCTCATCGCCTGACTCACTTCTTCTGCTCCTGCAGCCGCCGCCTTTTCCCCGCATTCTCCAGTACTTTCTTGACAATTTCGTCGAAGCTGCTCTCCTCTCAGGTTCCGATAAGTTGCTGCAATCGTCGGCCCTTCCAGTCACCTCCCGCTCTGAGCTTATTCGCGTCCGGCGATTATGCGGTCGTGTCCAAATCTGTTGCTTAAACAAGCGCGTCGGGTTCCTTGCCCATTCCTCCGCCCCAGTAGCTTCCTTTCGAGCGTTTGCCGACAGCTACGGCTAAATTCATCTTCTGCCAGGATCCACTGCGCTAATCACTAGATGCTCCCTTCTGATGGTCGGAACCCAAATCTCCTCCGTCGCTTGGTAAAACGCTATATCAATATCGTTCAATCAATAACCAGTGATTTTCCTGCCCGATCAACCGTACTCGCTGACATAGATATAACTTCCATCGACACCTATCATAGCCGAACTGTTGTGCTCTCCAACCTCAACAACCTGATGCTGTAACCAAATTAACTTCCCTCAGTATTTATTTTAATTATTTAAATTAAATAACACATTACTATATTGTACGCTTTGTGATATTACAGGTTGGTCTTCTGCGCTTTATGAATAGCTGTTAAGAACAGTAATCTCATGCAATCGCTGCTCGTAATGTTTTCCTTTATTCCACTCACAGTTCGGCTAGTATTAGCCTTTCTTTTTCTGTACGAGAGCTCTTTTTATCGAAACTGCGCTCATGATTCATAAGCGTGACTTTGAGATCAGCTATAAGTAGAAAAATAAACAAATAAATAAAATGACCATGACAAAATTCGAGAATCTATCAGTATTCGATTTGCTCCATCCTTGAGAACGTTGACGAAAGGAATTGCAAGGCAGAAATTGTTACCTAATCTCAAATCGAAAAACAAACTAGGTCATCTTGTTCTGACCGACGAAGAGGTTCATGGGCAACTATGCTTGCATGTTCAGTATTCCAGCTGTTCTAGACGCTTAGTTTCAGGTTGTCGGTTACTAAAACACATTTGCTGCACATAAATCATTGATTCTACTGCACACTGATTGCCAGCACGTTCAACGAATCAAATGCGGCAGATTTTTGCTTCCGACAAAAATCAGGATCTTCCGAAGCGACATGCTTTCGGATCGAGTGCTTTACTAGTTGCGCCAGTATTTTAGCTTCGAACTTTTGTCAGCCGCCCATGCGCTTCTCTATCGCGTTACATAATTTCATAGCTTCCAACTTTTGGCAACTCCGACGCGTATTGAGATTCGCGTATTTGGCCGCGTATAGAGCAGTCGCAGGAACTCCCTTTTCTCGCATGTTCTATGTATCGACTAATGACGCACGTTTCGTCCAGACCAAGCAAACCTTCCACCTCCGTGGTCGGAGAGCAAGCCAGAGTCTTGTGCGGGAAGGATAAAGTGCCACCATGTCCACCGTATACAGGTGTAATCATTCTGTGAGTCAAATATGGTTCTACGGAATTCCCTCGAAGTAGTGTGAAAGGCCATCACAAAACGGTATTTGCAACTTTTTTATTCTGCAGGCAACAGAACTCAATGATCTAGTAATCCGAAGGGGACCGTTCTATAATAGACTGATAAGTACTGGAATCAGTATTAGTGCTAGAGCGTTTTTTTTCTGTGAGCGCTTTTTCGATGCTGCATTGCACCAAGATTTCTTTGTAGAAGAAGTCAACTGAGACGAAAGTACCATACAGAGAGGTGAAGAAAACGCTCCATAGAGGATCGCTTAATGGCGATGCGATTGTCGGTATCTGAGTAAGAGGTGGTTCGTTAGTAAATACAGGGTGCGTGAAAAGTATTGACGCACTAACGTAGACGTTAGAAGTAACAACACATTATTAAATTTAACAAGTTTATACACAAAATGTCAACAATGATCTAGCGAACAGAATAGCATCACTTCTAATTTAAATGGACTTCTTTTTTGCGAATGCAAGGGCGAAGACGATGAGGAAAGACATCGACGGTGCGCCGCGAGTAGTCCACGTCGATTTCGTTCTATGCTTTGGCCTTCAGTGACTTGATGCTTTTATGCATTCAACTGGTAAAAGTGTTACATACTCTCCAAGGACCTCCAAAGTGCTAACTCTGGCGAAAGGCTCGCTGCAAGGGAGGCGCATCCGGCCAGTATCATGGTTTGTGCATTCATCACAAGCGGAGTGAAAATGAATCAGTAGAACTATCTGTATTGATGCCCTGAAGAAGCAACCGGTTCCTTGGCTCGAATCCCACGTCGAAAGTAAGCCGTATGTCTTCCAGCAGAGTTACACTCCTGCGCAGAGTCTAGGATTGTTGAGGACTTGTGCCGCGCCAACTTGAAGGACTTCATTCCGGCAGAGGAATGACCTCTGTATATACCGGATTCGAATCCGCTGAATTACTCTATATGGGAGGTTTTGGAGAACAAGGCTTGCGCTACTTTCCACAAAAGTATGAAGTCAGGCAAAGAAGCCCATATAAAATAAAAGTGATGCTATTCTGTTCGCTAGATCATTGTTGGCATTTTATATACAAGCTTGTTAAGTTGTATGATATGCTGTTATTTCTAACGTTTACGTTCAGTGCGTCAATACTTTTTATGCACCCTGTACATCTACCTCGACTGGCTCATGATCAGACTGTGAAAAGTGTTCCTAGCATTTTACTCGAGAGAAAACCTACAAGAAAGGGAGACCGAAGGGAGACTAATCAGCAGGCACTTCACCGTCCTCCTCACGTTTCGCAGCAAAAGGAGTGAGCGCTGTTGCCCTGAATAGCTATTAATTGCACTAGAAGAGTGTTAGTGACTGAGGTCTTAGAATGTGCATCCTCCAGAGTTACCCTCTATTGTATGATGAGTTAGACGACCTGTTTAGTAGACTTCGCAAAATATTAACAGGCGACCACATTCTTCACGCCGGACATCCCGGGAAACTCCTGCTCCTTTCATGGTAGCATAGTCCGGGAATCTTCCCCGAACTTCCACCTTCTACTGTATTTTCACCGTTATGCTTTCGAAGCTTTGGCGGTGGAGAGGAAAGCTTTACTCATCTTCACCGGCACCCAACTCCGAAATTCGAGGCGTTGATGGAACAATGAGTCGGTCACGTTGCGCAGCGCAAAACCGCTCGGAGTCATGACCACTGGCAGCTTGCCCCTACACTATGTGCTGGGGAATCTGAACGGAGAGAAAAGAGAACAGTACATGGAAGATGGCGAGCTGAAGGAGGTGAATGGCTATGCACTGTCCGGCTATTCAAAAATTCCTTTTATTTTCTTCGAGCTCCTTTTCAGGATGGCCGAAATGATCGACAAGAGTTTCATTATCTTATATCTTTCCTTCTAGAGGTATTGGCTAGGTAGGTGCCCTTGCAGTTTGGGAGGACAAAGGAAATAAAATAAAACCGGCTCATAACTCTAGTATACTCACAGCTTGGTGTAGAAAAAAGAAAAAATTGAGGAAAAGAGACGAATTCATCAAGAAACTCCTGACTGCCAGCCATGCAAGACTATTATTGGAGGAAAAAAATGCGGTGACTAGAACGTGACCGCATTGATGGGGAAGTTTTTAGGAGGGACCTACTGGGTTCAGTTTAAAACGTGCTCCTCTAGTTAATTAGTTTCACGGCAAATCAACCTTGCTTCAAAAACTCAATCGGTCTCAATGATGGCTTCCCGAGCTTCCTCATTTTCACAGCTAATACCACTTCGTGGCAAAGGACAGGACATGAGCGGAGATGGGAAAAACATGATGGGCACCCCGGTTTTGTGTCCAACAGTCTCGAAGGCGTTGTCATGTCCGTAACAGCTTTGGAACTGAAAGCGCTGCACTTTTATCGTCCCTACCTTTCAGCAACTGTTTCGGCGCCGTTTGGTAGATTAGGCTGCGCTGATAACCAGGAAGCGTCCTCCTAACGCCGCCATTCGTACGCTTCCGAAAACGGCGGCCATCCGGCTGGCGGACGCCGTCAGTGGTCATCCGTTCACACCTTATCTGCCCATTCACTACGAGTAAATTGATAGCCACATCTGGCGGTCATGGTCAGCCACCGTGGCCGCCGACGACGGCCTCGGTCGTCTTCGCCCGCTACTAGTTGCCGGCGACGCTGTCGTTTTCGCCGACTCGCCTTCGTCGGCCCGTTCAAGCCGACAACCGCTCTCTCATCTCATCATCGCCGTACGCACTTGAGGTAGCCGCTTCCTCTCATGATTTCGCTTGTTTGTTCGGCGGCATCCATTTCCCTTTCCATCTGTGATGCATGGGAAGCAGAGGGTGTGCGAGGCGGCCGGTTCGATTTGCCTTTGTGTAAAATTTGCCAAACGAAGCGTTTCTGTCAGGAAAAGTGCCACCGTAAAGCGCTCAAGGACTCGAAAACTTTGGAGCTTAAAGCGACGATTTCCACTTTGTGCCGTGTCTGACCTGTTTCAGCTTCTTTTTTCTTTTTGAAACCGCTGTGTATTTGTAGCCATTTCGGGTATTACATCCGAAACTTTGTTACACTTTCTTGATTTAAATGCGCCCGCGATGTTCTTAAATTGTTGTCGGACCTGCTTGCTTATCTGCTTGCGTTTATTATGCGCAAATACTTGTACATGTGTGAGCAAACAAGAAAACTTGAAAATGCAATAGCGACATAATAGACTAGGTCGGCAAAAGCAAAAGCTTTCGCTGTTCGTATTTCTATTCTCATGTGACCATAATTTTCCTCAGATTTAGTCATTTCAATTGCGACAAGAGCTGTTGCATTTGAGATATAACCGCCAGAAAAGCGGCAAGCAACAATTTTCTGCTTGTAAGCAATGAGGCAGTAAGAGCTCATGGACCTTAGGGATGCTTTTTTGACATCATCTTGGGGAGATTAAAAAAACAAGACGAATCCTTAGTGAGGGGATTAAAAACTTCATGGTCGGTTCTGGAGGATGGTCCTCAAAATTCCTGGCAAGCCATTTTATTTCACTGGTTGTGATTTACTCATTATATTACGTGACCATTTTTAAACGCTCCTTCTTTTTCCTCTGAAGAAGGATACCTGGTGGACATGAGGTTGCCATTGACACCCGATTTGGGGACGTTCAAGATCATGTAGTGCAGACCAAGCTAACCTCTTTGCTTTTCCTATGAAAGTATGCCGCTCAGCAGAGAGCTTTCTGATAGCCTACACTCCATGCTAAATCAACGAGAAATCATTTGTGTTATTTTGCTCTCTGTTCCACAGTGCAATCGTCCACGCAAAGCATGGCTTTTCATCATTTTCAGGCTCTCTATCTATCGCTCAAGGTGTCTGATTTCAGTTCTTCACTGCTTGACTATTCAACATTTTCTTCCTATCGTGGCATCTGAGTTTCGAATCATTTCTGTCGCAGCGTTTTCGAGATTCAAGCCAAAAAACATTATGACACGAACACATGTAGGGCCGTTGTGCTTTTCCAAAAATGTGGGTTAAACTCTCTAATTTTTACAAGATTTCCTAAGTGTTTTGCGCGCTCTGAAAACTGAATACCACAGCTTTTTCAATCCGCAATCCAACATTATCAAGTTACGAAGTAAAAAATTTAGGCGAAGGATATTCAAGCCGAGCTCAAAACCGGCTAAAATCTTCCTGTTGGAGGATATGATGGACATTTTATGAGTACTTTACAGCGCTAAGGATTACTAGTTGCTCGTCGATCGTGTAACAAAGTTAAGAACAATAAGGTAAACAAGTAGATTCTACATCCAATGTAAGCAGTCCGGTTCAGCCTCCGTTTCCTATACATAAGTTTGCGTCTGTTTTCTGTCTAGTAATAGTGAAGCAGTAAAGAAGGGTCATGTACTTAGCGTTTCTCTTGCTGACTGCAGCGCCGGCCGTCTTTACTTGACTCTGAGAAAGTAGCTGAGCTTCTACCTGTAGCAGAATGCCAGTTAGGTCTGGTTGGTGAAGTTCACAAATTTCTAGGGCAAGTAGGGTTGGCCCATTGCTGAGGTCCCGATAGAGCTGTTTATGGCCCGCTATTAACCATACGGTATCAGCAGTTTTACTCATTTGGAAAACCACAACAAATTTTAATGAACAGAGACAGAATCTTTCAGGCGACCTCGTGTAATGATATTTTGAACGTATCACTCGTTTTCGAAGGACTCGCGCGCTCTAATAGACCTGCAGACTGTACCATTATTACGAAGAGAAGAAACTTTGACTTTGTGTGAAATTCGAAGCTTAATATACTCTTAGTGTGCTCTGCTAAACGAAGTTTTTGGTGGATTTTTAATGGTCCGACACCCCAAGTTCTCTGGCTCTGGGACGGTGGGCCGAGGTGCTTCTGAGAGCGACAGAATTAGGGATCCACTGAAGAACAATGTCTGGTACGGCATACCAGTAGAAAGGATTTACGATGTCGAACTTTCAAGATGGGAGGATCTAGGGACCATTAACGCATAATAAATGCCTATGGCGTTTTTCAGCTGGTTTAATAAACGCACCGCAATGTCTCAACGTCCAGTGGGATTGGAGACTTTCTGGTTAACTGTGATTACAATGCGCCATTTTTGAAAGTTAAACGCGGCATCGGCTATCGTCTTACTAATTAGGAGACTTCATAGTTTGAATTTATTACGTCTCCTGGATAGTGGAGTGTCATCTGCAAGGTGAGATATTCATTGGTGAAGTCGAATATTTGGATAGGTTGGCTCTTTCGCTTCCGAGTTTATTTCTTAGAATTACCGTAATAGCGGTTCATCATATCCGTGCTTCCAAATATTGAAAAAACTTTCTCAGTAGCGGGCTCTGTCACTGTCTGGGTGCGGTAGCGCTCGAAACTACGTTGACAGCGGAATTTTTGGATTAGAGCCCGCGAGCGAAAGGACATCTGTGTTCATCACTCCACTTCAGCACAGATCCAGAGCCACTAATATTTGAACGACCTCGTCCGACAAGTCGGGTGCATCTGGCGCCACTCCCTTGCAAGCTGGATCGTCTTTTGTGGGGTGAGAGCTAATGAGTGCTACAGGTAAGGAGCAAGTTCATATTGGTGAATATTACCCACCTATATAGACTTGATGTATTCCCTCCTCTCTCTATCTCGCCTGGAGTCATCTGTCTTGACCACCTTCTAGAAGGTCTTTCCTGGCGATGTCCTTTATTGGAGGTTGTACTAGTCGTTTTCTGGTATTTTGAGGATAGAACCATGCCACCTCATCAGCTGGAGTGGCAACATATGGCAGTTGGAGTTCGCTGTCCTCCAATCGTATTCCAACAGTTTCACGAGCATTCCCACCTGAGTGCTGAAGTTTCAGTTAAGCGGGCCTGCTTGTTGAGGCTACCCCATGTCACTGATCCTCTTTCGTAGGTGAACATAAGCCGGAATACTGACCAGCAATTTTTGGCTGAGGTGCAGCAGCAGGTGCGGTCGTAGAACATTTTCAAGCAGTTATTTGCTTACGTGCTCTCCACGAGGCTGTTGTGTGGGTTTAATGACTATTTTTCCTGCAGACCTTCCTCAGAGTCCCACAGCAGTCCACGGAGGAGTTCGTCGAAGCGAATGACTGATAGGTCTAGATTTTCTTTCTCAGATAATCTGCTTATTGAGCAAGTTCAAGTAACTGACGTACGCGATATACTTCACCTGGAAACCATGAAAAAGTTTTCTGCCGTTCCCAAACAAGAACGTTACAATTATTCAACGGAGGAGCGATGGAAACAGTGCTGGCCTATGGGCGAACCGAGCTTAAAATCGATTCATGATGTCATGTAAAATCAGAGCCTCTAGGCGACGAGTCATTCCCCTACCGCTCCCCCCCCCCACCTCCCACCGTTCCCCCTTCTTCCTATTGTGGGTAAAATACAGAACTCTCCGTCATTGTTCTCACCATCAGAATTCTAAGCGGCAAAGCGGATAGAACTTAAAGTGGGAACCTCTCTATAACTATATGGTGCCCGGAAAATGTTGAGAATTTCTGGTCAACTTATTAATAAGTCCAAATAAAATGCAAGATCTGCAGTCGAGATAGTGATCCTCCTTTGTCGCGATCTCTCTGCATTGAATGGGTGGAGGAGCTACACCGTGTTTCCAGAAAGGAGAGGTATGAGATGAGAGGCTTGACCTCCTGGCCATTGTGGAATTTCTTACACCTCTGTATTCCTCAGGACTTAATTGTGTGATAATCACGAAGAATGATGTCAGAAGAATACGGAAGATGGGGTAGCTAGGTGATACCGAGCTTTCCTAATTCGTTTCTCGTCTTCTTGGCCTGTTGGGGCATTGCACATGACGGGATAGGAAGCTGCCGTCGTTCTGGTGCGAAACGGACTCGAGACGCATCTCTCGCAGTTCTTCACTGAAGACTGTCGACGTCACAGTAATGTCCTCGGGAAGGGGCAGGAGAAGAGCGGGGTCAACCCCTTTTTTACATGGTCACCTCGCTTTGGGACGGGTTGTGGCTTCTCCTCCAATGGTAACCACAGCAATTTTCTGTCAGAACTTTTGGATGAGATCCACTTTGAGCTTTGAGGTTTGTCGAACTCACTGTTCGCTCACGGTCGAGAAGCTTCTCATCGATCCTCACTCGATGTTCACTTTTAGTGATGGACCGTGGAAGAAGTCTAGAGCGCACTGTGCGAAAGTCGCTTCTGGAGAGAATGACGAGGATAGTCGAGCGAGGTGTAGACTTCGACTTCTCCATTTCCCTCAAACCTTGAACGGGATTGCTCCTCAAAGAATCCAGAATTTGCGCACAGTTTGGTTCTCAAAACATTCCGGACACCTTAATAAGCCCCAGCTGCTTGCATACAAATAGGGAGGCCCATCAAGATTTCGCGTAGTCGGCGTTCGCTAGCATAAGATGAGCTTCACGGTGTGGCTCTTCGAGCGGTGTGTCCTCATTGATGAGCGATATCGTGGCGTGAGATTGGACGGCGATTTCAGCGATTTCCCGGCTGCGACGCAGTTCATTCGCGTGTTTGCTGTGTTATCCTGTCCGGCGGACAAGTCGCCGTCCGTCTCCTCTTCCACCTGCTCACCTCGTGCCCTTCGTCGATGCGCGACGAGTCGCCACCGACCAGAACGGCTCGGCCAAGCATTCGTAGCTAACAGGCGACAAAAACCGGAAAACGCAATTTTCGCTCGGCGTCCTGACAGAAGCCTGGAGCTTAATTCGAATTCCTCACTAATGCTGCCGAGGCCTCGGAATCACTTCTTGGATTTTGCAGAGATCTTTGCTGGGCTGGAGGCTTCCTAGAATTAATATCCAAACATGAAAGAAGGCACTTTAATTAAATGAACAGCTACTGAGAGCCGTATTTTGTTCACCATTACTCACGTTTCTTAGCATAAATCACTATCCCCTTTTCTCATCCTTAGACCGGATGTAATTTTCTTTGCCCTTGGCGATGATCTTTCTTTTTTGTTCAGTTAGCATAATGCGGCAGATTTTGACTGGTCCGCCTCACAGCCACGAGGTGTGGATGTTGCGTTACCAAACACCGCCGGTGAGTAACGGCATAGAGCATCTCTGTCCGGTTGGTAGGTGGTGCGTGTTCGAGTACTGATCGGACTAGAATTTTAATCGCAACAGCACATCGCTATGTGAGCTGACAACATCAGTACCAGCCATTTGAGGATTACAGAAAATGACTTGAATATCGCTTACCGATGTTCCCTGGACTGTGAGCTGATTACAATGAGATTTGGGACGCCTACGAAGACCGCTCCGGTCCAACAAGTAATGTGTTTGAAGCGCGCGCTCCCTTGTCTCCATCAACTGAAATCTCGCTCCTGCAGTATCAATTTCAGAAAAGAAAGAGACTGATGAAGATAAAAAATAAAAAACGAATGGAATGCTAATCCTCCGAAAGGACTGTGGACAGCTGCAATGGAGGCGATTGTTGGTCGTCATTCTGCAGCCGCTTATCCTGTCGAGGGCTTCGTTGCACTCTGAAACTCCTCTGACCTCCATGTTGGGGAGCCGTAGAGACTGTGTACATAAAATGACAACGGAAAACCAGTTCTGCTCATCGTATCACCATTCATGCAATGGTCAACTACCCTGAGTAGCAGCATGGATGGCATGAACGGCCAAGCTCAATTTCCACGCTTCTATCACTCATGAGGCGTGTAAGTGTCGCACACGTCAGTTCCTTCCCATCGACGTTTCCATTTGCTCTTGTCGCGTTCCGGAGCAGCCCAGTAGGTCCAAGTTGGTCAAGGCACAAAGGGCACCGTAAAAGCCCTCACAACGAAGGATAGCTAGGCTCTCATTGCGGCTTACAAACCTATGTTCGTCCTATTCTGGAATGCAAAACGGTTGCTTTGTCACCCCACAAAAAGAAGGATACTGCAACTTGAAAAAAAGAACAACTTTATTAGAAAACTTTAATAAGGCATGGTGGCTTTATTTTCGCCAAGATTCCAAGTGTGGTTATCAGGAACAACTGCATTGGACTGTCAAGTCTAGTGTCTAGAAGACAATTGTTCGGCGTGTGTATGGTTCGCGAATATACTCTGCGCCCCTCAATAACCACAATATAAACTGCGCTTCTCTAATCCGAAGACCACGGTATGAGCTAAATTTTCCACAGTTAGACCAGGAGGATGTAGCCTAGCTGCAGCTTGCCAACTTATCAGGTTAGAAAGACTTCCGTCCGCAATCCAATTATTCTTTTAACACATCGCAGCTAAATAAATTCTCTGTGCGTGGACATTTAGGAGTACTTTTGCTTGTGAGTGTTTGTGTTTGTTGTATTGCACTTTCATCTTACTCCTGTCTTATAGAGAGTAATTCATTAAATAGATATACCTCTCATTCTCAGTAAAAATACCTGTTATTTAAGGGTTTCACGGAGAAGTTCGATTAACAGGTGCTCGTCACTGTACCTGTCGTTATGAATCCCGTAGAGTGTGGTTGTTTACGAACCCCACCACGTCCCCGGTACCAACTAATTCTCGACAAGCTCTCCCATGCGATACCGTTTTGGGTCGACATAGCTTGGAACTCTCTTTCCTTCATGAAGCTGTGCATCGTCTTCTAATTGCAAGTGACCGCTTGCTAATCCTGCTCTCATAGGGCGCAAGTTTTCGTTAGTGCAAGAGGAACATTGGAGTCCATCACGGGGGAGCGGAACCGGACGTTATTCGCCTCCCTCACTGTTTCTTCGACGCCCTTAAAAGCTCAACAAGCCATTCACTTCCTCCTGTCCAGCTCCGACACTAGGTCTATTTCCAAGTTGTTCCGTTACTTCGTTTGCCTAATTCTCGGCGTTTTGAGCACGATTTCGTCGAAGAAGGTGGTGCAGTCGGCACCTGCCGATCGGAGCTCCCATGTCCTCCCATTCCACGTCTCGCAGGTTGCCGCCTCTGATTGCTTTGGTTGATAGAAACAAACAGATATTTGGATCTATTGCGCAAGCCGACGACGTGGCTGTCCGACTGTAGAACAAAAAATTTCGGATGTGAAGAACGGCAGAGACAGAAGACTGAAGTCGTGAATCAGGTCAGAAAAGCCAAGCAGGACAAAGAGTGGGAGTAACACCATCCTCATTCTCTTTGTATTCAAGGGAGCGAGACTTCTATGCGCTGTGTAACTTGAAACAAACACGTCCTCTTTTAAACCCAACATTTTTTTTGCAAGATGTCTCTAGAACACTGGTTCAGAGACTTCAGGAAAAATATTAAGACTAGCTACACTGTACTGTAAGTGGAACGACAGCACAAGATGCATCGCTCAATTGCGTCTCGCTTCACGCTGTAATTTCTAACCGTGGAAAAATTGTGTAAATTCGTAACGGTTAGGAGAGATCATTAGGTCATATCAAAAATAAGAAAGAAAACACGGAGCTTTTCCTCTGGTTTCTGTACTTCGCTTAATTCATGAGCAAAATAAAGCAACCAGTAAGCTTCACATATCGGGTCCTCCATTTAGATTTGTTCATTTTCAAATCAGCTGCTAAACGAGTTGTCTGTTTTACCATTGTAAAGTCTTCTCTTCACTCGTTTTTCGCGAGCAGGTCATCTGTTGAGGTGGTCAGCCTATTTCAATGTATAATTTAGGTTTTATAATGCAGTCTCATAAGTTCTATATAATAGTATGTGCTCTCTATACTCTGTGCAGCGAATCCTACATGCTTCTTTACCTAGGGTATTCGTCGCGTTCGTTTTCCGAATCGAAATAGCTGCTTCATGTAGAGTGGTTAAGATGCTCAATGAAGTGCGCTGCACCTCTCTGAAAACAAGGCTCTGGTCGAACCGTTGTGCATTAACGAAGGTTCACCTAGAAAGCCACCTTCGGGCAACAGAGCATTAGCACGACAAATCTGCCTTCGAATTTCGTGCTTTCCTACTCGAAAAAGCGCTTCCAGTTTGTAGTACGCTGCCCGGCTTGCCGTTCGTCTCACACACAAGCACCAAGAGGTCCGATTTTCCGGTCGAAGTCGCCCCGAGTCGTTCAGTCGGTGTCTGACTGCTTGTTTGCTGTTGTCGAACACCTCGAGTCGAGCTTGTCTAACGACTCAGCATCTCCTCGCAGCTCACTCATACCGTCCTGCCCATCCCGTCGCATTGTTCTTGCAGACTATCCGCCTTTTGGGTGTGAAGGAACTTGTTTCGCTTTTAAACATAGGTTCCACCGGCACTTATATTCTTCCAGGTATATTTATGCAGCCAATTATGATGGTTGATTAATGGAGTGGCTGCGTTTTCATTTTTGGAGTAGTTCTCTCCTGCACTCTTCCTGGTAACTGTTCTGGCCTTAGCTCATTCATTGCCTTGAGTAAACTAGGTCATTCTTCAATCTTAGAAATATGCGCTTCTTTTACCTATTCAGACTCTGTGTATCAGGTAGCCCACAAGAACGGACGTACACACATGCATATGTGCAAGAATTCTGTGGAATCTAGAATCTAACAACAGGAAATTCAAAACTATCTGCTTTATTATATGACTTTGTTGTTAACTTATTGACAATATTTATAATGCTAAGATCGTGATACTTACATGTTGGAGAGAATTTTCATATGTTTTGCAAATAGTTCTTGTGTGTGTCCATTATTTTTAGGAATCATCGCAATATCATCCATGTATCTATTAGGTTGTAACGAATTAAATGGCACTGGCTCGCGCCATTTTTTGGCGCGTCTTTACACGTTTGATCAAGAACAAACCGTGACATGTGGCATATCATTTAGAAGCACAAACTTTGCTCTACCGGTGAGTACCAAATTTTCTATGTAAAAGTGGGAAAACTTTAGAGTTTTATTGACTTTTTTGCAGATGGACAAAAGGGTAATCCGAGGCATTTACTTGTATGAACTCAAGCTGGGCACTACAGCTAAGGAGGCAGACGAGAAGATCGCGCCGCATTCGGTCAAGGATGTTCCACAATTCGGACGGCGTATCGTTGGTATCAGAAGTTCCGGAATGGAGATGAGAGCTTGGAAGTACATGAAGGTCGTGGGAGGCATAGTGATGTTGATGAGGACAAGCTGAGAGATGAGGTAGAGGAGGATCCACACAAAGGTACCAGGGAGATAGCGAAGGTTCTTGGCGTCAGTCACAACACAGCTGCCCGGCATCTGAAGGAAATTGGAAAGACCAAAAAGCTGGAAAGATGGGTGCCTCACGAGCTGTCTGAGGAGCAAAGAAACCGGCGATATGAGATCTCGTCCGCACTGCTTCTACGGAACGAAACGGACCCATTCCTTGATCGCATCGTAACCTGTGACGAGAAATGGATAATGTGCGACAACAGGCGACGATCGGCACAGTGGGTGGACAGCGATGAGAGCCCCAAGGCTTTTGCGAAGCCGGAATTGCACCAAAAGAAAGTAATGACAGTATGGTGGTGTTCGCTGGGAATTATTCACCACAGCTTCCTCCCTCCCGTTGAATCCATCACGGCAGGGAAGTACTGCATTGAAATTGAAGAAATGATGAAAAAGTTGAAGGATATCCGGCCGGCCTTGGTAAACCGAAGGCGAGTTCTCCTTCTGCACGACAATGCTCGCCCCCATGTAGCACGAATGACGTTGCAGAAATTGAATGAGCTGAGCATTGAAACTCTACCACATCCTCCGTTTTCTCCCGACCTCTCCCCGCTACCATTTCTTCAAGCATCTTGGCGACTTCTTGGTAGGGACAATATTCAAATACCAACAGGATGCCGAAAGTGCCTTCGAAGATTTCTTCAATTCCAGAACTTCTGATTTTTATGCTACTGGGATAAAAAAGCTTGTGTCACGTTGGCAAAAATGTGTAGAATCAGATGGTTTTTATTTCGATTAATAAGCTTGCCTACAAGCCGAGATATTAACTGTTTAAATTTACAGTGGTTCAGTGCCATTTATTTCGTTACAACCTAATAAATGGATATCTATTAACGTAACAATTTCTGTTATTAACTTTTTGCAAAATTTATATTCAGATATTGACACTGTTAGATCAGCAAGTAATGGACTAGAATTACTTCCTCGGGGTCCTTCAATCTTCTTATAAATTATACGGCTTTTTAGTTTCGTGCACTTCTATTAGCTATCGCTATAGGTAAATATGCACTCAAATAAAGAGTTCAGGAAGCTAATTGAGCTTTTCTTAACGTCCAGCAAGGTTAAGTTGTAGTTTCGGAGAAATCGCTTGTGAAAGGAGCTTCCATATTCATTTTAGCACCATTATTCTTAACATCGCCTTCCCTGTACATAGTAGGGAAAATTAAGCGCGCAGAATAGAAGAACGCCATAAGGACTACTTGTGTATCGGAAATATGTTATCAACGCTAATGAAATGGCTTTGCGGTCCCTTAAGAAAGTACGTGAATACATAGTAAGGCAATGTCATACGTTTTTCGGTTAGCATTATGTAGGAAGAAGACAGTGAGGAAATGGCTAGCAGTGTTTTCACAAAAGCTCCTTATTTTGCATAGAGCATTCCACTGAAAGAGCGAAGGACTGTAGAGCGGTGAGCGAAACAAATCCGTTCTCAGTTATCGCTGAGCGAAATTTCTGCCGTCATGTCTTAAAACCGTTTCAGTGCATTTGTCCTGCATCTCGTGGTGCTGTGCAGCTCTTGGGCACTTCCCAACGATGCTCTTCTGTTCTGCCTGATTTTTGGGCTTTGCTCCAGTTCTCGGTAGTTCACGGACACGCAACGTTGCAAAAGTGCAGGGTGATTCTCCTCGCTTTGTGGAACTGGGAAACAGTCAGCAGTCCTTCTGCAAATCCAGCCCTAATCACCAACGGAGGGATCCAATAGGGCAGTGGCCCTTTAGAGACAACGGCGGGGATTTATAGTACATTCCAATCGAACTCTAGGGACATTTGTCGGTTCATAAGAGGTACTCACACCTAGACACGCATAACAGAAAATGTCATCTGCTCCAGTTCAACCATTCATGACAACTTTTTGAGGGTGAGAAAGGGCGCCTAGAGTGTGATGAAAGAGAAACAGTAGCCCATACGTAAAAAGTGCCTCACAGAGTTGCACTAAGACATAATGGAGAACAATAGACGGAGAACACGCTTTGCCAAACAATTTCACAGTGAAGTTCAGCATTGTGAAGCACCGATTTTTCTTGGTGACTGATTTGTACAAGGTGCTGGCGCACAGGTTTTTCACCCGACCTTGTCGAGGTCGGTTTTTTAAACTAAGAACCCGAAATCATTTCTCGCTACTCTTGCGACTGTACAGGGTGCGCCATAAATATGGTCACTCAATAAGAAGCGAATTACTCAAGGGGAATTTGTCAGGGAATAGCGAAACCTCCTCAGCAATTTACTAACAATCTAGTTAACACGCAAAATGGATATCATCTAATATGATCTTCCTTGGCACGAATGACGACCTTTAGACGCTTAGGGTAGGACTCAACGGCGGCACGCAAGGTTGCTTGCGGAATTTCCTTCTATGCTTTTTCCCGTGAAGATTTCAATCCTGGAATCGTAGTGCGTCTTTTAGCGCAGGCTTCACCCTCTAGAATGAACCAACGCAGTAATCCATAACACTCAAATCTTACGAGTTTGTCGGCCATTCAGAAACAGGGATGAAGTTGGGAAGATTCATTGCGCACCACTCCTGAGTCTTCTTGGACTTGTGAGCGGGTGCGCCGTTCTGTTGAAAGGTCCATGTTGTATTTCCAGAGTGTCTTGAGCCTAGGGAAGCACCTCCTTCATCACAATGTCGTTCACGTAGGCATTGGTGTTGACCTTGGCTCCTTTTTCAACGACAACCAATCGTGTCCGTCCTGTGGCGCAAACTCCGGCTCAAACCGTCAGGGAAGCTGCATGAGAGTTTCTGTTAACGGTGTCTGCATCCTCACCACTTTCAGCCAATAACCGCGAGTTTTGGCGGTTAAAAGGCTGCTCAATTAAAAGTTTCTTATCAGTGAAGAGCGTCGTGCAGTGGTCGTGCCGCTCGAGGAGTCTTGGGCGTTTTTTCTTCTCCTGTCCACCTGTGCAGGCGTTTGTCCGTGCAGTTGACGGAACTTGTAGGGGTATAGTCCAAGTTCATTCCTAACAACTTGCCTCATCGTCGTAGCCGATACGTTGAGCTCGGATGCCACCTTTCTCATGTTGCGTCCTGGATTCCACTTGAATTGTTCTTTCACGATTTTTCAAAGAGTGCTCGTAGCTACGGATACCGAGCAGCCAGGTCGGGAACGATCAACGAGAGAGTTACGTTTCACACAGCGATAGACTCTCTTGTGCAGCTTCAGCAGACGAGCGATGTTGGGAACAGAAAGACCTGCCCTTCTCGGATCCAAGATTGCGCCTCTTTGACAACGAGACTTTACCATTTCTGGTAGAAGCAGTGTTGAGATGCAAAAAACACTATATACGGTTAAGATGACACATAGAATCCGAAGAAACAATGGAAACATAAAAACGTTCACAAACAAATACAAAAAATGACGCGTGAAAAAGTGACCATATTTATGGCGCACCCTGTAGCCATCACGCGTTCAAGTGACAGTTTAGGTCATAAAAAAGACAATCATCTCCTAATAGATCCGAATTTTCATGAATAGCTCATCAAAGAAATCTTTGAAAAAACCAGCGAGGCATGACTATCAGAGAAGGCTCTCAAATAGCGGATCTCAGCTCTCGAAAACTATTCCCAAACAAAAACGTTACTGAAGTGAAGCAACAGATTTTACCAGTTCCGATGAAGGCCTAGCTCAAATGGAAGAAAATGATTTGCGCCAATCAATTTCTTCCATTTCTACCGAATATTGCGGAGGTAATTTGAATGCGTAATTGGAGCACACAAGGTGATACTGTTGCCAGTCATGGACAACTCAGCGTTGTATTTCCCCAGTGATGGAACGCCGTGTTTCTACTAGGAGTAGAGTCGTCTTGAGACTCTAAGAAGTCTCCTGGGGATCTCTAGCAGGTTGTTTCGCTTACAGATTCACATTGATCATTCTGCTGCATTCCCAGCATTCTACACGGTTTTCCCCTTCCTGACGAGAAGAGAGTCAATGTCCTATTTGAAAAGTAACAGCACAAGAGCAGGTTAGCCTTGCAGGTGTCGCTCAGAATCGACGCGGCCAAATCGACCTGAGCCGTCCGTGTTACTTGTGCTGTTAGTCGTGCGCGGACGATCAGTAGGAGATTCTAGCCTCGCGACCGGGGAAACGTTCGCTTTTCTCCTTCTTCCATGGCACTTTACGATGTTGGGTCCCTAGCCTGGCGACAACAAGCATTCGTCACGACGTCTCGAGCGAGTGCGACCGATAATGCTGTGTGTTTGAGTGTGAATGTGTGTGCATGCGAGTGACTGTTGTGCAGCGGTGAGAAGTGCGTTGGTGCCGTCGAGCATCCGACTTCTGAAGTCAACGTTTCTGGGGAACGGCTGAACGTTATCACAGGCTGCCTCCGCTGCCTTGTCATGATTGGCATAGTGCCTGCTAGCCATACTCGGTGAATCAGCTTTTTGAGGTAATACTGCTGCTTTCGAATAGGAAGCATAGCTAGATGTTTTTAAAGCTTGTATAGTCAAATCTTTGTACAGAGCAGCTCAGTCGACACAACTTCTCGAACAGGTGCGTTCTTGACATTCCCTTGACTAACTTGCTCAAATTGTCCTGTCATTTCGTAGTGACAACTAATCCTGCATGCTTTATGCAGATTTGCTATGTATCTATGCAGTGTTAATGATTTTATAATAGATTATTCCTTTCAGGCAAAGTTCGGTAACCTTGAAGGTATATTCTGCATTGAATAAATAAATAGAAATAATAAAAAAGGGAAGAAAAAGAAAAGGAAAAAAATTGTTTGTGTTAGTAATAGGAAAAAAATCATTTTTGCCAGTCTGTACATTCGAGTTAATATTTTATTACCACATCGAGCTCACGTAATAAAAACACGTGTTTTACAATCCAAGGTGAAAAATTATGATTTCTCCTAATCATTGCGGATCCCAGTGCCGACACATTGGTTACAAGTGCTCCGTCACGCCTATCGGCGTGCCTCGCACTTGCGCGCTTGGCGCGATGTTGCAGTATCACTTAGCTAAGGACAATCACATCAAGCTGACTGCTCTACTTGTACAGCTTTTTTCCCTGGCTAGGAGTACAAAAGGCAGTACGTACAGTAGATAGAATGACAGAGCGATCTATTGGTTCCTCACTACTGGTCCTCCCCCAGTGAAACGGTTCCCCATTACTGGTACTTGTCCCCCTCAATGATCCACCTTTAGCGGACGAAGTCTTCGGCACGCCTTCTGAATCTCCAGGCACATTGGACGACGTATTCGGCACGACTACCTGAGTCCCCAAACACGTCGAGCGACGTCTTTGGCACGGCTTCTGAGTCCCAGGCACATCATGCGACATATCCCGCACGTCTTTCGAATCACCTGGCACGTAGAAGACGTTTGGATATATTCCGCTATTTTCGCGTCCGCCCCGTAATTTGATCAGTGTTGATTGACGGGATCGATACTACAAAAACGAACTTCAGATTCGTGTTGAGCGACCTCGACTACCGCCTGGAGGACATCTACAAAAATCGATAGTTTGATCAATATCGATTGATAACGATCGATCCTTCCAAATGAACTTCAGATTCGTGTTCGGCGACCTCGAATGCCCCAGTGCTGAAGTTTCCAAGCAGGGAGAAGACGCCTGGGTGTTTTTCGCTATTTTCGTGCCGTAATTTTCTCCCCATTCCTCCCCCCCCTCCCCGAATAGCCCGCCCCCGGTTTTCCCCTATTTCATGACTAATTTCTGCGGCAGCGTCGATCGATAGGATAGTATGACTCAGCGCTTAGCGCGTTATTATATAAGGGTAACGACAAAGGTTCGTGGAACTCAGACCCTTTGTGGTCTGCGACGTCCTCTACTTCCACTTGAGAGACGAGGATGAGTGTTGAGCATTTGCTAGGACGACTTAAAAATATGCACAGGAGTTAAACACTGCTCTCACACTTTAGAGATCCCACTTTTGACGCAGATTTTCAGGCCTAGTCATAGATCTTCTGAATTTAAGCACATTTCTACGCAAGTCGGTCGACAACTACTGACGGGCTGCATTTCTGGACAGACGAATTCCTTCCAAGTGTATTTCCGGAGATCCGCTTCCTCACTGACTCAGTTCGTGATTCCTGTCTCAATTAAGAGTTAAACTTTCTTTGTTCTTGTGACTGCGGTTTTCTTAAAGTCTCTGACCTTCTCTGCCATTTACCTATTTTTACTGCTTGTTTTGTTTTCGAGGTTCTGAAAGCCTGTCCTCAATTTCTATAGAAAATACTCGTGATAAGGTTCCGCTCTAGAGTTTAGCTTCGAAAATCGTAACAGATTTAGAACAATTTGAAAATAAATTCTAAGGAGAAAAATGCTAGAAAGAGAGAGTTTTAAAGTAAACGCTAGTCAGCTTTTCAGAATTTGTATTGCATTCTCCTATAAACTCCGAAACCTTTTGGGTCATACATAGGTAACCTACGCAGTGGCAAAACCGACATTCCTTATGGGGAGAATCTTAAGCGTCCAACATCCGTTGTTTGAGATGCGCAACCCATCCTCCTTCAGCCACATGTCGTGGAGGCAAGTTGGACCGGTGTTGGGTCAAACGATGAATTGTGGTGGCAAGGCGGCACTTGTTACTGTATCATTCTCGCGCTAGTCTGGCGCCAATATATCGTCCAAAAGGGATAAAATACTAGGCGTGCCCGAGTGGGACCCGAATCAACATCAATATGGAGTGCAGGCGACAGTGGTCTCCTCCTTTGACTGCAGTATCACCTGTCCCACTTGCGTGAGAGTCGGTGAACAAACCAATTTTCTATTCTTTACGAACAAATGTATGTAGAACCCTTCAACCCTTCGCCACGCCACTCAGACTTTACTTAGACTATGCACCGATTCATATGCTTTCTGTCACTCCACTCTGGATTGTTCTCCCTTCTATTCCCTTCAGAGCTCTGCTTTTGCGTTGGACCAGTGGCTTCGAAGACACCTGCTCGTCTCTTACTTTCCGTTTTGGGTCATAATAGTTGAATTCAACTGTCCTAGTGGAGTTGTAGCCCTCTGCGTTGAGTCCTTCTCGTGAAGGTGCTGGCGGTGCTCTTTTCCGTAGAGCTTAGACCAGCTTACATAGGCGGCATGTCGACCTAAAATCAACAAAAAATAGGGAGCAATCCTACTAAAAAACCAATAACTAATAAACAACTAATAACTAAATAACTACTACACTTATGCGTGCTCCACACAAGTGACGGAAAGCGGTGAATGTTATTGCTTTGCTGCGACCAATGCATTTTTGTTTGCTCTCAGAAATGCTTGTGATATCACTTCGATCTGCTATACAACATATTTCTGTGTCATCTAGATATCAAGTCAATGCTTTAGCTCCGCAAAATGACATCATACGTGCCCGATGAATTTGTTCAGTTTTTTTGAAGCCGACAACTAGGTCTGAAAACACTTGATCTCCCACATTTCCTCTAGAACGTACGGATTACTCAATCTGTAACAGTTGACAGAAAGGGCGGTCCTACTAAAAATAACCAATAACTAATAAATAACTATCGGTCAAGTTGCTTTTGCAATGCCACGCTGTAATAGGATGTGTGGCGCATCCTAGAGAGGGCCCAAGTGCACATGTGATGCAGTGCCAGGGATCTACACTTCCTCACGACTTGTAGAGCGATTACCGAGTCCATCGCCACGGCACCTCGCTATGAGCTAGGTACCAGAATGCTGTGTTAAGATGAGGCCGCCTCTCCGCTTGCTCAGTCTACACTAAAAGTAGCTTCAACGGAACACGAAGTTACAGAAAAAATTCAACTTGAATAGGTCAGTTTTTTAAGAAACTCCTTCGTCCCTTCCCTGAGTGCAATCTCATGGTCAGTTAATAAGTAAGCGCTGCTTAGTTTTAGTGTGAAATTTTTTTACGCCTCACATGAAGATGCGCCATAAAATGACAGTTCACTAAGTGGGAACTATTGGACTCCTTTAGAAAAGACTTTGTTAGCCTTTTGCATTCAATATTATTATCACTATTATTATTATTATTATTATTATTATTATTATTATTATTATTATTATTATTATTATTATTATTATTATTAATTCTAACTGTTAAGACGTTAATACAAAAAGTGCATTTAAACGTAGTCGCGAAACGAAGCTTTGGATTCTAGTTCTTCCTTGATCGTTTTTTTTTCGTTGAATTTCCTAATAATGGCGCAATCTCGTTTTTTATACAGTAAATGATTGCTGCCTTGTTGCGCTTCGAAACAGAATTTAATTTCTTATCAAAAAACTTTATAAAATTATTGCACTCATTATATTACACACTCACTAAGAAAATTTAACAAAGGGGGTTATACCAAATTTTCCTTGGACAAAAATTATTCTAAGCAGCTTGGAGAGCCTGTAGTTCAACCTATAGGAAACTCGTCTCGATTTGGAATACGTTCACTTTGACTTCGGAAGTATCAAGTTTTTTGAAGGGTGTCCAAATTGACGTGAATAGGGTATATTTGGGCGCGTGTGGCGCAGTCGGAGGAGGCGCCGACTGTCGCCTGCACCCGATACCAGGTTCCTGGTTCGGATCTCCCGCCTAGGCCAACCAAGCCTTCCATCCTTCCGGGGTCGCTGAATTGGTACCGAACTTGTCTGGGAAGGATAAAGCGCTGACTTGTTCGTCGGCTGGCCACCGCAAGTCATTGTATGGCCAAATACGCATTCAAGCCGCCTCCACGACATCCCGTGGAAGTAAATAGAATCCCAAAAGGAATTGAGTAATGCCGTCCTTTATCCTTATTTTATGGTATATTTTGCGCCATACGAGGTTAGGAGAAGAGCCATTAGTTATTTATTTATTTATTTATTTATTTATTTATTTACTCACAGCGTGGTGGTAGCCACGCAGATATTAAAGGAACAAAAAAAGCAACACAAACATTAATAACGCAAGCTTGAGAACTAAGTAGGCACCAATAAATGAGAACCGAAACAGTTATAACAACGCAACGCTGGACAACAATCAAGCGAGCGAATGCTCAGATAATCCTAAGAGATCCTCGACTTCGGCTAGAAATAAGTTGAACTCCTGGAAGCTTCTAGATCAAGAAAGTTGATCTGACTGTTGTCCTCGCTACCGGCACATATGTATAGCCGAAGCTTACCTCGCCTTGTTCCAGACAGATGGCCTCGGAAAAAATGCACGGGTATGAATGCTCAGTAACTTGTGTGTGGGTGCTACGCGGGTCTTCTTCTGTTCGAACACGAGCCACAGTCGAGTTTTACCTCAAACTTGGGTAATTAAACCACAATTAATAAACTGATTAAATGTGTTACAGTAGTAATTGCAAAAATAGAGCCGGAGAGGGGGAGGAGAGGAGGAGAGGAGGAAGCTCGGAGCGAAGGCCCCGACTGACCGTCCTTGCACTGTGAGCACGGTATTTATGCAGAGCCGGGGAGGGCGGAGCAGGCTGCCATTTGATGAAGCTGACGATAAGTGATGTTGAACAAGCAAGTACAGCTCGATCAGTTAGCAGATAACGAAACTGAAACTTACAAATGAGTCATAGGATAGTACATGGATAACATATGGTAAAGGATTAGGAGGTGAGATACAGGTAAAATGCAGGTAGAATACAGGTGAAAAGGTAGAGGGTTCCTCTATAACGGGTTTATGTGCACCATTTGGGTGAGAATCTTTAAAAGCATCTTGAGATTGAATGATTTCCTTTTACATTCAAGATACTTTAATTCCAACATCCTGTTTCTTTCTCGGCCATTTGGGATTTGCGAGTAGTCTATGCCAAAGCATCTCATCACTGCTTTGCGAGTGAAATTATTCTGAATTCCTTCGAGCTTGTCAATGTCTTTCTTCTTGAGAGGGTTGGACACAGTTGCTCCGAATTCAGCTATCGGTCGCACATATGTTATTAGAAACAGGATGCAATTCCATTACTATTCTGTCATTTCAACTTCTCGTCCGTTCAAAGGTCTGAATGTGGTGGACTAGTACTCGTTTGTTCCTTATCCCAATGAAGGCTTCAACTATTCTAGCATTTTCGACATACTTCTTCAAGCAGTACAGAGAGTTTAAGTGAAACCAGGTAGTCCAACACAAAGATCGGTGTTCGCCTATTTAATGAACCAGCAGAGTCAAATGAGTTGTACTGTACAGACGACCTCGCCGACTTGTTTATAGTTCACAGAATGATAAAGAGGTCATCTCTAATTCGAGAAGACCCTCTTCATTTGCAACTGGACTCATTTTAAAAATCCAACACACCAGCCTTTTTTGTCTTTTTCACTGATGAAAAGGATAAACGAATAAAGGGCGGCGTGAATTAATCTCATTAGGGACGAATATGTATGCAAGGACTTGCGGTGGTCAGCCGATGAAGAAGGCAGTGCGTTATCACTCCCAGACAAGCCTAGTAACAATTCACCAACCCGGAGGGACGGATCGCTTGGTTAGTCTGGGCGGAAGATCCGAATAAAGAACCTCGAATAAAAAAAGAACTCGACAACGGGCGCCCCTTCCGACGGCGCTACCACGCGCCTTTTTCATCTCTGAAAAAATTGAATTTGCCGATGCTATAGAGATGTAAAAACGTTTGGAGAAAGGGTTCCCTTATCCCAAATTGTGTTCGTCCGCAAAGGACATGT
Source organism: Heligmosomoides polygyrus polygyrus (assembly GCA_947396885.1). Taxonomy (NCBI): domain Eukaryota; kingdom Metazoa; phylum Nematoda; class Chromadorea; order Rhabditida; family Heligmosomidae; genus Heligmosomoides; species Heligmosomoides polygyrus. Next base: position 74,544,040 of record OX377202.1, on the reverse strand, counting down.
TAAATCAGAATCTCGGTTGCTGAATCACGCATTAGGTCGGACATTCTAGCTTACAGGAATCGCAAAGAATGCACTCTGTTGCTTGGCAAGCACCAAAATCTAGGGGATCTCGCTATTCAAACCTGCGAAGGTTTCCGCCATTCATTCATTCAGGTCTCCGTCACAATGAATTTTGTGGAGGGTTCTACGACGTCCATGAGTATTGCTTATGATGTACCGTTTACACGGCTTATAGTTTTATTCTCATGTGCTGCCGTAGTTGCCGGCATTTTTTGTTTCACTTTTATTTTACACAATCCGACTGTTATTTATGTATTGAATAATTAATAAAATGAATAAATAAATTTTATGAAACATGCTGAATAAAATGATTAGGGATGATAAATATTCAACGCTCCTCCTGGTGTTCAATAATTTGTGTTTCACGATAAAAATGTGTATTTTCCTTCCACTTAAGCATCGTATTATAGCTTTTCCTTGGAAGATGTCTGTAAATAGGACCGCGAATAAACTCATTCACGGTCTATTTTCCTACCGTAAAAATGGGGAGCGAATTAGTGAAATCCAATTCATGTCGCGTCATTGTAGCCTTTAGAGTTCGAGTTCGTGACCCTAATACTCTGCCTATTGGCTTAGCACGCGACTCGATGTCATCTGACGTGATTCGGAATTATTCTCTCGATGTGCACCTTTTTCAGTTTCGTGTCTCGTTCGTCGGAATCGCCTTTTCTCCTCCCGGTCGATTACTCGATAATTCCGACTGCTTTCAGGCGTGAAACATCAAGAACTACCGAAAAGCACCAACCGATTACGTACGGAGCCAGGATGGACTGGATCTGGTCGTGGAAGGACACGATGTTCTACGGGATCTGCACGTTCTCGAAGACGGCCGCCACCGCCGAGACCGACCCCGTCTCCTGCGATAAGTCAGTTCAGCCGTCCATGTGTAGCCTTCGGTTCTGGTGGAGACCCTTAACTCTTCAGCCTGAGCTAACAACGTGTGCTGCTGTCTGCTTGAGCTAACCTCGTTTCCTTCTGCCTGGCTAGGGTGCTGGTGCTCAGCTCATCCTGCTTCTCTTCACCCGTTTTGCTTACCCTTGCTGTTTCAGATTTGACGCTCCGCTTCGACTCAAAAGCTATCGGTGAGCTTTCCTACGCTTTCTACACTCCATTCCTTACTTTATTTTCTCCCGTCGCCACCATAAGCCGAAACACTGCTGTATGGAGTGCAGTCGTCCGATAACTATCTGCAGTACAATGGACAGTTTTTCGTCTCATTTTTTGCTCCATAAACGAGCCTTCAAACAATAGGCTACCAGCTCTAACAACTACCTGAATTCGTCGCTATTAAGCTCTTAGGAAGGAGTGAATATGGTACCCGCATGCCTAGCCAACCCCACCAAGTGCCACCTTTTTCTCAATTGTTAACCATCAGATAACCGATCTAACTGAGATCCCTGACTCTACTCACAAGGCGTCGTTTTCAGATGAAGGGGACAATGTCTGGGGAACCACACCACGATGACTTTTAACTTTGAGATCAGTGCTTCATTGACGTCAGCTTTTTCACAGCTTGGAGCAGCGACCGTGCCAGTCGCGTAATAATCCGATAAGCTATAGCTATAGTATAGCTAAGTGGCAGATGGATGACAATAGTGGCTGCGAATACCAGTTTTTCTTTTTCTTCCTCATCAAATTATGAGAACGCATTTGCTTCTGTTTGTATTAAGATAAGGAGTTCAGAGAATTTTGGAATATTTAACGAAGGATACACAGGAGTAGAACAATGGCTAATGAAATAGTGTCAGCCTTTCTCACAAGTAGAATACTATAACTGATTCTGATCCTCTCTTTGAGATCACAACGGAAGATGGCTTGTATCGAAGAGTCGTTTAAAATGGTTTGAATGACTAAGGAAGATCCTTAAAGGGAATATTTTGTAACGACAAGCCAAATGTTCCTGAGAGGGCCAGAAAATATAAACGAAATTCACTTGAGTAAAGTATTTTCTCAAAAACATCTCTCCGTTTAAGAAGATTAACGGGGTTTTATTTCCAAGGTTAAGCGCCGATGGGTAGAAACCGCTTGGTTCAAGAGCTCGGGAGTTCGCGTATCATAAACTAGCATTCTTCATTGCAAGATAATTTGCCTAGTATTTTTCACGAATTTTCACGAACTCTTTAGTCGTTATGTAGCTTTACCATCTCCGCGACAGTATCGGACAATGCTGTCCGTCGCTAAAGTATGTAAATTTGCCACATCGGGCGGCTTCACACGGTGCTAAACGAAAACGTCGGAAGATTCGGGATGTGATAGTGCCTAATGCCCCTCTCCTAACTGGTACTGGAATCTTCCGTATTATATAGACAGAAAACCATGCAATGTGCTGTCTATCGCACATTTCTTCCCGTAATTCAAACTCCTGAGAACCGGTAAGCTCCCGAAGGACATTTTTTGAGTCCTGGAATTTTCTAATAAAAAGCCACGCAGCAGTCGGCGAAACGCAGCGACGAGTGCGCTGAAGTGAACCGGAGTCCCCTATCCCGTCCTTCAGTTGCTGACGCGCGATTCGCAAGAAGATGGAACCCAGCAGGACTGAAATTCTTCCGCTCGAAAAACACGCCGTGAAAAAGCTAATCGGACATCGATAAATCAACGCGCGAACAAATGCTGTGCATTAAGACGTTGTCCGACACCCACACATACACGTCCGGTCTACAGCTGCCGATTCGTCATTCATGATTTCGAGTGGCCGCATCCAGACATCGGTGGGCTTTGCGTGGTTGCTCCAGCTGAAAACCGTCGTTCGTTGGTCAGATCTCCAGCGAAAATAGTTTTTGGCGGCAGAACAATTGCCTTTCCATGCTTTACCTTGGGTTGGCATGCAAAAATATGTCTCGATGGGAGTATAAGAAGAAATAAGAAATGAATAAAATAAACAGGGAAGTGGCACAAGAAGGAAAGTCATGAGATTTCGTTTCTGTACTGTTTTCAAGTGTTTGGTGCTCCTCCAGTGGTTTTCAGTAATGCTTACTTTTTACGAGTATCTTCAGTCTTTAAGCATTTTTTTGTAATTTTAAGGACGAATTTTATTTTAAGGCTTTTAAGGACGAATGTACTGTAAGTTCAGACTCAATCATGTTTTCCATGATTGAGTCTGAACTTACAGTACATAAATCTATCAGGTACCTAACAATGCTGAAGTAACAAATCCTTCTTCATATCCACTGTGCTTCAACAGATTTCCCTTTCGAATGCGTTTTTCTCAAATGGTTTTAGTGAAAACAAGTGTTTACTACTAATAGCACTTTTGAAAAAATTGCAGCTCCTTCGCGTTTGCAGAAATTGCTTATGTAGAACATGGACTTGATGTTAATGTCGAAATGGTGAATGTCATCGCGGCAGTTATTTCTCCGCGATCACTGGAAACTGCTCTCTAGAATCCTAGAGCTCCAAGTAGCGCAGAAGTTACAAAATTACGGGAACGTCCAAAACTTTTTGTCAAAGGGTGAATAGCCACTTCCTAACGGTGATGAACGTGGGTAAATTCTAATATACACCTGTTATTAGACAGCCCAACTTTCCTTCCCATCTCTCCTGTGCCCATATAGGCTGGGAAAACTGCACAGTCAGATCTCGGCATCGCGAAGCTTTGACCACGTGAGTAGACAAGCTGCCGTGGCTGTGAAGAGATGATGTGAAGGCAAAGGTTCAAAAGAAGAAGTATCTGGTGCACCCTACATAGGACAGTACGGCTTTCTTGCAGAATTTGTAGAGTGCATACGAATACTGTAGTCTGGCCCAAAGAGTTGAGTTCAAGCTGCAGCAGTCACCTCGGTAGAACTCCGCATCTCTGTCGGGGCATGGATCTGCGATTTCTCACTCCTCTTTGTTCTCGTGATGGATGCCATTAAACGAGATCTTCAGAAGCCAGTCCCTTGGATGTTACTCTATGCTAATGACGTAATGCTCGGTAAACGTGAACTCGAGCGAGAGGTGCAAGCTTGGTGTGATCGCTTGGAGCGATACTCAGATTAAACGTGTAGAAGGCGGACTACCTAGCCACGGACGTTACTGAATCCAGCTCCATCAAGGTTAGCGGCATTGAGCTTCTACGCACTTCGGTTTTTAAGACCTGGGACCGGCAGTCGCGTCTGACGGTGGCCTGATGATTGAAGTGAACTCACGCGTGAGTGTAGCTTGGACCAAGTGGCGTTGGTTGACTGGCGTGCTCTGCGATATGAAGATGCCAGACACATGAAGTCAAAAATCTATAGAGCCGTCAAGTGCCGCAGACGAGACGTCGCGATGCAGCACGTGCCATGAGTGTAGCTTTAGTTCTCGGCGGCATACTGCCGCAGTGCCTCCCTCCGCGGCATAGTTGCGCTGAGGGGCGTGGTCCGCCCCAAATCCTTCATGATGGGGGGGGGGGGAGAGTGAGACACCTTCTGTTCTCTTCGAGAATGTCGTGAATTTCTTGTTTCTTTTCACAAATTTTCATTGTGTTGCTATGGCTTCACACTCAAGATGGGAGTGAGGTTTTCTGGTCAGAAGAACATTTCCCTTTGTACTCATTTGGCACACTTTTGTATCTTGAAGACGTTAGTGTCTTCCGGTTCTTCCTATTTACGGCGATATTATTTTCTGATGAGTTCTTTGTATCATATTGTTACTATGAAAACGTAACGCTTACAATGAAATACGATGACGGAAATTAACAAGAAACTGATGTCTGATAGCCTTACCAAGAAGGAAGAAAATGGTATACAACGTACAGCAATGAGAAAACTTCTCAAACGAGGGTGAGGAGAAAGTAAATCCCTGGTCAGATTAGTTCACTCTCAAGATGGAGTTTAAAATACGGATAAGACAGAAAGCAACCCTCCTTCCTCGTCTTGTTAAGTGCTGATGTTCGTTGTGCTTTCTAATCGCCAAAGGTGCGCGGTATTGCGTGCAGTAACCCCTTGCGGCATCTCGCCGCTATTAAAAGCAGCCAGGCTGATCGCGGCATGTCTCAAAGCTCTGCGTCCGGCTCAACGCTACTTCTCTGTGGTGGCATGGAAGCAAACTGAATGCGTATTTGGCTTATATGATGACTTACAGTAGTCAGCCGGTGGGGAAGTACTCGTTGGTGCCTCCTACGAAAGTCCGCTACCAATAGTGGAGGAATGGTAGGCTTTCTTGGCCTGGGATGGATCCGAATCAAGAATCCAGAATCATAAAAGCGGGATGCATGCGACAGTGGTGCCCCGCTTCGACTGCACCATAACTCACCCGTTGAAACATTAAGAAATAAACATCGTTTAAAAGTCAAGAAGTGAAATTGCGTTGAAAAATCGCTCTGTCCTTCGAATATTCCTTTTTTATTTTTTCCGATTAGGTCAATTCGCCACTTCCCTCTGGGTGTAGGTTTGGTTTCGTACTTGCCTTCGAGGAGCCGTGAATATTCCTCTTGATCAAAAGAACATTAGTTTAGTGCATTAGTTTCTTTGGAAAGCATCACTGACCTCTACAGTTTTGAAGCGAATGGTCATATCGTGGGTAGATAGTTTCACAAATCTAGAGGATTGGGACATTGCTCCATCTTCTTTTTGTCCAAAATTCTCCTCTTCAGATGACAATAACACCAGGTAACATTTTTAGCCTCAGCATCATGAGAAAGGGCTTTGAAAGTTTTATTTGCACTGGTTTGCTTGGAAATTTTGATCCAGCTTTATGCGCTGGAATGTACTGATGTCCTTCTGCGTCGCTTCGCGGTAATCAAAAGTTATTTGGGTGTTAAGCACTACGTAACTGACTTAGCAAGCCGCTCCACGTGTAGTGAAGCGACATCGCTGCATAACTTTGAATGAATACAATTTTAAGTTCGTGGAATCCACTGGTGGAAAATCTTAACTTGAAAGTCTCATTTCAGCACAAAGATTTCTCGACTCTACAAGAGTCAGTCTGTCTCCCCAAAATTCGAAATTTCCTACCTTCCAAAGTTTCGCTCTCTAGCAGAAGTGAATGAACCTCAGCAAGGTATGTTGTCCGAGAAAGTGCAGACGTGACTGAATATGCAACACCATGCTGATCGATCCTTCCGCTAGAAGTGCTCTGCATGTGCTTCAAATTCGAAGAATGCTGCCAGAGAATGCCGCACACCACCTTCTTCGCCGGCTGTTGTATTGTAGTGGGAAAACACCTTACTGGCCTAACCTATGGAATGACTTTCTATCCATTCTATGGGAAGCGACTGCGCATTGCGCACTTATGGTCAGGCCTTAAGATGGGTTTATTTTTACTTTCTTGTTTTCTGCATCCCTAGACGTTTCCTCTTTCATGCATCCTATGCAGTGCTGATATGAGCAGACGGGAGAATGTTTGCAGCGAACACATTACACACATCCCCTTGCTTCTGTATCCGTAGCATTCGATGTCCGCCAAGTCTCAGCCTGTCTCCAGAGCTTGTTGATGCTTCCTTGCATCTGCAGCAGTTGGGGGGGGGGGGGGGGCGGGTTCACAGACCACTTAAACTTTCCAAATCGCTATACCATCTGATTGTCTTCTTTCAAGCTGAAAATTCTAAAATATTGCACAGAAACTCAACTACTGAATTATATTCGAAATCTGGTCGTAGCGTTTGTTCTAATAAAGTCGGCCTCAAACCACTTCTGTTTCTCAATGTGCTGAGACCCGGAGATCACCCATTACCCTTGGCAAGCATGCTATATGAAATGCTGCTCGAACAAAAAAAACACAACTCTGCCTTAATTGGGAGGGCACTAGGTGCTTTGCCGTGGCATCAATTTATTTTATTTTATTATTTCGTGCCAGTGCAGCCACAAGATGACAAATGGGCAACAAAAGAGCAAAGAAAACCGGCATTGCGAAAAAAACGTAAAGGCTGAAAAAAATAATAACAAAGTATAAGAAAGGAACTAAGTCCATGAGCATAGTAAGTAAGAAAGAGTGGGAATTATAGCATACTCATGGCCAACTTAACTGAGTCAATGCAGGAAGGTGCAGAAAAAAACTACTCTCGTGATGAGGCCGACATCAAAAAAATGTATCCACCAGTTCCGACGGAAATTCAGCTCATAAATTTAACAGGCAGCTATGATACTACTACCATAGAGTCGCAATCAGCTTTAGCCATGGCGCGCTGGCCTTGTGTTAACTCAGTTTATTCGAGAGCTCCAGTTGCTGCTCCATCATATGGAGATACAACCAATCCAGGGTGTCGCATGAATGAGGGCTACAGCTGTATTTGGACTTGGGGCCACCAATTAGGATCAATTCCATAAGTCTTCTTTTCCCTCACAGGCTTACCTAACCCACATAAGCAGAGAAAATTGCAGTAGCCATGTCCGACTATCTTTAAACCTCCGCATGGTCGGGTCTTTCTACAGATTTGCTAAGCTCATCTCGAGGTTGCAAAACGGCTTTATAGCTCACTACATTTCGACTGTGTCATCTTTTTCAGACCCTAAAAGGGTCAAATCAGCTAGGAGTTACCCCACCAAATACCGCCTCAACCTCACAAAATTCAATGTCAATTTCTTTGAAGGCCTGGCCAATAGAGACAATCCAAGTATCGTACCTCGCTATAGTCCAGTGAAGGACCAGCGAAGCCGCACAGCGTAGACCAGAGGTACGGGCAGCACTTACCCCAGGTTAGAATGCGAGACTGAAGTGGGGCTTGAGCTCGTGCGTTATATACAGGCATTCCCCGTTTCGGTTTAATTTAGGGTCTCTGAAAAAGATCCAGAACACACCAAGGACTTTTCGCCTGTGTTTGAAGGTGATCCAGCCGAAGCCTAAGCCAATAAAGCTGTTCAACCAGCTTAGCAAATCTAGAGAAAGAGGCGATAACGCCATCAAACAATCAAACACTGAGCTTGGCAGAAGTCATTACAATTTAAAAACTTGACCAATAGCCGACGTATTAGCCCGGAAAGTCCTTACAAAGTTGGTGTTGTCTACGGACATGAATGTGGGATGCATGTCCCACCAAGTGTACGTTAGGAAAGCTGGAAGGGTACTGGCGGTTTGCTTGGAAGAACACTTGGCTAGTATTTTAACTTGTCCGTTGGGCAAGCACAGGGTGGAAGGGCATGGGGGGAGGATTTTGACGTTAAGTGCACGATTCTGACGTATGCGACCGACATCTCGTCTAGAATAGTCTGCCTGGATTATTGCAAGAAATCTTACGCTTAACTGCCGAATTTAGTGTCCTTCAATCGCTAGTGACTTTTCATTCATTTCGCATTGTGAGCTATAGAACGACTGAGGGTGACATTCATATCCTTAACAATGGCTGTGGTACAGCCACTAAAGCCATTTCGGAATGACTCAGTATGTCGCATTTGACAACCAACAACCTCAGTAGCGACGTCGCTCCGCGTGAAGGATGGATCAGGGGGTCAGTATCGTTTTGTTTGTCATACGCTGGGTCTTTCGTTTTGTTCCTAGAACGATGTCTGGAAGGCAGCGAAGAAAAGCCTTTGGACGGGCAGGTAATTAGAAATGAAGTCTTGAACCACTCATTGGCCTCAGAAGGCGACGAAAGCATCGAGACGTTTGGCCGCTCAATAGATTTTCTGCAGCTACAACCTCTTTCGACACAAAAACATAACACACAACGAAACATGTCAAGGTTTCACTAAGAGAGATCGTAGAGGATCCATTTATAATATTTTTTATTTTTATTCCACCATATTTTGTATGTGCATACTGTACGTTGTCACATTATTTATCTTCACTACTCATTCTTCCCAAGACTCTCATATCTTATCACAATATTGAAGTTGGGCTATAGATGAAGGTGCACTTTTATCAGGTAATCACTCAGGATGTGCTAGGTATTTTTCTTCTGTAGATGATCGATGTGCATTCATTCTATAAAACGACCTACCAATCGATACGCCCGGCATCAGTTCGCCAGCTTTCTAGTTGTGGAATGGAATGGGCCTGTTTGAGTCTCGAAACCGAAGTCGACTCATAGCCGATCTAGCGATAGCTAAAGCCCCCTACAGCAGAGACCCTCGCGCCTACCATTTCAAATGTATTAACTGAACTAGCGCCAGTGGGTCAGTATCCATTTCTGCGAGTGGAGAATTCTCAGGCCTCCGCCATCTACCGACATTCCTCCCTATCTTTGTCTAACATAGTGCTTGTTGTATAGCTAGCACAGACACAGAAGTCATTTCAGGGGCATAGTCCGGCGACTCCCCCCAGTCGGAGCCGATTCTGCTCGCTCTCTTGCATGGTGCGGTCTCACAATCGGTTCCGTTTCGTGCGAGAAGGGCATTCGCTCTTCACACGGGGCAGGCCTTGACCCATGAGTGCGCCAACTTAATTGAATCGTTCTCGTGACTGCTTTCGACCCCGACCATAACCAGTGCTGAACCCCATCTCACCACAGCAGCGCTTTCCGCTCTCCATTCGAAAGTTTGGCTTGTCTCGGCAGCTATCGCGATCGCCTGAAGGATGACGAACGCATTACACCATGTCTCAATTGCTACTCGCCCGAACTTCGATGATTTACAGCGTCGAAATCAGCACCTCGTCCGCAAGGACACGTACTTCGCCTGCGCTCCAATGGCCTTCTCTCTCGGCAGCGCCTGGAGAACGCAGCATGCGAGCCTTTCCTCCTCCACCCTGCACTGGGTTCTCCCCGACACGCAACCTGTTCCAATGCATTTCGGAGGTCCCTTTTTTGCTTGACAACCCAGTCCTCCCCTGGTGGACCAATCCACGCGAGACCGTCTGGCGGGTGCGACCTCGACGTTTGCAAAAAATCCTCCGAGGATGTCAGAGACGAACCCTGCTGCTTTAAACACGCGCATGCGTTGGGACGAACAACGCCTCGTCAGGCGAAAAAGCTTGTCCAGCTGGAACTTGGGACGAGGTTCGTCTGGGTTCGCGAGCACTATGAAGGTGGCAATTTAAGGGATGTCCAGTCATCACTCATCTGTTCATGACTTGATTTTTTCCGCTGCTCCAAAGCCTTACATTAAGGGTCTATCACAGTGGGAGGGTGGATTCTTTGAAAAAGCTGTTCTCATCATTGAAAAAGATCTACTTACGATATAAGCGCATAATTTCGTGTAGATCGGTGGTAATACAAGGGAGTAGGAACACATATGTCATTTTGGAGTTGCTCTCCCCACCCCTCCCGGCTATGATGGATTCCGCTTTATTCTAGCAAAATGGCACGCACAGTCGGCCAGTATAGCCTTGGTAATATGTCTAGTGTTTCAATCTGGCTGCACTGAAAAGGCTAGGAAGCTGACTTGTGCGTGAGGTGGATAAGCCCTGATGACTGGAGCAGTGCCAGAGGTCCTCTTATAGACATTGACAGATACCTATCAGATTGAGGAGAAAATCCTGATTGAATTTTTTCTTTCTTCGTAAAATCCAGGAAGTCATGTTCAAAGGTAAAATGATAAACATCGGCGTCATCAGCCCTTTTTTGGAATACGCTACGCATTCTATTTATGCGGGATATCGTGAAAGCTTTGAAAGCATATTTGGTCCATACAATGACTTGCTGAAGCCAGCCGATGAATAAGTCAGTGTTTTATTCATCCCTGACAAGTTGGCTACCAATTCATAAACCCTGCTGGGACGAAATTCTATTGGTTGGGTTGGGTGGGAAATCCGAACCAAAAACCTTTTACTGGATTGCACGCGACAGCTGGCGCCTCCTCCGACTGAGCCACGCCCCGCGGCTAAGTTAGAACAACTTTACGCCGGAATGTATTAATAGTTGCTGAAACGTTACCTTGAGGAGAACTTGACGTGTGCTTGCCGGAAAGAAGCCATCTTGGCCTCATTCGATCGAAACCATCTGCGACCTATCGTCTGCTATGAATTCCTACGAGAGGCCAACCTCTGCCGCTAATATCCACACTGCATTCGAGGAGTGCGCCAGCTCCTAATCCATTGATCGCCCTTTGTATCGGTGCTTCTGCTTGGGAACTAAACTTTTGTTTGGAAGTCAACCACGTTCTGAGAGCCTTACCGCCTCGGACGGGTGGACTCTACCGAGTGCATTGGAATAGAAACCCATTGCTGCCATTCTCGAATTATCGGCGACACCATTGGGCCATCAGAAGAACGGTGTCAAGCACCTCCATGACAATGGCTTCCATAAATCTCTTTCAAGTTGTGTAGCGCACGGACTGCGTAATTTAGACAAGGCGGAGACAATGTCTGACGCATTGCTTCTCCCTCGCAGCAATAATTTTCTCGAAGATCGCTACTGAAGATGCGAGTTGAGTCCTTTAAATCAGCGACATTTATTCTCGGTAATGGTTTCCGGCGTCGAACCACTTCCAAAACAGCAAGAAAGTGACCAGTACGTAGAAGAAGATACTGTTGTTGGGGCACTCCAGCGGAATGATTTGCTCGGAGTTCCTTTGTGTTTGGACCAAATGAGGACTCAAGTGCAAGCAGCAGACATCAGAGGTTGCCCGCTGCTATTACCCTGGAACGTCAAGATAACGTCAATCCCACACCGCGAAGATGAGCAACCAGAAGATTGGCGAACCCAGATGCAAACCTTTACCCATAATTTTATTGTTTCGACTTGGCCCGCTCTGACTGAAAGCTTTTCCACGCATTGAATCATCGCCTTCGTGACAAGAAATTCACGATCAGTTGGAACTCCAAGGTCGCATGTACGTGTTTTCCACTCAAAGTCACCGCAGCTCTTGACCAAACGAATCTAGGAGCCGCCAAAACTCATTGGCTACATGCTTTAGACAACGGCGGAGAGTATGTTGTAGACGATTGAGTTTGTATTGATGTGAGACTATGCTTGATGATATGTTGAGATGTGAGCGGAATTCCAGCGAGGTCTGTTTCCACATCCAGCAGTTCTTACACTCAGCGTAGTACCTCTGCATTTTAGCAGTGCCAAGAAGGGCGGTCGGCTCCGTGTCCAGCAACGATTTGAGCCGGAACTCGTCTGTCAGCCACGTCTATCATCGGTAGTAAAGCGCTGAGCACGTCAATACGTCCCTGATGGCAACAAACACTATCGATCTGATCGTCAGGAAGAGGATTTATGGAGCCTCCTTGGAAGCGTTCCCTGCTGCTGACAGTGGTTCTTGACATTGCAGGACTTCGGCCAACTCCGCGGTCAACAAAAGTGGCGAGTTACCCAGGAAGCTCCGTCGCGTCATTGTCATCTTCTCACTGAGATGACTCAGCAGTTTGTTTGCCTTTGTCAACGCGAGCAGTCTGGCTTCACCGAGGAAGACAAACTGCCAACTTTCGGTGAATTAATGGCTGCAAGAAGCCATGTGAGTCACGACAAGTCTCTCGCTGGTTCCAGGAAACCGGAATGAGCACGGAATCCGAGAAATGACTTTGTGATTCTCGTTGTAACGGGGCGTCTCCGAGAGCCAGTGAGTAAAACTGCCTCGCGTGAAGGTGCACCTCATTAGGCTGCAGTCCTTTCTGCCGCTATATTAGTGTAATCTTCCTCGACACCTAATTGCCCCGCTCGCTGGAGGATACTCGTAGAAAGCAGGCAACACATCACTGTCGTTGGTAGTGATTTCACTGAAGCGAACGCTTCTCGAGAACTCAGGCGTCTAGTCATTCGATGGAGGGGTAGCGGAAGAACACAGCGAAAGAACGGCCTGCACCATAGTAAGCAAGAAGAAAGCAACCAGAATGGTTGATTAAGTCGATAGACAGGTTATCGTTCTGGTGCAAGGCAGTACAACCAAGTTCCTTTCGAAACGAAGCAGAGTCAAATGTGGCCTCTATAATGCAAGAAGCATGGCTTGATCCAGAGGGAAGCGTCTTGAAAGATGGACATCAAAATGAATACAGGAAAGACGAATATTGTTGTCTGTGAAGTTGACAATTAGCTCAAATACCGTAGACATAGTCGTAACGTGTAACTTAGTCCGACGAGACACCAGTTCTATCATTCACCTTTCAAATTCCAGGATAATAATAATAATAATAATAATAATAATAATAATAATAATAATAATAATAATAATAATAATAATAATAATAATAAGCTTATGGATCCTACCCTGAGTATTCGAGCCTTTTATCTCCTGGAATTTACTAGCAGGATAATTTTGAGAGGGTGAAAGGCTGGCTTGTACTTCTAATCATTTCGTTGGCCAAACCCGTTTTCACATTGTTTCCACGATCTCGCGTAGAAGTAGAATGCGCGGTGGATTCCATAAAAGTGCCGATTAACACCCGGTTTTACTCCTATCCTTTGTCGCGAGCCGGAGCAGAGAAGTGGAAGAGTGAAGGAATTACTTCATCCTAAACCTGATACCAACATATGCATTAAGAAGTTTTCAGGCTCAAACTGCAGGTCCATAATCCGAAACTGCGCTGCGGTTTCTATCCCTCCCCATGTCGTGTGTCATTTTTTGGGAACTTTGGCTGAAAATTGCAGGAAAGTGCAGAGGAAGCATTGGCTAATAAGAAGGACAGCTGAACGGCGGAAATTTCTGGAGAAATTGACTATTGGTTGTCGAGCAACCCAGAGAGAACTTATACACATGTGTACGTGCCTTTTGCCGAGACCTCAGAAGCTTGCAAAGACGTTGAATAAATGAGAATATTCAACCGTTTCTTGCTACTGCATAGTACAAGAATCCTCCATGGGTGGTTTCCACAGAAACTTGGTTAGATGCAGGCACTCATAGGAAACAGCTTTGAACAGTTCTCGAACTGGAAATCGCGAGTCCTAAAAACAAACCAACGTTGTCGCTTTTTCGCCGCAGTGAGTCAGGCATTGTCTTCGAACTGGTAGGAGGCTGCCTCGACTGCCTTTCACTGCGACCGCTTCGGCTTGGCGCGGCATGGGCTGGAGATGAAGACGAAGCGGTGTGTAATTGCGCGACGGTGACGCATGAGTTTGTCGAATTTGTCACGGCTGGGCGGACTTCGGGAGGCCGAGAGGCTGCGCCACCGGGCGAGGTGCGGATCGGGGCGGCGCCCGCCCAGCAACTTAGACTTCCTCCTGCCACTCGCCCCCTCCCCCTATCACTGCCTGATAATCCGTTCCTCCTCATGGTCATCTGGACGCAGCAGGAGCACATGCGGCCGGAACCGAGCGACGGCATGATCCGCAGGCCCGGTCGCTATCAGCGTCGGTCGGCCAAGGACTTCTTCTGCAATCTGAGCAGCGCCAAGCGTCTCGCCAGGTGACCCCTTGCTTCCACAGTTTCTAACAGAACTCCATTTGTTTATATTGTCGTTTTAGTCATCACATAGCATTAGTAATTATCTCCATGAAGTAAACATCTCAAAGCCCTGTTCAGTTCGATATATTAATGAAGTCTGGTATCTTATTTGCATTCATAGAAAGAATCTCTTCACTACTTGTGCGATTTCGAAAAACATTGCTAAACGTGGACGTGCTCGAGTTTTACAGCAAATTAATGTCAAAGGGCTGATCAAGCAGACTGGGCGGACGTCACGAAGCTCATGTAGCCATAGTAGGCAATGTGCGAAAGGCGGAGATCTGGTTTCTATAAGGCGTCCAATGAGTCGCTGAATCGCATGTTTCGTTTAAACGTAAAATGGCTCCGCCGCTTTCTGTCAAATGGGATACATCTCGCCGCAGCAGTGGAATGAACTATATTGTCCTTTTATCATAACCATCATAGCAAATAAGGTTGGCCGGTACTCCGCTATTGTCTACGATTGCTATCCCAGCCGAATTTTGACATCCTCAAGATCGAGTTTTAGAGTAGATCGCCTGGAAGTGCCGCCTAGGAATTTAATGAACGCAGCTAAAAGCTGCATATATCGAACGCTTTGCCCGTAACATCATTGTATTGCGCCAAGAGCACCCGCCAGGAGTATCTATTAGTATTCTGTCAATGAGTAGGAGGATCAAGAATGAACATCAGACAAGGAGCTGCTGCAGCATCGGCTGCTGCACGGACTACCTTCACTAAATTCTCCCTCAAACAGGCCAGAATTCACGTACGTACTCTTGTGATTTTAATGTCGACTACGATTTCATTTGAAACCAATCACTTCTTATCATTCATCTCCATTCCTTTCTATGTATGTCATCAACTAACTATAAGATGTGTACAGAAGCTAAGGGTATGTATGATTCGGCGTTATCAGTTTATTATTATAATGCACCGTGTAGCCTATTCGTACGGAATTCAAAGAATACAGGCACGTGGTGGCGTAGTCGGAATAGGCGGCGGCTGTCGCCTGCACCCGATTCCAGGTCCTTAGTTAGGATTTCCCACCCAGGCCTCCAGGCTTTCCATCCCTCCGTGGTCGGTCAGACTTCTTCGGAACGAATAAACTGCTTCTTCATCGACGGGCCTCTGTGGCTCATTGCACCAGCCAAATACGCATTCAAGCTGCCTCATCGGTGTGCCGTATAAGTAGAATACGTGGAGCAACACACAATGGAATTGACTAACGCCGACCTTTGTCAATGTTACAAATGTTAGTCTGAGGGTGCGAAGTCGGGCTTCTGCCCTCGTACGCACCCTCAGACTTGCGATGAAGCACAAATTCCACTGCGAATTCTTCGTAGTTATTCGTAGCACTTGTTCGCCAGTTGGTGGAATTACTGGCTTGTCTGAGATATCGACCGCCTCGTGGCCGATACAGGCACGGTGCTCCACATTTTGGATGTGCATAGCGATTTCGATGGTGTTCGTTGTCGGTGAATCAGTAGCGAAATTGAGCACTGGTTCTATTGGACACTCTAGGTTAGAAGTCAGCTTCCAAATTACTCCTCACTTCCTCGCCTTGAGGGGCTTTCCTCTTGAAAGCTCTCAACTACTCGTAAGCTTCGCTTTTTGTCCGCTGTTGATATTCGCTCCACTTTAATATTTCATAATTCTATTTCGACGCATCAATAGAATCCTACAGACTTTATGGCAGGTCTGTAAGGTTGGAAGTAAACTTTGAAGTAAATAAGTTTGCTTCCTATCGAGCTTTTGTTTTTAGAGTTCGTTGAGTAGCATCAGTGGTTTAAGAGCTATTGACTTCTGTAGCTCGGAAGTCTTCCATTTCAGATTCCCGTTCCTTTTCGCATTGCACCTTACAGAAAACTCGTAGCCGCACGAGTTTTCACGGCGGAATCGACAGGCGATAGAAAAGTGAAAATCCGCAATGTCCGAGATAAATGAGCGAGGAGTTCCAGTCATCTGATTTGTTCAGCTGATCGTGGGATGAGAAAGTGGTCGGTCGGACTGATTGTAATTACCCGACACTCCGCGCGGCTAGCGCTAGCCGTTCCTGGGTGAATGCGACGGCGCCAGTGTTCGAATTGGAGAGGTCTCTATTCCCAGCTGGGTCGTGATCCCTGCCAGAATCAGAATCCTTCACCGAAATCTGTGTCTGAACGGCGTCCGGTGTTGTTCCCGAGGAGTCGTCCGTGGTAGCCGAAGAGTTATTACGTATTGTGCCGTCGATACGCCAGCGTCGCCAAAGTTTGTCTCCAGAACGACCTCAATTTATCTTGATTTGCTTGCCTCCCCGGAGAGACAGCGGCGAAGACGCAAGAAATGGAACTAGCTATAGAAGGAAAAAACAAAGGACGACTTTTGGACGAGATGCACTGGAGAGGCAGGATGCTCAAAGCAACCGTGACGAAGTTGCCGGGAATTTTGGAGGCTCGTTAGGGAGGTGAGCGACAATCCCCTCCTCACGTCTTCTTAGGAAGCGAACTGCAAACAGGAGTAATAATGAACACCTTGCGGGGTTGTCAAGAGGAATGGTATTGTGTTCGTCAGCACTGCCATTGATTATCCCTTGATGACATGAAAATGAATGACCAAACGTCGGAAAAATTATTTCTGTTTGAAAGAAGCGGGCAGATAAGGCAAAAAGGGTTACGTAGACATTTAGAATTTCAAAATGCATGGGGTGAAATCCATTTTCGGTAGGTAGAAGAGAATTCACTTTTTTAAATAACACAATAATCAAGTTCTTCGAGCCCGCCGCTTCTTATATGCTTTGCATGCCAACTATGAATCTCTCTTTGCATAGAATCCCGCAGAATCTCCGCACGTCTCTTTGTCAACAAGCGGACGCCTCTTACGAAGTTTGCGCTTGTTAGCATCTTTTGCCAATCCGGAGAGATGGGACGGCTTTTGACAACAAACTGGTGTGCTATAGCTTTTCTCCAACAGCAGCACCTGTAAAGATCGCAACGGATCTCCTGTTTGAAACCCATCCGCGGAGGAGGTACTCTATGATTGTCACATGTTAATTGCCGGTGAAACTCTGATAGCTCTCTTGCTTGAGACCGATCCACCTTGAAGCTAACTGAGAGGATCTTTACGAACTGCGAAGGCTCCTCTCACCTCTCATGAAAATTTATCTGGGAGCTTACGAGTTGACCCTCGAAAGGCCAGCATCTCAAGCTACAGCCTTTCCCCTGCCTTCGAGGCTCTCCGTACGCGGCTGTTTTGGCCGCCGAACTTGGACGCTTCGAGGCAATGCGACGTCGTCCCGTCGGTGACTACTTTCAAACTGCGACAAGTGACGCACTGAGTAGTTGTCAGTTCAGATGGGACCTGACAGCCGTCGCGACCCGGCCGCCGTCCCGTCCGGCGCTGTCTCCTGCAGGCAGATGCATCCGACGCGGCTTTTGCTCTCCGCTTCTCGTGGACACTTCTATGACGAGTCATAACTCCCGCAACAAACCAGTTGTACGGCCTGAAGAAATGCCTTTCACGAGTGCATTACGCCATCATTTACGAGCTGGGTGGTCTGGCGTTTTATGAATCACACTGGCACATCTCAGCCTCTCCGTCACACTTCGTCAGCTTTGTATTTGGCGTCTTTTTAGTAGATTTTAAGTTTAAATGAAGCAAAGGACTCAGTGACCAGACACCATTGGAATCCACGCCTCTCTTCCAGTGATTTACAGTCATGGGAATAATTCCTGGAGCTTGTTCTGCGAATTTATGTTCGGCAAGCTGCTCTCTCATTGACATAGTGAAAGAACCAAGACTTTTGTGCATATAATTAGTGTCCTCCAAGGACGCGTATGTAGCACTTACGGCAAAAGACGCTGGTTACCGTCTTCTTCCACGGATCGTCTTTGGGCTCGGCTCACGACTAGCGCCGTAAAGGCTCGAGAATTCACCGACAAGGGAAGGGTTTGAAGTGTAGGTCTGAGCTGGGAAAGCGATTCGTATGGGAAGAACCTCCACTCCGGTGTTTTGCAGCGTTTTTGCATTTCCACCTATCGGTTGAGATTTGAAAGGACCCGACATTTATACAGTTTTCAGGCGTCTTTTACGAATTTTTCCAGCTGTGTGCTGTGCAAAGTAGCCTTGTTGCGATTTGTTTGTTTCTGACCGGTTTTTAACCAGAAGGCAATGAGAAGATAATAAACCTAGTGATGTGCGAGCGTTCAACACCACTGATACACGGGCACAAAGTGCTTTAATTAAACGAAAGGACTGGTTAGAATATGGCAGCGTATAAACGCTACAGGATCTTCAGAGCCTGTTGTTCTCCAGTAATTTCGGGAAAAAACCACCCTGCTGTGGCTTTCAAAGAGGCCAGGATGCAACGTCGTAATATACCTTGAATAGGCATAAGGAACCCACTTTTCAACACGAGGACAGCACAAGAGCACCAGCTACATGACCTTCAGCATCTGCGTAATAGCTCCGTTCTCCTTTAGAGCATACAGCTGTAAAAACCTTCGGAAAACAGCTGAAAGCAGTGTGCACGTTGGGACCCCCAAATGTCAACCGATCAATGGAAATGCAAAATCACTCCTCGTCAAAGGAGTCGAGCCGTTGACCCCCATCTTATGGGCATCGTGGGCACGCAAGTGAGCGCTCCTTGTTGCCGCCGCCGCTGCTCCATTTGGAGATCCCCTACTCGTTCGGTTTAACGCATGTGCTTAAGGCCGTGTTCATACTTCTCGACGGCATCGACAAGAGCGACGAGAGCGATGGCAGCGCCCGAAAAGTATGAACAAGCCACAACAGTAATTGATCACGTACACCACACTACGTTCGTCGCTGCTGTTGCAGAAGCGCCAGCCCTCGAGTATGAACCGATTTCGGCGGCGATCGCTCGATTTTAATCGATTTCCATGTCTAGCTTGAGCGAGAGTCGCTCTCGTCGCGAAGTATGAACAGGCCCTAAGGCGCTGGTACACTCGGCAGTAGCGGCAGTGACAGCTGCTGCCGAGTGTGCCTGCGCCCTAGGGCCTAATCATACTTGGCTGATATCGATGCCCCTTTGCTTAAGCAATTGCCGCCGTCCCTGCTGCCGAGCGTGCAAGGACCTTTAAGACCGTTTCCTTGTGAGTAGATAGCGAGTAGTACATAGACTTAAAGTCATAGGAACTTTTCGAAGTAAATAATTATTGTGGCTGTTTTGATCTTACTGCTATGCCCGATGCCTTTCATTATTCCAAAGTTGGTGAATTTGTTCGAGATTCATCTGGGAAAACTAAAACGTCTGTCCGTTTTCTGCTGGCAAGTCCTTATCAAGAACGAAAATTGTTCCATGTAAAGCTGTCACAACGATGTTTTGTTGCGCTCAAAACAACTAGCGCCAGGCGGGACTCGAACCCGCACCTCCTTCTGACCGGGCGAGAATGCTCTACGCCTTCACACCACCGGCGCCGTTTGATCGAGCGCAACATTCACACCTCGTGGGACCGATCAGCACTTACCTGTATCCGGGATGAGCTGGCCGCTAATATCAGCATGGAACCAGTAAGCTGATGGTCTTGATAGAAACAAGCTATCACAGACGACGTAGAGCATTCCCGCCGGTCAGAGGGAGGTGCGGGTTCGAGTCCCGCCTGGCGCCAGAAGTTTTGAGCGCAACAAAACATCGTTCTGACAGCTTACAACCTCGAAATCAGCCGCATGGAGGCTTAAAGAAACTGATTTGAATTCTTCCATGGTATCCCTTAGAGATGGATTACGCGGCGTATCCCAAAAAGAAGCTGTTGAGCGCCGTTCTGTCCTATACGTTTTTTACACAGCACACGAGTGTCAGATATCCACCCGTGCAGGATCTCGTCACCGAGTAAGCATGTGCCAGCAACTCTGATGTAAACTTCCCTATAGTTAACGTCAGTCAAACTTTGTATTGTTTTGAGAATTTCACCTTTACATTAAAAACGAAACCTGCTATTTATCTGACTTCTCTTGGCAGCGACGACATCAGTCGAAGAAGCCATGAGTGCATAGAGCGCTCATTACCCCTACCCTGTCTCGCCAGCGGAGTTTATTGGTAAAGACCGTAGTGAAGAGCAATTCACCTAGCGCGAGAAGACTGAAGCTGAATTACAAAAATTTGTGTCGAGAATCTGCAGATCCATACGAAAGAAAGTAAGACGGGAAAGTCTGAATTTTCACCTTCAAAAGCCCTAAAACCCTAAACCTAACCTTAAAAAGTACACGTCCGACAATGAAAAAGCTAGTGCTTTAAGGAAATGGCTATGCTTTTGTCTCATGGTCATTGATCTCTCTACGGCTTAATAGCTGGCGTTTCCAGTCGGTTGGGGCACTGTGTATAATAGTACACTACTCATTCTTCCATCGTGCACCACCATAACGGCCACTCACGTGGAAGCCGATGGGAATGGGAAGAAGAAAAACTGGACACGCGATTTGGCCTACTCCGATGGAGCAGAAAATGTACTGAGCTTCTGCACGCATATTGCACACCAATGTTCTCCCTCTGCTGCAAGGAGCTAAGGCTTGACCTTTTGAATACGTGATCATCAGTCATTCCCCGTGGTTGCGCAAGCAAAGTGGGCCTGCTTACTAACCCTGGGGCCGGATTCATCACGGTGAAGAAATCCTCTTGTGAATGCCGAGATATGCGGGAGGATCGTGGAGCCCCTTCTCTTGTAGTATACCCGCAGTAGCCTGGTAAAAAGGTATATGACGCATGCCACATCGTGGCTTTGTTCTCACTTCCACCCCGCAAACCCTCGTGTTTAAATTCGTTCCGAGTCCGGCCTATGGAGAAGCGTTGGTCCTCTAACGCTTCGAGAGGGCACTGTAGAGATGAGCAGTGGCGGCGGGAAATGTTCAGCCATACCTCAATAAAGAATAAAAGAACAGAGGACGGCGTTAATCAATCTTCTTCGGAATGCGCCACATATTCTACCTTTACGGGATATCGTGTAGGCAATTTGACTGCATATTAGGCCTATCATTGCTCTGAAAATGCCCCAAATTGCTTTTTTGAAGTAACGTTGGGTGAACAGCACCTGTTTCTAAATTTCATTTGTGATGCCATCCTCTCATAATTATGGCATGCTAAGGTGTGTATTGAGATTTTAAAGAATTTACATAGAAGCTGGAGATGTTACAGGGTTTTTTCACCAGTTTTCCAACTTTTTCAATTCTTCCTGTCTATCTTTCTTTGTGAGGAGTCTCTAAATATTGCAGTTTTTTGGTAGCTAGAATCTCACTGATTTCTTTGGGATGTGTTTCAACCGTCTCTTGGGCACTACGAATTTTACTACCATTCTCATATGCCGATCCATTTCTATGGCAGATGCTTGCACCATGCCACACGACGGGTGATGTGGCTTTCGGTCCGAAGCTTCAAGGTGACTTAATATTTCGTCGGTATGGATAAGCAGTAACGCAATATGATGGGAAGCCGACATGAAAAGCCTGATTTTCTGGTGACATCCCACTAAATCGACTAGGGTATACGCAGCTCTCGACCTGAGATAGCAGAACGCATTACGTGACCTGACCACCTAAATTTCGACAACATAGCCTACGAGACAGCATCTGTAATTCACGAATATCGGCAAATCTCACACGATAGCGCCTGTAGGACTGTTTCCCAATAATGAATATACTATGTCCTAAGACATTTGCTTAAGCCTGGAGCGGCTGGTAGAGAGGCTATATGTTGTTACAGGATGTTTTGCTGTGATCAAAACTCTTGCGCCAGGCGGGACTCGAACCCGCATCTTCTGCTTTCCGTCCAGCGATGATGAATATACAATGTAGAATATCTATTTATTTATTTTGTAAACTACAATGAGAGAACCATAAAGTGCTGGGCAGAGAAATATAGAGGAAAAGAAGAGGGAAGATAATAATAATAATAATAATAATAATAATAATAATAATAATAATAATAATAATAGGTTGTCCCATAAGTCTTCGCCGTTTTTTTCAACGATTCGCTGCAGATTTCGCCGGCGGTCTCTTGCATAGCGCTGCATAGCTTTCGAAAGAGAATGGTTTGCCCTGTCAGAACACGCCTTGCATTTCTTTTTTCATCGTGAATTTTGTCAATTTTTAGGTCGTTGAAGTGAAAAGTGAAAAAGTAGCAATTTGCGCACTTGTTCTCTCCGCTTAGGTTTGTAATTTTTTGCGCAGTTTTTTCGAGCATTTGGAAGACAATGTACTACAAGAATATGTGTTAGTGCTATTTGCTCATTTGCCATTTATCGATTTTTAGGTCATCAAATTGGGACGTCCGAAGGAGGATGGTTATTTTTGCCGACAGCTCCTGCTTTGTGATTGGACTTTTTGGGTTGTTGTTATATGTCATTTGAAAGAAAATGTCTTGCTCTATAAGAATATGTGTCGCGTTTATTGATTTCTATTGAATACCAACAAAATGCCAAAAAGAGAAAAATCGTCTTCACCAACAACTCCTTCTCCTTCTTCAGTTGTTGATATTCGACGGAAATCAGCGTGAGCCAATAAACGCGACACAAATTCTTACTGAGCAAGACTCCCTCTTCCAAACGACATATGACACCAAGCAAAAAAGTCCAACCGCAGAACCGGAGTTTTGGTAAAAAAAAATCGGACGGAAAAGTCGGAATTCCCAATTCGATGGCTTAAAAATCAATAAAGGGCAAGTGAGAAAATAGGACCAACACAAATTCTTGTAGTACAGAACATTGTGTTCCATGTGCTATAAAAAACTGCGCAAAAAATTACAAACCTAAGCGGAGAGAACAAGTGCGCAAATTGCTACTTTTTCACTTTTTCACTTTTCACTTCAACGACCTAAAAATTGACAAAGTTCATGATGAAAAAAGAAATGCAATACATGTTTTGATAGAGCAAATCATTTTCTTTCGAAAGCTATGCAGCGCTATGCAAGAGACTGCCGGCGAAATCTGCAGTGAATCGTTGAAAAAAACGGCGGGGACTTACGGGACAACCTAATAATGAACGAACAACTATGAAAACAGCGAGACCGGATTCAGCGCGAATGCACGAGCTCAGAACAATTAAAGAAGAGGAAAACGGTAGAAGTTTGTTGTCCTATTGGTTGCTAATGGAGCGGGCTATTAAGAAAAAGGTTAGCCGTACAAGGATTCAGAACGATTAATCATGAGGCTTTGCGGGGTAGAAGTGAGAACATAGCCACGATGTAGCATGCGTCATATACCTTCTTAACAGGCAACTGCGATTGTACTGCAAAGAAGGGTACTAGTCCGCGATCCTCGCGGATATCTTGGCATTCACACGAGGATTTCTTCACCGGGATGAATCCGGCCCAAGGGTTAGCAAGCAGACCCACTTTGCTTGCGCAACCAGGGGGAATGACTGATGATCACGTATTCAAAAGGTCAAGCCCTAGCTCCTTGCAGCAGAATGAGAACATTGGTGTGCAATGTGCAAGCAGATGCTCAGTGCACTTTCTGCTCGATCGGAGTAGGCCAAATCGCGTGTCCAGTTTCTCTTCTTCCCATTCCCATCGGCTTCCACGTGAGTGGCCGTTATGGTGGTGCACGACGGAAGGAACTCGAGGTGAACCCGACGGAAAGGGTAAAGTGTTGAGCGCTTCAGCTCTTCAAGCGGCATCCAAAAACGCGTACATCTGAACGACATGCCCAAAACGTCCGATTTAGTCAGCGCTAAAGTTTCCACCTTCATTGTTGTCACTAGTACAAACAAAACTCCCCGTCTGCCAGAAACATAAATGAGGATCGCCGGCAAATTTCTAATAGTAATTGATGAAATTTTTACTCATAAATAGGCTAGCGAATGGTGCCTGAAAAGGAGCTATCCAAGAGACACTTCTAAAGAAAAACCTAGAGACGTTAGAACTTCGGGTTTTCTGCCACAAGGATCAAGACAAATACGCTGATCAGCAGCCCATTGTTATTAGAAAGACGCTGCCCTACCATTTGCCTATACGTATTTTCGCAAACTGTTTTAGATTACTTACTGCTTTCAGTGCACATATGTGTGCACTGATTTGCGCAGTCGGAAGGAGACACTGCTCTAACGTAGCACCACGAACCGATTGTAGCCTCCTCGCCCAGGCCAACCTAGCCTCACGTTCCCTCCTTATATGTCTGGAACTACGTATGTCTTGGGAGGACACAGCATTGGCTTGCATGTTGGCTGATCAGTGCAGGTCGCATTCGAAGTGCCCACACTGTATCCCTTACAAGTGAAGGGTCTGAAGCGTATGTCTGAACGGGGGGAGCGAGTCATAGACTAAGAATCCCCTCAATTGGTTTGAAAATGTGTTTATTTTTTGCCAAGTCGCTAAACCCAAGGAGTAGGGGGTCACAATGGGATACGGCGCGTCACGCGTTTGGGGGTTTTGTATGCCCGCGATGCGTACGCAGCCAGTGGCTCGAAGCACAGGTGGGTAAAGGGTTGACTCATGCGAGAGTGTTCAGGAGTCTGGCTACTCTGCGTTGCTGCACTTTTGCATTTCAACTGATTGGTTGAGATTTGGGGGATTCTGACGTCTATACCATTTTCAGACGTCTTCTGCGCATTTTTCCAGCGGTACGTTGTGGTATTCAACATGGTGATGTATAAATGTTCAACACCAGTGATAAACAGGTACAAAGTGCCTGTGTGGTGAATCGCGGTGTCTTCCTCCATGGTTATTAGCACGCACCCGAAATCCAATTGAAGACGTACCCTTTCCTCCGAAACAAGAGTTCCGCTCGAAAACGTTATCATACGCCCACTGCTTGCTTGCCTCTCCACGTCCATCAGTTCATCTTGCGGATCCCAATCTTCCTCTTCTTCTTCCACCACTTCCAGCAATTCTTCTTCATCAACTTCAAGTTGACGTGCTTCGAAGTCCTTGAGTATGCTGGCCATCCGTTCGGCCTGCTTGATTTCTTTCCTCAAAGATTCCTTGTCTAAAGGTGGGCCACACTTCAGCGTGAGCAGGTGGATCACCACTTAACCATCGGCGGACATTGTTGGTGTTCGGTTCTAAAAAACCTTCAGCAGACTGATTTCCTGATTTCCAGGTGACAGGCAGACATGAGGGAAAGAGTGTATCGATGCTGTTTAGCTTAATGCGCGGGATCCGCACACCTCGTTTCTTATTTGAACCACCTCCGACGTCAACACGTGGTCTCCTTTGAAAATCCGAGCAGGATGGTTTTTCCCGTGGCTTTTGTTCTGTGTACGGAAACAGACTATGAAGAGCCTGTAGCCTTTATAAGCTACCCGTAAGGTGCCCAGTGGTGCTTCATGCACTTTGTACCTGTGCATCACTGGTGTCGAACATTTATACGTCACCATGTTGAATACCACAACGTACTTCTTCTTGGGTTTAACGACTTGGCAAAAAATAAACACATTTTCAAACCAACTGAGGGATGAGGATTCTCCCTATATGACTTGCTCCCCCCGTTCAGACGTACGCTTCAGACCCTTCCCTTGTTAGAGGTAGGATGAGCGGCTCATCCCACATCGTATGGACGTCGTTCTTTTTCCTTCCATACTCGCAGATCTCTAAATCCAAAAGAAAATTCTCTCAGATTCTACATCTTTCACTAACGTGCTTCTAGCACTTTATGTTCTTCACTGCTCAACTGAAATACTGGCATAGGCTTTGGGTATAGAACACTGGTGAAGAACCGAAGCTGCGCATGGTTCCGCTCGCCACTGTACACGGCCGAGTGTCGAACTCATTACTCCCGTCTTCGCTCTTATAATCCCGTCCGGCATTTGCGGCCATCTTCTAATCGCAGGCACCCATCCACTGCTCTTCTCCCCACGACGTTCGTCCTACCTCTTCTATTGACGGTTCTTTCCATTCTTCTTTGTTTTCACTGCTCATAGCCGAGCTTCTAATCGGTTCAATAAATAGTTTCCGTCCTTTCCTCTACGATTAAACACATAGTACGAAGGGGTTTAGGCCGGCAAGCCGCTCCCTACCATTTCTCCGGTTGGAGTAGCAGGGCTACTCTTCATTTGGGGAGCGTTTTCCTAATGTCAATGGGCTGCTGATTAGCGTATTTGTTTTGATTCGTGTGGCAGAAAGCCCGAAATTCTAACGTCTCTAGATTTCCTTTAGAAGTGCTTCTTGGAGAGCTCCTTTTCAGACCCCACTCGCTAGCCTATTTCTGTAGTAAAAATTTCAATTACCATTAGAAATTTGCCGGCGTTCCTCATTTATGTTTTTGGCAGACGAGGAGTGTTATCCGTACTAATGACAACAATGAAGGAGGCGCTACTTTGGCGCTGACTAACTCGGACGTTTTAGGCATGTCGTTTAGAGGTACGCGATTGCATCGCTAAGCATTTTCTGGTAGCCGCTTGAAGAGCTGAAACACTCAAGACTTCACCCTTTCCGTCGGGTTCACCTCGAGTTTCCCTGAAGAGCCACCCGGCCACAATTTCTCTGGGAGTTTCTCATGACCTTGGCGATTTTCGGCGAGGACTCAACCCGATTGCGGTGCGACTGAGCGGGTGATGACCTCAGCGAGTCAGTTACGCCACTCCGTTCTGACCCACACTCGCGCCGCCCGCCATCTGAATCCCCCGCCCGCTTCCCCGTCGGCTCGGTTACGGCTCCTGCCGTTTCCATCCATATTATCGGCTCCGCAGATTCGCTCGCAATTAAGTGCGCACGAGGCGTCACATCGCCACGCGGCATTCAATTTCGGCTTCGTGCCTGCTTCGCGAACTTCCATTGAAATCGTCGACCATCCGCGTCGTCTTCGCCGACTTTTCATCCCCGTCCTGCCTATGGGCGATATTACCTTCTCCTTTCCTTTCTATTAACATTTGGCCGGATTTTGTCTCATTTTGCATCGCCTCATTAGAGGCGATTACTTCAGCCAGTCCAATGGCCTCACTCGCCGATGGCAGCGTTTTCTGCTTCATTCTGCTGAGATCACCTCGCTCTTCTCCTGATAAAGGGCGCGGATATATTCGAACATTTTGAGGGGTCTTGGACCAAACTACTCAAACCAGGGCGACAGCTGCTCTATCCTTTTCTGAAATTGTTCTGCTGGACAAGTGCCACAGCGCCCAGCACGAAATTCTTTTCCTTGTGCAACGGACTACTCCTTAGTTTGCATCAACACCTATATAATTTTCACGCTTATTTGAATGCTTTACAAATCAAGCTGAGCTTCTCCTTAATAGGAGTGGACGCCTTTAAATTGCAACTAATTATGCTAAGGGTATCAAAATAAATGTTTGATAAAAATGAAACTTTATTTAAGTGACGACTACACAGAATCTTCAAAAATGCCTGCACTATTTGAACGATCATTTAACCTTACCCCTTAAACTACATGAATGCCTTTGCACTAGTTAAAAAGTGGAGAGAAACAAAGATTTTCCTGCGTCTTATACGAACAGGTTGCGCCGTGCGCCGTTCCACTATTTACGGCGCATTGTCTTTGAAATGACTGATTTGAAAATGCTGTTTATACGAAACGTGGTAATAGAAAATTGCACTTTTTTAGAATCTTGGCTTGTGCATTTTCACCATCAATAACTATCAGTGTAACCACTTTCAAAAATGGCGTTGAACTTGTCGATGCACGGTAGAATCTTTTCAAATTGAGATCGGAAACACATGCTTTTCTGCACTTAAAAAGGCTTTAGAAACATTTATAATGTCAAAGTAATAAGATTTTTAGGAAATTGGAAGGTTTTGTCATTTTTAAACATCGAGTGTAGGTATTCAAAAAGCTTTCCATGACCAACCAATTTTTCAAAAATCAGAACAATTTTTAGAAAATTGGTTTGGATGTCTAGCTCAATTTGAAAGACATCATGTTCAATGCGGAAGCGTTTAATTTTTGTCTTGAAAAGTGGGCGTTTGTGGCGGTCACTTCAGTTGATCTGAGTATGTTTTCGCCTTGTCCTCTTGCTGGCTTTCCAAAGTGTCAGTGCGAGAAATAACGCCACAGTGCTCCAGCAGTCCACAACGACTGCTAATTCAATTCATAATTTTAGAGGTATGACTGGCTAAGAAGTGGCGCTATTTCTCCGCTATTTTCAACAGTTAGAGGTTGACAGCATCAGTTCAAGCTCACAGCTCTTGGACGAGTGCTTCGCTTCTTCTGAATGATTTTCGATTCAATAATTCCGACGCTGCTTGTGGATGCATCTAGTCCGGATGCGAGGCTGGTTTTGATTGCCGCTGCGGTACAGCTGCATCGGTCGCTGATCACTCAGAGGTTGCAATATGCTGTTGCTGAAGAAATGATCATCTCAAACCATAATGCTCCGTTCCTCCCGTCAGCATTTCCCTTATCCTCCTAGTGGCCTGAAGTCTAGCCATTTCTATAGTGCTTTCCTATCGAATAGAGTCATACCTTAGGCCGTTCCTAGAGGGTTTCGAAGGGTTTCTTTCCTGCGTTCATTCAAGTTTGCACCATCTCAGCGTAGCGTGCTGTGAACTGCCGTGGCGTCTTTCTTCTCTAAAGTATTTTGCCGTCCACCACAGTCGACCTCACATCTCGGTATGATGCGCTTCTTTCTACATAGGTGCTTCAGAACTTCAATTATCTCTAAGCACTCCGATTCATTCATTTCGATTGCGCAACGTGAGTAGTTGTGTGCTTATTTTTTCTACGCCATCGAGTGGTAATGGGATGCAAGGCCAACTACTTTCGTTACAACATCCCCTTTTGGAGTGCGTTCGCCTTTTACTTCTACTAGATGTCGTGCAAAAAATCTGAATGCGCATTCCACCCATGCAGTGAAATTCCATCGGCATGCCGGCAGATACAACTGTTTTGTTGTCCCTAGAGTAATCTTATATCATTTCTCCGGAATGAAATGTGAAGCAGCGGACTCCGCGGGGTGGTTTATCTAGGCATTCCCACCTCGGAAGTCTTTGGGGTGCACATTAGAAATATCCAGCTTATCCAGCTACACCACCCGCTCCTATTTCTTCGGCGTATTGTATGGAGCATTTGAATGCGAATATGCTCTATACAATGACTCTGCAGTGGTCAGCCAATGAAGCTAGCGCTTTATTCTTCCTAGATAACTCTGGCACCAACTATCATCGCCAGAGGGATGAAAGACGTGCTTGGCCTCGGTGAGGCTTGAAGCAAGAACATGAAATTGGAGTCAACAGTCGCCAACTCCACTGCTCATTCAACGCCTCCACCCCCCCCCCCACCGATGTGTTAGCAGATGCAAATCTGATGACCATTAGCAGTGACGACGGTTAAAATCTCTCCTAGCCCTTATTAGTGTTCCATGTGCCCTGCGAATTGACGATGTCATACGCGTTGAAGTAGGAGTGTGTATGAACAAAATTTTAATTTTACATGTCTCTCGCTGGAGTCCGCTTTTAGTGCAATCGCCTTCGAGCTGCTCAATTCAGAACCCTGAGAATCCGAATTATTATATAATAATGTTATCATGACGCGGTTTACGAGCGGAGATGCTGCAGAACTATATTAGATGAACCGGGATGAAAGGTGAATCTTTTGGTGAGAAAAACTCGCGGTCGAAATAAAATGTGGCGTGCCCAAAGAGGAACTTTTGCCATATTTGCTCAGCATTCTGGTGATGACAATGCAAAGTCAACAGGAAGGTTGGATAGCTCTGGAGGTGTCTTCTTTATGTAATTCGCTTCGCTTCGTTCTCTAAGCTGTTCTTCCTTACGTAAACTCTGGTGGATAATAAATTATGATTGAGATCGAATTCCTTTTCTTTAGTGAATCTTTATTGCCTTCCTATCTCTTCTCTTGATTCACTACTACAACTTATATTAAGTGAAATCAGTAGTGAAGAAACCACCGCAATGGCATCTTCTAAGGTCTTCCTAATCGGATTATAACGATGCAACTGTAGCAGTGGCATAGCGTCAGTTATACGCGCATGGAAAGCCCTTAGCTGCTGGACCTCCTCTGGTGCTCCTTCGCCAATTGTCGTCAGTCAGCCATGTCGCTTACTGGACAAACGCGTCGTAGGCTGGAGGCGGTACAAAACTCAGTCACGCAAAAGGATCTGGTTCGCCTAATTTTTCTCAACTTGGGACGAGTAGCCCGGTCGGCAGAAGGCTTTATCTCCTGTTGCAACTTCAATCAGTTATCGGTTCGCTTTGTCCCTGAGAGCAAAGCCATGCGTTGTGGACGCCAAAAACGCACTCCATCTGTCTCAGCGAAATCCCGCAGAGACGGGCATCCCAAACAGGGAGTGCCGGCCCTCGATATTTCATCCTGATTCTTTCCACATTATTATCAAAGATCTTTAAAAAAAATAAAACTTCATAATGTAGTGTAATGTAGCAAAATAATAAAGAATTAGGTAAATAAATAATCGATCTTTCAACTTTGATATTGAGAACCTCTTTTTACGTTGCATCTGGAGGCCTCACCTGAATTTTGTGACAGCGAGCCAGAATTGCTTTATCGCCTGCACATAAACTTTATGGATTCGTGTTATTCGTTTAACAATGCTATAGGCGTGGGTGGGTTCATGGGCCTTCTCGTGCTCCTTCAGCTCCCAATCTGCCAGTCACATACGTGTCAGGCGATAGTTTTCGCGTGAAGAAACACCAGTGTCATAAGGTCATATCAGTAAAACTCTCGACTGCTTAGTAAGTGACTTGAGCCGAACAGACCATCATACGGTTCTTATCTGTCCTCCTACGTCAACAAACTCTGACTCCGAGACTTTCTTGATACCGGATGATTCTGTGTATTTCAGGCGCAATTCTATGAACAGCGACATATACATTGAAAGCGAGAAGATGCGAGGCAGCTCCCTCTTCACAACTGCAGTGCCATACAGCTCAAATCCAGACAAGGTCGGTGTCTTCATTCGAGACTGTACAACGATCCCTGCTTGTTGAGAAGCAAACCTAGGACACATTTTCCATCGGGGTTCTTGCCGGAGAACAATGCGTGACCTCAACTTAACTAGTTGGGCTACAAGTAATTTGATCCTAATTTGATTGCTGTTTTTTAGAACATTCACACTTTTCTGGCTTTCCGAGCGGGTACTCAAGCCCAATTTTGCGTTGCAAAATTTTACGTTTTCACCAGGGGCCGGATTCGTCATCGACTTACAGAAATTTAATAGATAAAATTACAGTCGAAATCCCTGATAGCGCGGCTTATCAAGCGATTTGATGAGCGATAAGCCGCGTTATCTCAGTTTTCCGCTGTGAATTCTCAGTCTAAGTTATGTGAGTCGTTAATGAATCCGACCGCAGGTTGTCAGCTAAAAACAAAGTGTTCTACGAGGTTGTTGTACTCGAAAGCTATCGCTCGCTGCCAAGGCGGTATGCGTGGCGTAGATGTACCGAGATGGTGCAAGAATGTGCAGCGGAGTGCGGGAACGTACCGTTGCTCCTACCGTAACCGCGACAGCCAATCAGGCGCCGGCACAGACAGGACATATGCTGCTGCAACTACGGTAGGAGCAACGGTGTGTTCCCCTTCCTCCACTGCACGTTTTCGCACGCCTGCAGTGCTTCTTCGCGACATGTACCCATTCTGCTTCTGCGGGACATCGTTCATACAGCTGAGATACGTATTTGGCCGAGACACTGGCGCGGATGAGCATTCAATGATCAAGTCAATGCTTCATCCCTCCGGAACAATTCTGGCACGAAGTGGTTGAGACCAAAGTATTGGAAGGCTTGCATGGCTTCGGCGAGACCCGATTCATCATTTCGCATACCCGGTAAGAGCCGGCCCTCTCTTACTGTGCTATTCGCGTCCTTCCATAAAATGTTATGCAAACCTTACACTAACCCATAACCAAACGCTGAGCGCTTCAAATACTTTATGCACTGTTCGTCTTTCGAAGCACATTTTCATCCTTACCCCTTCTTTTCTGATTATTCACAGCATGTCTACATCAGTAAAAAAGCTCGTTCGCAGCTTAGATTGGGATTAGGCGGAAGAGATCGGTTTTTCCTGCCATATGAGCTTGCTTGAAAACAACACTACGCTCAAGTTACTGACTGCATCTGAGCGCCGTCCTACCATGTCCCAACTTTTCGAGGAAACTCAGCCACAACAGGTCTGCTCAAAAAGGACAATTGCGGAAGATTTCACTACCTCCTCGTCTGATATTGATGTGAAGTACCACGAGGTATCGTGATATGTACTTCACTCCAGTACGTAATATCGTAAATGGCTAGGATCACGGCTTCTTTAATAAAGCTCTAAGTGACACATATTATCAAAAATGAAAAGAAGAAAAAAGACGGAAAAGTGACTTGATGCGCTCAGCCTTTATCGCGCAGTGAATTCCTTTCCGAACTTGCGTAAGCACGTTATACCAAGCGGTGGAGCTAGAGCTGCATTGCAACCAAAAATGAGCGACATAATCCCGGCCTCATGCGCTTGAAAAATCTTAATTGGATTACCAAAGTGGTGAGTTCAACAAGAGGAGTTTGTACCTCCGTAGAGATGCACGAAGACTTTTCATTCTTCGCAAAATATAATTTGAGACGTAAACGGTCCCTATCTGGGAGTGCCACGCAGTCTTCGGATTATTGTGAATTTGGAGTACTTAATGACTGCGGCAGCAAGCTGACTGGCAAACTGGTCCGTCGTGCCTCCAAGAAACTCTGATTTCAATTCACCGACCCCGCAGGAATGCAATTCTTGGAAGGGATCCCAACCAAGGAGCTCGATTCGGTGTGCGTGCATCAGTCGGTACCTCATTCGACTGAGCTATCTCGTGGTCGACCTCTTTGCCATTTCCTCGTAATAACCTTTCAATCGCATCTGTTCTTCTTCTCCGTTTCATCGTTGCGACGTTCGTTTTCCCGAGCGGTACAGCATTCGCTTAGGGAGCGTGAATGCGACCCTGAACAACGTGAATTCCGTTGGTCGTTTCTGCTGATCCTCCATTTAGGAGTAGCATTTGGAGGTTGTACGTGTTGCAGTTCACTGAGAATCCTTACAGTCTTTTCTATGTTCCGGACTCGATGCCTTTGTTGAAAGAAGGCTCGTAGGTCTATTGGGTAATTATTCAGCGATACTTGCACCACTTCTGTGCGGTAACGACCGATAGTCGTCCGCTTACTCTAGAAGGCACCAGTAGTGTAGTCCTTCACCTGAGGCGAGCCAGTGCACCTCAATAGGCCGTCCTCTTATACTGAGGAGCGTCGCATCAGTCAGTGGGAAGAGTTCACTGACTGCGAAGAGTTTGACCAATGCAGAAATGAGCATCGTGGAATTCAGAGGGCAAACATACGTTCTTCTCATTGCCCCTCTGCACAGCATCCCCGAACTTCTGGGCTTGCACGAGAGCCAGCCATTTTAGATGCGGTGTAAAAAAGAGGTCGACCACGAGGTAGTGCAGTCGGGGGAGGTATCGGCTGATGTACGCACACCGAATCGAGCTCCCTTGTTCGGATCCCTTTCAAGAAATCTAGTTACAGGGCCTCTTTCTAAACAGATTTCCTCGAAAGTCAAACCAGATTTGGAATTCAAATACCTTTCTACCTATTCCAAAGAAAATGAATATATTGTCTGGGCCATATAATGCAAGACTGAGAGAACATTCTGCTTCTCCTTTTTCTTCTTCTTGAACGCATCCTCGTGGCAGTTTCCCTCAAACTGCTCGAAGTATTATAATACTCGTTAGGAAATGCGAAAATATTGCTGTTTTTGGCGTGCTCGAATTGTTCAAAATTTTGGGCTGAAAACAGCCTCCGAGCCCTATGATATGCAGTCATACGAATTAACACCTCTGGTTCTGTTCCACTCTTTCCTACATGGCCCCCGACAGAGAACAGTTGACTTGAAGTCTCATTATATCCACCGTTTCTGATAGATCCTCATCAATCTCGTCACTCCTATTGCCTTCTGCTTTTCATGGTCAAGAAATTGTAAACAACTCGCATCACTGAACCAAATGCGACGATTCCAGAGCAACGACTTCTTGACGCTCCTCGAGAAGATGCAGAGCCAGCGACTCGACGAGCAGCGCTGCGAGATGCCCGACATTCATGTAAGCTTGGTTTTACAGACTTCGCTTTTTCTTTACTCCGGAGGGAGTTAGCCTTAAGAGAATCGGTAGGCCTATTTCTTCTGAACGCCTACGAAGTTACTCATAATATGTCATGTACATACTCTGTTGTTCTAAAATGCGTAATCCTTCTACTCGTCCTTAAAAATTGCCCTTAAGCATTGCTTCGTCGCTTCACCTGCTACCGCCAACTGCCGAAGGCATTAATAGAGGGTGGTAGTTTCATTATTTATTCCCAAAGCGTGTGGTCTTTCCTTTCCGCCCATGCTTTCCAGAATATTTCGCTGATTTATGTCGTCCTTCTAGTGCATTCAATCCCTTCGGCCATCTAATTTCCTTCGCTGTCTCCATAGTGATTCTGTTCATTGTTGGCATTCGAGCGCTTTGTGCCCGTCAGGAACCGATCCTATGTTGCCTTTGTCCGTCTCTCCCCGCGCATTATGACGATCCATCAGTTCTCGCATCGATGTGCATTCTGCTACATCGCACAGACGGCACAAGCTTTCCCATGCTGGAATTTAGAGCTTGAGCTTCAACCGGCGAACGGTGATATTCTCCTGAAGCTGCGAGAAGCGATGAACCCCTGAAACTGTCGCGTGGATAGTTTCAGTGGTTGCGCCTGATGGCACCACCGTTCACTTGGACAGCGCCCTTTTAAGGATTCTAGCTTCGCCGATGCTACTACTTCTACAGCCGACTTAGACTTCAGGAGAGTGTTCCATCTCCCACGAAAGCCTTCTTAGCCTCACTTTCATGAAATCGCTATATACTGCAGTGATTAGTCTCGACAATATCTTGCCGCAACGCTCTCGTGCAGGGATCAGTGAACTGTAAACTGCATCGTTCTTGCCTCTCAGCACACCGAGATATATTTTATGGAAGTCTTGGCACTAGAAGAGGCTGGAACTGACAACTGACACCTTTGCTTTTCGGATATGATGTTATCCGATACACCACTGCCATAAGGTACAAATACTCAGGATATCTTCGGCGGGACCTACATATCTCCCGCTGGCGAGGTGTCCGCGTTTGGGGTGCGCTAGCCATTCTACCTGGTGGAGGCTATTTGGAATTGGATTTAGACTATCTTTCCCAGAAGTATGGAAAGAACAGCACCGACTTGTTCATCGGCTGCCCACCGCAAGTCATTATATGGTCAAACTCGCATTCAAGTCGCCTCCATGGCATCCCT
Source organism: Heligmosomoides polygyrus polygyrus (assembly GCA_947396885.1). NCBI lineage: Eukaryota > Metazoa > Nematoda > Chromadorea > Rhabditida > Heligmosomidae > Heligmosomoides > Heligmosomoides polygyrus. The sequence goes on along the minus strand of OX377202.1, from coordinate 74,508,673 downwards.
TAGAAGTAGAATGCTTGGCACATCCTAAAATGGGTTGAGTAACGCCGTCCTTTATTCTTTTATCCTTATTTAGCCTATATGTACTAATGAGTTGCGGTTGCCGGCAACTCATCGACCCCGAGCCAAGATTACCAAGGGTAGAAGGTTTGCTTGTCATGCGGGACCTGAACCGAGAACTTCGATACGATGAGTGCCTCTTCTGACTGCGCTATGACGTGCCAGCTTCACCACGTTGCTCTGAGTGTAGTTTTTACCATTCAAAATGAAAGTTCTTCGCAACAATTATTATATGTTCTCATACTATGGTCGTGTAGCAGCGCAGTTGGAGGAGGCGCGGAGTGCTACGCCTCGAATTCAGGTTTTTGGTTCGGGTTTCCCGCCCAGGCCATCCGAGTATCTAGAGGTAATATGTGTGCAAAGGATGCAGATCCGGAAAGAGGAATTTACATCTAGAGAAAATTCGGGCACCTTGACTCTATGCAGACGTTGAATGTGCAGTGCTTGCAAAATGATGCCACAAACCGACGCGGCTACCACGTTCGTTACAACTACTGCGAGTTCTGAGCAGGGAGTCAACTCCATCAGCCACAGCCGGCTGCCAAAGAGTGGTCGGCCGGTGTTCGATCGAGTGGCTCCGTTCTCGAATTACTCGCCGAGTCACTGACCCGCGAGCCCTGCGTCGTGGGATCAGCGGGCGGACGCGTCGCCCCGTGGCATCAGTGGAAACGGAATCCGCCGCGCACTAAGCGGAGCGCTCGGATCAGATGACGGCGTCGACGAGCCGTTGCGTCGGATCGCGGTCGGCGCTGTCGGGCTGTCGCGCGCTTGCGGCATCCTCGTTCCACCTCCCCCGCACGCATGCCCTCCGTCTTCTCGGGAGTACCTCGTCGCTGCTTATGACGGGTTCCGCACGGCCGCCATTGTAACGTGCAGGGGTTTGCGCGCCCACCAGAGCTTCGCCCCCCACGCGTCGTGCTGGCCCCGTTCCACAACGAATTCGGAGGGTCTTGTTCTGCTTCTTCTGTCCCAGTTTGAACGCCATCAGAACTGATGGTGAACTCATGCTCACGTGCCTCGTGGCCATTTGTGTCTGATGTGAGATGATCCACACTGTTTGTGTCTCGTTTTCCAAACCTTTGTTCTTTTATCATGAGAGCTACTCCTAAGCGTTAGGGACTTACGAGCTTCTTAGAACTTTAGAATCACTCGAATTAAAAATTGAGTGTTAAGAGGCAAAGGTCGCGTGCTGTACATATTCTACTTCTGCGTGATGTCATGGAAGAGATTTAGATATGTACGTATTTGGCTACGGAGTTGTGACTTAGGGTTACCATCCGATGAACGCATAAGTGCTTCATACTTTCCAGACACGACTGGTACCTACCAATCCACCATTTCGGAGATGAAAGGCTGGCCTTAGCGGGACCCGAACCAAGAACCTCCATTCGCAATGCGCGCTTAAGTTCGCGCTTCTTTCGCTACCACGCCTACATAGTTTGTGAAAGCAACTGCAGCACTTTAGCATGACTATGGCTGAGGGAAGAGTTTCCTGTCTTGCGAATTCTGAAAGGGAACCCTTGGCATGAAGAGTCCAAGCAGATAGTAGATAAAATTCTGCCCCTTGCCGTCCATCAGTAAGCTTCCGCATACGGCTCCTTGTGCTACGATATGTGCAGTGCGCCACGAGCACCATCTCCCGGAAGACGTACGAGGAAGAATGAAAACCCTTTTGCAAGGATGGATTTTTGCCTTGAGTTGCTTTACCCTCCCAACTCGATCGGGTGGAGTTTCTCGTTGCTGAAAATGGGAGGCAACTTCGACTAGTGATCGGTTAGCGCGATGCCGTCTCATCAGGGCAGGCCGAATCGAGGAGGTTCGTTCCTCGTTCACTCGCGCGGACGTCGTCGTCGAACTGGCGTAGACCTTGGATCGCATTCTAATTAGCGCCTTTCGCTGCTAATGCCTACCTCACTCGACTGCATTCCTCCACCACGTCGCCGGTTCCTCTTCTCACGCGCTTTCCCTTGCACCCTCTGCTCGCATGTGCACTTCCTCTTCTATCCGGACGAAATTCAATGCCTCCTCTACAGCGTGTTTGGGCACCTCACCGCTGTTTGATTCATTATGTTTTCGACAGAATTCGCGCAAAAGTACATGACGATGACGTGATCACTGTGATCAGCGGGCAACATGCTCGTTATGTATCGCTTCTGTGTTGTGCATCTGGTGACAAAGAAGGATGGGCTTCGCGGAATTGGAAAGGGGATAGCGTTTTTAGGGTGTAGTTCATGCACGTAAAAGATCGGCAGCTTTACTCTTTTTGGAGGCAAAGAACTGTCGCCTTATCCGTAGAAGAGTGAAGTTAAGCAGCCAGGGAGCATGCCCACCACCGCCTCTACTTAGCACCACGTGCCCAATAGGCTTTCAATGTGCCGAACCTAGCGAAGCTGACCCCTAAAAGGAGGAGGCTAAAGAATTCAGACGACGCTGTCGTGTGCAGCGGTGTCAGAGTAAAGTCGATTCCACAAAAGCTTCAAAAAAAGTTCTTTCTAGGTTAATTCCGGCATCATTGAAATCTCCCCTGCGATACTGTCAGAGCTGGCTGAAAAGCTGTATGAAGAGCAGTGGAACCGGGCATAAACGAGACTCGGAGAACCCTTTTTTCTGTCATCCTCAGTCGTCTGATGCTTTCGAGTGAACTATTGATGGTTTCACATCAGGCTGGAAGCACTTGATCACGTTGTTAACACCCTTTGATGGCTTCCTTGAGAACATCCTTCCATGGGAAAATCCTCGTCTCCGCTTGAATCCTCTTCGAGCCAGTAAGGTTTCGGCTATCAGGCTTCTTCAACCAAAGACGCAGCGTCCATTTAACAGACCGCTGCTCTCTCGCCAGAGCTTCTCCTTTTGCTCGAGTTGGATTGCAGCCAAACAAGTCTTGAATCTGAAATGTTACTCTAATCTGACGTGGGGAATAGAATGAGTAATGCTTCTGGGGTCCAGTATATTGCAGTACATCGAATCCAATAGGAATACGAGGTGTCCAAAAAGCGTTGTCACTCTGAATGGTCATAAAATTCTGATTTCGCGATGTCCACATGACTGATAGTCTAAATGCAGTATGTCTGAAGTTTTGCAATAGAAAAGGTATAGTCTTACGACCTGCTTCTACGAACCTTCACTTTCAACAACAATTTTATTTGCCACAGATGACCTATAAGACTGATCCTGAAGTGGGCATAGAACAAAGAAGACATGTTATTTTTCGATCAAGATGGAGTTTTCCTAGCTCATATTGTCTGAGAACGAGGAGCAGTAGACGATCATAAATCACTGTAGGGTAGAACATTTATACGAATTGTAAAATTTGTTTTCTCTATCACGTGTACCTTCGCTCCTATTGTCGTATCTTCGTTACCGGAACGCGAACTTATGATGGGTGAGAGATTTTTTGTATTGGGCGTAATCCTTTGCTTCCTGTCGCATAAAACTTGTTGGATGTCGTTTTGGACGGGATGCGGATCTAAGCCTAAAATTAGGTACTCGCTTTATTTCTCGATTTTTTCTTGATCAAGAAATAACGCAAGTGCTTAATTTTTGGGCTTACCTCAGATAATTTATTCGTTGCAGTTTTGGATATGATGTCAAAGATCATTGTTTGGAAACGCCGGAATGCCAAAATCTAGTTCATTTGTAAAACGTCTAAGTGACACTTGCACAACCCACAAAAAAAACATTGCGACACTTTAGCAAAGTCCAAGGTGCGGTCTTAACAGTTAACGTAGCACACGATTCTCAATATTTATTGCTCTTCTCTCTAAAAAATATACGAACGTTGGTACACATACCTTCAGGGGAGGTGTTTTTATGACCGTTTAAAAGTGTTGGGCCTTTGGACACCCCGACTAGTTACAACGAGAAAACGCGGAAGTGACCGGCACTGCCTTTGACTCGTTCAGCACCTTGCAATCCAATTAGGTGAGCAGCAGGACAGCTTCTCGACGATGACCGCGGATGAGCGACGCGGTCCTGTGTGTTTTCCGCGGGTTGTTTGGCAACGGTGACTGATTGAGCGGCAGAGGCGCCGTCGTTTCGCATTGATGCGTACGCACTGCGCCGGCTATGCAGCTGGTTTGTAAGGGAAGTGTGCCCAAGACGTTCGGCAGTACCTGGTCGACCTCGTAATGCCCTTCAGCGCCCCTCCTGGAGGCCTGCGGGACGCCGCACCAGGCCATTCCTCCTCAATGAGTCAAGGTACACTCGCCTGACTCGAATCGCGCGGTACGAGTGCCACCTAATTGCCTCGCTTGACCCAGTTCCCTCAATCGTCTTCGCTTGCTCGTGTTTCGACGGCCCGGCTCGGATTACCTCGTTAGCCGGCGATGACGTCTGCCGCTTCAGTCGCTGTCGTGACCGTGTCGTGCTCGTCTTCAAGCGGGAGCTCGTTAGAGGCCTCACGATCGGCCTCGCCCTGCTGGCCGAGCAACCTGCCAGGGTGGTCAGCAACAGGCCGGGCGCCCGGTGACGAGCGAGGAGCGTGCGCCGGCGTGGCCAGTGCGCCAGCCCGACAGCTACGTTCCGGTTACTGAATTGGTAATTGCACTACCGCTCTACCGTCAGCCGTCACTAATCCGTGCTCGACTCCGCTCATCGATCCGTGCCTTTAGCAGCCTTTACAGCACTCCGACCAGCCTGTGCCCGTTTCCGCGAAAAGCCCGAACGAGAGCGACCCACCACAGGCCTCGCTCCCATCCCCGCTGTGCCAGCCGTCGCTTCGCGTCTCCCGATTCCGACTCCCGACCTTCTCCCCTTAAGGGCTGCCAGTTTTTCCCTGCTGCACTGTCTCTGCTGTCACGAAAAAGTGATGGGGACAAACCAGTTCCGATCATGAGATGGGTAGTAACGTGAAGAGCAGGAAAATCTGCTTTCACTCAAAACAGTTCTTTTTTTTGTGATAAGGATTTTGGGAAAAGTGATGAGCTGCGGTCTGCTAATCCGGTAAATACGGTATATGGAACTAATATCGGTAACGCGTATAGTTTTCCTTCAACAAAGAAGTTCATTTGTCTGTTATGAAGAGATCTGTAACGCAGTCCGAGGAGGTGTGGGTCCTCGCCTGCTCCTTGTCTACTTAAAGTTCGGATTCCGCCTTTTTCTGCTTTTCTCTGTGGTTGAATCTTGGCTACTGATCTCCCTAGGAAGATTAAAACAGTGACTTTCTTATCTGATGGCTGCCGGAAGTGGTAGGGGTTGAGTATGCATTCAATATAGAATCGCCAGAGTCCTTAGAAGTAATGCCTTGCTCACTCCATAGAGTGTTTGACAAATGCCGTTCTTCACCATTTCTAGATGAAAATCCAACTAAATACTGGAAACGTTGGAATATACGAAACCGGTCTCCTTTCTGGTGCCCACGTGTCCTCGCAGTGTAACAAATCATTTTTTATTAGAACTTGTCCGCAGATTTACGGCACCTCGTACGTATTGTTCGATTGCTCTGTACGACAAGGTGTACTTTTCAAAGTGATACATCTTCATCACGACTCCGTCCTTTGTCCGACTCTAGACTTGCCGCTTTCCACGCTGAAGTGCAACGACCACTTCGAAAGAGGGTGCGACAAGTGGGATCTTCTTGCAATTTTCATTAGCTCCTCAAGAAGTCGTTTGGTTCTATCGCTTTCCCGTGTGTTGTCGACGATCTTCCTAAGAGCGTGAAGACTTCACTCAATGATCTGTGGCGAACAACTCGGCCAGTCTTTCCTCTCCTGCGAACTACCCCATGTGTTAAATTGTTCGAAAAAGGGCCTTACGCCGAAGACAACAGCGTGACATGAGGGTCGTCATTTTCCGCGAGCGGCTTAGGTACTTAAATTTCGGAAGCGGATCGTTGAGCTGATCATGCGAGTGCGTACTCCTCCTTCTTCCCTAACTCTCTTGTCGTCGAAAAGCGCGGACTCATCATGTTGTGGCAGGCGTCCATGTCGAGCTCGTGTAGGTCTCGTATTTCTGCTAAAGTGTCTCTGGGATTTGTAGCCTTTGTTTCTCGACAAGCAAGTCGCTGTGGTGGTAGCACTCCAAGACTGATTGACTGTTAGCTGCAGAGCCTCACATCTGCTTGCCTTTCTGGCGTACTTCACCACTTCACCTTCACCGATCACGAACCACTTTTTTACACCGTTCGCCGCGTGCGCAGTCGGTATAGGAGGTAGTTCTCGTTCTAACTACGGGGCGGTACGGAGCTCCGATTCCACGTAGGGCATCATTTTTGCTTCAGTGTATCCAGGGTCACCGGGCTGCTGCCAGGCTAGACGAAGCCTTAGCTTCCCCAATGGAAGGCTGCATAGTATACTTTGAATCAACGCCAGTTCGGTTATTTCGCATCAGTCATTTTTAAGCCCCTAATGAATGGACCGTGCGAGTGATAGAGGGATTTTTGAAAAACCTGAATTTTGGGATGATTAAGACAAGGGTGGTTTTCACTACTATCAGATTTCTGATCAAAATCAGTTACCTGAATCATCCGAAAATCCGCTTTGATAAAACCGTCCTTGTATTGATCATCTTGAGACCCTGGCATTTCAAAAACGTCATTGACCGTATAATGCACTTATCTGGGATTTGAAAAAGTGACTGATCCGATTTACCCGATTCGGCGTCGGCTTCAATGTATACTGCATGTATAGATCAAGTACGCATTCAGAAAACGTCCACGATAAAGGATAACTGGTAAAGTTGGTGTTATCACTTTCTGATTTCCATAAAGTGGAAATGAAGTAGTCTATACCAATATTTGCTTCTATTGGAGGGTGTACGTTTGCATTTTTCTGTCAAATAATGGAGCTAGGAAGGGCTCTGTAGTTACTTGATGTTCCTAATCTATGCTAAAGCTAATGAACTATTGGAATGGCACTTTTGGTATCCTGCTATAGCCAGTGTTCCTCACATATTCTAAAAATAACAACACGCAGCAATATGATGATACATAGAGGTCGGCGTTATTCAATCCTGTTTTGCGAGGCGCTACGAGTTCTAGGTCTATCCTGGTGGCAACGCTAGCGTGTATTTGTCCTATACAATGAATTGCGGTGGCCAACCGATGGACGGGTCGGTGTTGTGTTTTTCCCAGGCACGTCTGTACAGATCTGCAGACGCATGATGGACGGAATGCGGCTTGGTTGGCATGCGCATGACCTGAGGCAAGGGCCTCGACTCGGGGAGCATTCGAGAGCCGGTGCCTCGTCCACCTCCGGTATCCAACCTCCAGAGTAGAGGATAAACGACGTTTTGTCGTTTTCAGAAGTGTGGGTCCAACTCACCGAGCCTAGAGGGATGTAAGGCTTGGTTGGCCTGAGCGGTAAATCCGGATCACGAACCTGATTCGGGGTGCAGACGACAGCCGTTGCTTCCTTCGACTATGCTGCCACATGCCCACATCCAGAATGTAGCGCAGAAACAGAGCTCGTGGTCACCCCGCAAAAGACTTGTTTAAAGGTGACCGTTATTTTTAATCTCATACCCTAGTACTACGATGAAGCTTTCAAATGTCGTTCATCGCAACCTCGCTACTGTAGCGCCGCCGGCAGAAGTCGCTGATCACATGCTCTGCTTGAGGCCAAAGCTCCCTTCGCTTCCGAGTGGTTGATACCGGACTTATGCTTAAAGGCGACCATTATTTTTAATCCTATGGATGGTTCCGTGGTAGAAACACTACGCCGACTTATTGATAGGACTGTCTAATAGGTTACTAACTTTATGCCACAATTTCATATTGGATTGCTACTCAAAAGTACCAAGTGTGACGAATCCAAAAAAGGCTAGGTGGACGTCGCACGACATCCTTTTTCGTGAGCCCTGGGACCTGTATCCAAAATCGAAGATTTCTTCGGAAGTTCAAGTTCCGGTTACAGCTGCTGCGGTATAAACTATTCGTCAGCCTTTCCCCTTTGGCCTCCTCTCGCTGTTAAGGGGACCAGGAGGGAGGATAGAGAGGAATTCAAGGAAAATGCTAAAATATAGGCCTTGTACATATGATATGATTTGGTTGGTAGCCATGCCTTACTGTGCTATCGAGTTTTGTCGATATGGATTCTGGGCGAACAGTCTCTGGATGCTCTAGTTCTAGCATGCGCGTGAAGACAACCCTGTGCTCTCGCTGTGGCCTTCCTTCCGGACGAAGTGCAACCTATGCAGATGACGCCGCGATGTTGTTCCTCAGCCATTGCATCCTTCCGAGTGACGATGTGTCGCCTTGCTCGACTGGAAGATTGTTTGGCTGTTGTGCTTGTTGACGAGGTCTTAATTACGAGTGCCGGCCATCGGCGGTGCCCCTCCGGTGGTGCACCCGCGCGAGACGCTGGTCATTAGCCCGCGCCACCCCGTCGTCAATGAACGGCGGGGTCCCAGCGGTCTAATTCGACGCGACAGAATATTACCCTCATTCATCGTCCTGACGGAAAGCCCTACGTGATAATGGACTTCGTACCTCCTATGCGAACGAGGCAGCGGCGAACTCACATCTCCCAAACCCGCAGCCGTAGGCGTTGTCGTCGCAGTTCGTCTGGCTGTAAAGTTCGTCGCGAGTTTTTCCCTGCTGGCGCCTTCTCTGGGCCGCACTCGATTTCGTGTCGGCGACGGACAGATGTAGATGTCAGCACGACTCACCTTCTGACTCGGAGCGCTTGTTGTGCACCAGGCATCCCCGCGAACTCAGCGCCATTCAGCCCTTTGTCCTTGGACGGCTGTTCTCCGTACAATAACGATTATGGCTCAAGAGGCTCATTCACCTGCTTGATATTATTGTTGACTGCGCCCTGAGCCGTGCGTCCTCCTTTCCTTTGGTTCCGGAAAGAATCTTTGCCTTCTGAAAAGGAAAACTCTTCCGACCAAACTCTCTCGTCTCTTCTTCACGTTTGACACGTTCTCTGTCTTTTTACCTTTCTTCTTTCACTGCGCATTAGATTTGTGGAGAGTTCAAGGTGTCAACTGAAAAGATGTGACTTCAAGCGTGGTTTTGGCTCATATCTGTACACCCCAACCTGAGGCTACGCTTAGATGGCCTCAGCCCTATATGAGCATTCTTATATTTGCAGGGTTGGTGGATTGACACCATATTTGACTGCGAAGGATGAAGCAGCTCCTTTCTCGCCTGCTCATCACAAGTCATTGTGCATGCTAAATGCGCAGAGGGCTTCACTGATGTGCTGCGTAGGCACAGTGCGTGGCAAATCCAGGGAGGGATCGCCGCGAAGCCCTATACGTCATCCCTTGAGCACCTCTTTGCACAGGGGATGGAACCAACTGCAGGAATGAGGCGCATTAGTGTCCGTGTTTGGACCTGATCCTGGCTTTATAACAACGAAGGTGGCTGTTCTTCTGATTTTAGCATCACCAGACGAAAGCACAAGCGGTAATCTGGTTGGGGAGAAAGTGCCTGATATATCTGTGTAATAGCGCGTTACTCAATACCTTTTGGAGTGCGCCACGCATTCTACTTCACGGGACGTCGACGAGGCGATTTTCAATGCGTATTTGGCCATACAATGACTTGCATGGCCAGCGAACAAGAACAAGTGAGCGCTTCATCCTTTCCAGACAAGTCTAGCATCAATTCACCGATCCCGTGGGGCTGGAGGGCTTAGTTGGCCTGCACGGGAAATCCAAGCGACGAACCTGGTCTCGGGTGCACGCGACAGCAGAGAACTCCTCCGATTGCGCTACACGCGCTCATCTGTGTGATAGTCGCTAGAAAATCAACTGTGGTTGCCAAATTGGCTCAACAGCCCGGAATGCAAGATTAGAGGTCCGAGTTAGAAGTTTGGGCAGAGTTTTCTAGTGGTCTGTTTCGGAGAAACGGTACTGTGAACTGGTAACTAATTGTTAGTAAACAATTCCTGCTAGTGGGCTACACAACCTTAGCTACCTATACCCTGAAAAGCACGGTATTCGTACGTCAGTCTGGTTTTCAGCCTTAGAATTCCTTCGCTGTCCCTGATCGCCTGCCTTCCTAAAGCAGTCAGCATGTTTCAGAGTCAGTGAAGTCATCAACGTCCAGCCACCTGATGACGGTTCACGATTGCGTGCGTGAACCGTCACCAGGTGGGCAAAGCGTGGCGTACACTGGGGATGTATTGGTTAGTGCCAACATTTACCCTTATCTTTATTTTTCACTACCGGTGGTGTAAAGATGCTTCTGTAAATCGGAGGTTTTAAGAAAACCTCGGAAGAGCACGTGAATGGATGAAAACGCATGCTTTCTGAAATTCCGAAACATTCATCGATTGAACGGGTAATGCGACCCTAATGCTTAGTGCGCTTTTGCAACATCAACGCGCCAAAACTGATAGAATTTTCTTTACATCCTAGTAGAAGTCGGACATCCAAGTCTGTTCCTCATTCATTCACTCTGTCTGCTTCTCACCTGGCTTCACCAATGCCCATTCTCACCCTGAAACATTGAGTAGAGCGTTGAGCATCCGTGTACGTCTTTGATCCAGAATTGCTTTTCTTTCTCCTTTGGTTATGCAATTTTGCCGCTTTTTCTCCTCGGTTCGTTGAATTATTCACGAAAGCTGATGGTGAGAACCAACCAGCTTCATCGTACCAGAAGCGTCGAGGAATTTCTCGCCGGCGTTCGCGTTCCACTGCCGTCTCGCGAGGCCGTTCTGGCACGAAATTGTGTGGAAGCAGCAGCTGCTGCTGCCGCTGGAACTGACAGTTTGAAACACTGCTGCCGCTCCTGCCCCTATAATGGAATGCGAGTTCTGTCAATAAAATTACTCGCTGCTTTCCGTCAACAAGAGCAGAGTGCTCCTCCCGAGGGTTCGCACCTTCCCGGTGACTCTGTGTGAGCCGACGGAGACGCGGCTGCCTTCCGGGTGCTCCTCTTCACTGGCGATTGCATCTGTAATTAGCGCTCGTCGGTATTCCACGCTATTCGGCACGTATCCTTCCAACACCGTGTCGATCTCTTATCGCCAGCCTGACGGTGTCACTTACATCCTTCCGGCTTTCTGGCACTTCAAGTTCACGTAACACAGAGCTGTGCTCGTTTCTACGCTGGTTTAGCTTACTTTGCTTCCGTTAATGCTGTACTCCTCTTCAAGACCAAAAGTTACGCTTAGGACGTTTCCGAGGTACGGTGTTTGGTATCAAAACGAACGGGTCGATGAATTCCTGCGCATCCATCCTTGCTCGCTTGGCATTTAATCAGGGGATCTATGTAGCACCCTCAAGTGAGGCTGGAGAAACCCTTAATGAACCAAAACTTCGCTATGCTTGCTGAAGGTTGCTGAAGAAAACCTTTCTCTCATTCGCTTCGGTATTCCTCGGCTTTTGCTGTTCGAGTCAACAGACAGGGTGGAGAATAAGAATTAAGAACGTTGAAAGTATTAGAATCTTCCTGACTTAGTAGCTTACGAAGTCTTGCAGTTTCGCACTATAAGCACGCACGATTTCTGAGCTTAGCTTTGCTGAACTTCTATTTTGAGCAGCAATGTTGATTGAGCTGCGAATATCATTTCGAGGTAAACTTAAAGGTTTAGCAACAGGGTTATTTTCCCAAGAGATTACTTTCTATGTAGAGTCAGTGAAAAAAATAATGAGGAAATTGCAGCGTCATGAAATGTGCAACGGCACGTGGATTATTTTTGTGTTCACCAGCAAATGCATCTTTGATCCTGTGTTGTATTCTCAGTAATGTGGCTACGATTGACGATGGATATACGGACGATTGTCTGGAGAAATCCGTGACTTCCTATTCTCGCAATATTTTCGAGATTGCTTCAACCCACATTCTTGATCTGGAAGCAGTGTGACTGGAAAATTTTTGGATACAACTTTTGTAACACTGGCAAAAGTCCTCGCTTAAAATTCTGCTGTAAAATTGATCGCTAATAAAATAAAGTCGTTGATTAAAGTAGGGAACGATGGCAACGTCTGCACGCCACCGTCTCGGCACGTAACGCTAAATTCCCGATCGAGTCCTCCAATCCCTAGTCTTTGAAGCAAACCAAGGAACTTCACGGGAAAAGGGCACAATTTTTATGATCATTCAAACAACAAGGATTCTCTCGGGACGTTCTCCACCAAAAAGCAATTGTGTTGGAATAACTGTTAGTTCGGCTACTTAAGGTGATGACTAAACACATCTGGCAGACCACAGAATTACCGGGGAAGGATGAAGTGAAGTGACTGTGCATCTTCACTAGTCTGGAGTTGAATTTGAACGTTCTCCAGCAGTTTCGATCGATCGCTCATCTGATAGATCGAAAATATTACAAGTCCTAATTCAAACGTCGACTCGATTCATTATATTATACATCGAGTCGACGTTATATGTTGCTTCGTTGTATGTACTATCCGAACGGTGCTATTTTAGTTAATAGTGTTTGAAATCTTGCTTATCATAGCAAAGCTTGCTATAAGTCGCAATCTGACTTCGTTTTTCAAAAATCGATTGCTCGATATATTCACGAAGAAATTTCCTCGTCAGCTCGATTGGTTGAAAACTCGAAAGATCGATTTATTCGTTCGTCCCTTCGATAGAAGTCAAACGGTCCATCTCTATGTATAGCAGACAGGCACCATAGTTGGTCTAAGAATCCGAAAATGAGAGCTCCTGAAAGCACATGAACCTAGGTTCATGAAATTGTAATACGCCTTATCGCTTCTGATCGGAGACTGAGTGGCTTCTCCTTTCTTCTGGGTCCTTCCTCATCGGCTTAAGCCCAATATCCGTCCTTATAAAAACGGATACTGCCGACTATGATTCAGGTATTGTGGTTGATCGGTTTCCAGCTAGTGAAGAAACTCCCCGCAAAGAACTATGAATAGGGCTGCGCTATTTTTGGGGTGTTTATTTAAAAACGGGTCGGCCGATGGCGTGAGCATATACCGTTATTGAATACACGTATCGAAAGCCAGCTCGCCGCGTCCTCTGGCAGTCCCTTGCGAGAAGTTCCGGAAGCCTGCTGGCCCTTCCAAGCCGTGCACGGCAGCAGTCCTGCTGCTCGTCCTCTCACCTCGTCCCGCTCCCATGCACAGACCGCCCCTCAGCGCTTCGCCCGCTATTTTCCGATCCGCTGGCCGTGTTTGTACACCTTTGCTTCGTGTTAGTTCTGTGCATGGTTGTCCACATCGTGAGCGTCCACATCAAAACGGTCGTCCTATATCGATTCCCTCTCCTATCCGCAGCTTCTGACCGCCATCGTTCATTCGCCAATGTCGTTACCTTTGCCCTCGCGGTCAAATGCTACAGCTCTGCCTTCTGCAGACGTCTCCACCGCCGTTCGTCGTCGGATGAGATTCATCGACAGCAGCGAAGATGAAGGCGACAGTGATGTACGGGGGCTGATCGGCATGGAAAAGCAGTACTCGCCCTCGAAACTTGCCACTGCTCGACGTCATGCTCGTCATGCCCCATCGCTGGCTCCGATCAGCGAACCGTACAGGGAGTTCGACCATTCCACCCCAAATCGAGCGGTGTCCATGGATTGCGTTGCCCATGCAGTGTCCGGTGTGATGCCGCCTTCGAAGCTGCACGCATCGAGCTTCGTCATAACGTCAGAAAACGAATTCAAAGTGATGGCTGCGAGCAAGCTCATCGACGCACTCGAGAACTTCAGGAAGGCCGAAGCGGGTCCCTTCCGGGGCTCGACGGAGTCGCTCCCACCCTTGTCTTCGCCCCGAAAAACTTCTAACTCCAAAACGTCATTTGATCTTCTGGGCCATCTTTTTGGCAGAAGAGCGGAACGGTCACTGAGCAGCGTCGTCTCTCCGCCGACTCTTATTTCGTCCACCTGTGCTGCCATCTCGCTGCAGGATATCCCGGTAAGACGTGTGTCCCGGTGCTACCGACACTTGCGCATCGGCTGTTTTCCACGCACAAATACTCCGAAAGATGTTGAAGTGTGGCGCGCAGGGCTCTTAAAAAGGTCCACAAAGCCACTGTGGCCCATTTAAGAGAACTCTTTGCGTTTGCACAGCATCACTACGCATTGCATTGTGTTTCTGACAGCCCTTCTTTAGGGCGCAAATGGAGAGCGAAAGCGGGACAACTTCCAGACCAGAGATGTGATGCGAGAGGTTCGCTCACCTTCAGTAACCCTCTTGAGGCTTTGAACTCCTCTCGAAAATTCTTTAATTCAGATGCTTCAACGACCAGGTCCGTATCCACAGATTGTGCTACCCACGAATGGATTCTGGATGGACGGGGTCAGCCAGAACAACATGTATATGGACCAAGAGGTTCGAACCCATGAACGATATTCTTCGGTTAGGCCGCAGTCGAAGTTCTTCCTTTCAGATAGTCGGTGTCAGTTCAAATAGCTGTGCCAGGTTCAAGCTAGAGACAGACGAAACTAGCCACTGCTACCGTCGCTACTTCTACGGAAGGGTTAGTTTGTGCTGCTGTAGCAATCCATGGATGGCTATTGCCTAGGTGAGAGCTCGATCTTCAGGAACACCACGATTTCTCGGCCATGGACCCGATCGTCGGCCCCCTGGTACTGTCAGTAAGAACAGAGGTGATTTCGTCGCAGGACCACTTCAGAATCATGCTGCGCACGAAGAAGGGCACTGTGCACAAGATCATTTCTGCAAGCGGTGAGTCTGATAGTGCTACTTTTCCTGGGCTGGAGGGACCACTTGTGGACCTTAACTAGTCAATTCTCTCTGAAGGCGTGGTGTTGAACCCATAGAGTTCGTTGGTGTAGATCGTGTGTTTTTATTTTCCAGTATCACGCATAGCATTCTGTTATGTTAGCCAAGGAATAGAATTACCTACGCATCCTCGTTGTTATAGGTTGTGTTCAGTAACCCTTCTACGTAAGGTACTGTGGAGCTCTTAGCAGCGAGATTCGAGACGTTGTTTCTCTAAGCTGAAGATTTTCGTGACCTCCCCTTCAACATTAGATGCAATCTGCCACGATCCTTCAACGTACGCTTTCGCTCTGTATCAAACGAAGCTAAGTGCACATGGAGCATTTTAGGAATGACATTTTGGAGGGAAACATTCTTCAGTGCCGAGGGTTCGTTTCTAATGTGGAACTCCATTTTCTTTGAGGCTACGACGTCTTGTAAAACGAGGCGTTGTTCCATTTTTTATAGCCTACTGGGAAAAAAACTATTCCAAAACTTCGCCTATGGGATTATTTGGGGTGGTAATCGCGAACCCAGCACTCATCATTGGAACAGTTCTTTTGGCATAGAATTTTGGTGGTCCTGCCTTATACCCTTACCCACACCTATGTACCGTAACCTACCATAGCCGGTCGAGCTTTCGAAAGCGAATGCCAAATTCGTGATCAGCACTCCTAACAGTCTTCCCTACCATAACAACTGGAGGAAGTTTTCCTGATTAGTGGTTGTCGAAAAGTGGGATTGTTCTAAGGATGTTTTGAAATGCCAACTTTTTCGGTTTTCATTGAAAATTGATGGCTTTTCAAGCTATCCAGAATATTTCCGAGTAAAAAATGCACCTTTGAGAGGATGTTTCCAGCGAATTCATGAATAGTTTTGATTTGTCCATTTGGAGAAGTTCCGCAGTAGATGTTGCAAAATTGTGTAGAATATTCTATGGCTGCAATTTGCGGAGCAAAGCGTCAAGAAGTTCTGATGTCGAAGAAGAGGTGGATCACTGCTGCTGGAGCGGGTTGGTCTACAAGGGCATTGTTCAGTTAACGGCTATGAGCGTCGGGTTATCCTAACTCTTAGACCCATAATCAAGCCGTCATCCTTGCAGAGATGAAGGCACTGAGCTGAAGGCAACCCTGGCACACCGCATGGGCTAACGACCCACTGTCTCCTGATCACTACACAGATCTTCAACCTTCTTGTGTTATCCAAAGTCTCCTAAGCTCAGTTGACACTTCCGTAGCAGGACAAAAGCGGCCAGCGACGGAACAGTGGCTCAATATGCAGTGTGCCGAGGAGGATTCATCAAAAATTAGCTGCATCCAGCGTGAAGTGCTACGGAAAACGGAAAGCGTAGATGCATAGCCGGTCGTTTTCGAGCCCATCGAAGGAGCGAAACACATCACTCCAGATGTTTCCAGTCTGCATTCCGCTGCTCTCGCTTACTCTCACTTTTCAGCGCTCGCTGACAGACCGTCGGCGTCTCGCATGGCCCGTCTGCTTTGCGAGGAAATCACCAGCGAACACTTTACACCGGTGGCGTTTCCGGGCGGATCCGAACTGATTGTGCAGTGAGTGATTGCCTTTCAAAACACCCGAGCCGTCGGATTTGTAGAGAACGCGATGTTTTCGTCTAGTGACCTCTGCCTGTCTAGCCAGCGCTGGCCATTGCGGTGCCTGCCCTTCAGGGAACACCTCGAATAGCACTGGAAATGAAGGCTTCCGTGACCTGCAATACCGTGCTACTTAAGACTGCTATTTAATATCAAGCATTGTTACCGTATGTTCCTAATAATTAGTGTCGACAAACGACAAAGCGTTTTCTTACTTATGAACGATTTTTTAGGACATAAGGATAAAGGATAAGGGACGGCGTTACTCAATCCCTTCTGGGATGCGCCAGCGCATTCTACTTCTACGGGATGTCGTGGAGGCGACATGAATGCGTATTTGGCCATACAATGACTTGCGGTGGCCAGCCGATGAACAAGTCAGCGCTTTATCCTTCCCAGACACGTCTGGTTCCAATTCACCGACCCCGGAGGGATGGAAGGCTTGGTTGGCCTGGGCGCGAAATCCGAACCAGGAACCTGGTATCGGGTGCACGCGACAGTCGCGCCTCCTCCGACTGCGCTACACGCGCCCTTTTAGGACATAGGACAGGAAAATGTTGTAAAACTCATCGAACACTACCCGTTTAGTCGAATTAAAGTTTGCCTCTTTATAATTTGCCTAGTTTTCAGTTTTCTTTTTCGAAGTTATTTCTGAAAAATATAAGGGTCTTTCTGGTTTTTCTAGCCGTCGGATCCTACTATATTTATGGGCTTCACTTTTAACCACAGAGGCAAGCATTAACCGCCTATTTTATCTTTTGTAAGTTAGTTGTACCAGCTATTATCTTGCATAAAGTGACATCGTTTCGTCCGACTGGTTTGAAAGACTCCAGCACCTTTTCTGGACGTTGCAAATTCGTGCTCTTTAACCATTCCGCGTGCCGCATCATTCAGATCTGAAGCTTGTTTAAAAATCGGACTACTACTTGCCTCAAGTAATGGAATTTTACTGCGCGCAAGTTGGATGGCGCTATAAAAGATTAATGTCGAACCAGTTTCTTTGGGTTACGGCGAAATATCGTCGGAGCACATTTGAATGCATATTCGTCGTGCAGTAATTTTCGAGGGGGCAATTAACAGGTTAGTTCTTGAGTCTTCCGAGCCAAGTCGTACCATACCATTTGCCGTCCACGGAAAGAGGAAGAACTTTCGAAATGGAGATTCTGAACGAGACCTATATGGTTGTTAGCTGGGCTGGGCAGAGCTCGAACTGCAAACGATGAGTGGAGGTGGCGCTAGTGTTGTCAAGTTGATGTATTTTGTTATTAAATAAGTAGTAGATTTACATTCATTGATTTGTATTTAGTATCTAGCATTTTGATTATATAGTATTAACCAGACGTTTAGCGGCCAGCAGGCCGTTGAACGTCTGGTTTTCTTAATAAATAAATAAATCGTATAAAAAGGGATGAAGGAGTATAAAGAGTATCGAAGTCGAAAAGCATTTCATAAAGTAAACTACGACATTAGCTGTCAGCAGATGCTCCCAATAGATTTTAATTTTATCCGACACGACGATGTACCAATAACTGACAGTGGCCTTCAATTTGATTACACGAACCAATATTTTGACATAACAAACGCATGGTATTATAGTTGTAAGGAGGATTACTATGGTAACTAGAGAAATTATCACTTATCTAATGTTAAATTGCAAGTGGTGATAAGCCATTAGGTTGTTCTTGTGTCGTTGAGAATTCTGCAAAAATTCAAGATTCTCTTGAGCCTGCCCCATAGATGTGATTTGCAGGTACGACGAGCATGTGCTGACAAACACGTACAAATTCGGAGTGATCTACCAAAGGCCCGGTCAGATTAGCGAGGAAGAGCTCTTCGGCAACGCTCGCAGCAGCCCGGCTTTCCAGGAATTCCTGGATGTCCTCGGTGACACTGTCGAGTTGCAGGGCTTCTCGGTGAGACAGATCCCAGCCTAGGCTTCGCGTTCTTTGTTCTTTCTCTCCGCAGCCTAAAGCATCAGCTCCTCTTCAGGGATATCGCGGCGGCCTCGACACCGTTCACGGTCAGACAGGTCTTCAAGCGGTGTACACAGAGTTTCGAGGTCGCGAGGCCATGTTCCATGTGTCCACTATGCTACCGTACACGCTGGGCGACCAGCAGCAGCTGCAGCGCAAGCGGCACATCGGCAACGACATCGTCGCCATCATCTTCCAGGAGGCGAACACGCCGTTCGCTCCGGACATGATCGCCAGCAACTTCCTGCACGCCTACATCGTCGTGCAGCCGATCGACGCGCTCACCGACAAAGTCCGCTACAGGGTAGGTCGCTTCTTCGAGCGGTGTTTTCGAGTAGGAGCCAGTACATGCTAGCTTCCGTTCAGGTCTCTGTTGCCGCCCGTGACGACGTCCCTTTCTTCGGACCTACTCTACCGGCACCGTCCATCTTCAAGAAAGGCCAAGACTTTAGAAATTTCCTGCTGACTAAGCTGATCAACGCCGAGAATGCGGCATACAAAAGCGCGAAATTCGCCAAATTAGCAGTGCGTTACGCGAATTTTCGCACACATGCACAGCTACGCATCACCACCAGCATCTCCAAACGGCACTTCGTTTCCAGGAGCGGACGCGATCGTCACTGTTGGACAGCCTGTTCGCAAATTTGAAGGGACGCGCCGAGTTCTATGGCTCTCCTTTGCTAGAAAGCACCGAGCAGTCCGGGGGACTTTTCAGCTCCGTCAAGAAAGCGCTCATCGGAAGGTGAGTCAGCGAGTGCTTATTTTGCGGGGAACATGTTAGGATTTCGTAAATTAGGAGGCATAGACGAACCTTTGCTGGTATGGATGGTGTTGGCCGGAGGATTTGCTAATGTTTCGAAGTAAACGCTTCAGATGAAAACCGAGCAGAAGTAGCGATCGTGTTGAATCTCCTACGTAAATGTGATCCAGGAAGTTGAATTTCTAGGAATGGTTTATATCAATCTTTCTTATCATTGCAAGGAGGAAGCATGTGCATAGGGCATTGCCTCTCATGTTAAACTCTCCACCCTCCTTTCTTACCCCGTGGAGGAAAGGAAGTGGGTATGTCGTTGTCAGCGTTTCCTCATAAACTTTCCTCATGAGAGTCCTAAGCAGGACATCTGATCAATACAGGACAGTGCGAGTTTTGATTGAAAAAGGAAGAAGTAGGCCTGTGCAAAATTATAGATCCACTCCAACAACTCTATTCATTAAAAAATACTAACAAACGAAATACGATTAGTACTTTGTTGCATCGCCTCGGATGTAAGCAACAACGGAAATTCTATTAGGCATACCGAAGAACATGTAGGTGGCTCGATTTTTGAACAGCTTGGGTACGAGAATGTTCCACAAGTTCTCTATCGGGTTAAGGTCTCGAGATCATCTGGGCCGCTCCAGAAGTTCGCCCTTATTAGTATTAGGCCAGTCTGTGTAGTCGACTATGAGACGTGTGTGGATGCATTATTCTGCCGAAAAACAAGGTTATGCCTACGAAATCTTCCCAAATATGGCAGCATAATCTCTAAGCTATCTCTGGTGGTCCTCGTTGCTCATGCACGAGAGGAACGCCAGCGCAACCGGTCTGTTTCAGGAAAACGAATCCCAAACTAAGGGACTTCCATTACCAAACAAAATAAAAGTTAAAGTTTAAATGAATAATATGAATAAATGTCAACTAAATGTTAGGTTCGTTTCGCCACCTTTGTTCAGACGAACCTTTTTTGTTATACCACCACCCCGGTGGCTCATCAGTGAAGAGTGAGGTGCTATAACTTTTTTTTGGTTTGGAAAATCACATAATTGATTAGGCAAAATGTTTTAACTAAATTTTTATTATTACATTTTCAAGGAAAGAATGTATTAAAACATTAAGTTTAATTTTATTTTGTTTTAATATTGTTTTAAAGTCGCGTCTGCATCGCTCTTCTATCCTTGTGTCCGTTGAATGCGTCAAGGTTCCACTTCTTTTCGTCGGAAAATACCGCCTAAAATTCAAAAATTTCAATTTCAAAATTTCTGGCAAGCCAAGCCGGCTGCAGGCGTATCTCACCTTTTTTCAATCCATGCTCAGGAGCGAACTCGAGCCTGGCAGCCTTATTGCGGGCCGTCAAGCAGGGGGCTCACTTCACAAGTAAATGATCAAAATGTGGACTGCGGCTTAGGCTGCGTACTGTTGCAAGCCAGCGAACCAGGAGAGTCCCATCCCTTCTGGATGACCTTCTTTGACGGCCAGCCATTGATTTTCTTTCTTTGCAGACTTCCGTATCTTTCAGTTAGCGGTTGATGCAGTTATGAGACCGCCCTAGTTGAGACGCGATCTTCGTGCTTGAAAGACCGACCGCGTGAAGCATAGGCTTGAGCTTGCACGTAGGTAGAAAGCTTGGTGCCACTGGGCGTCTTAGTAGACGATGAAATTTGTGTTTTTCCTTGCGTTTTCGACCCATTTATACCTAGTCTGCGTGCTGAAAACCTTGAGGGCAAAAAACTCCCAGTCCCGCCTATAATTTTGCACAGGTCCACTTCTTTTACATTCCAATAAAATTTCCTGGTAACTTGCACTGGTCAGTTTTCCTGCCAAGAATTCTCATATAGAGGTTTTTGCTGGAGCGGAATGTGGTGGTGACATTATAGCCTTTGCAGGGTCCTTTGGCTACTACTACTACTATCAGGGTACTACTACTATCACTACTTGCGGACGTTTAATTTTGCGACGGAGTGACCAATATCCAGCGTAGAGCGCACTGGGGAGCAAGACCGTTCTTGGTCCGCCGTAGATGCTCCGATCTATGTATACCTCGAACAAAAGGGCGAATGCGGTGGCAGATTACTAGGAGCGATATGCGACAAGTATGGTCACTTTTGATTTCTCCACTGTTCTTCTGAAGGCGCCCTGGCGACCTCGATGAATCGTCGTTATACCGAGAGCCATCTGCACGTGGCTTTAAACACAACCCTACGTCAGTTTTACTAATGACCGCTCACGACTAGTCGCTCCATCTTAAAAACCCAGGACTTTAAGATTAGGCAGAAGATTTCTTTTCGGTGAGAAGTATTTTCTGCACAGGTCTCGAACGTGCATGTGGAAAGTACATACATAAAAGGCCTCTACATGAAAACAGAACGATAATAACGGAAAAGTTGTCGGGCTACCCATACTACCTCTTATCCCATCGCTTTGATCATTATCGCCCTCCCAACATTTTTATTAGTCACCTTTGCGTGTTAGAATGATAGATGAATGCGTCTGATTGCTCTAAGGAGGCGAAGAGTGCGCATCTATTGGTCAGATCTTCTGTAAGAAGTTCTATTAGGAGGGGGGGGGGGGGGGCAAAAGTGAAGAGACACTCCATGCCGTGTCCATATATCTCGTAACTGCAGTCTGGTTTCCTGCCCTATCGTATTTGTGTGTTTGTATGCTACCTACTGAAGGCCACCTGAGAAGTTACCACTTCCGCCCTTTTTAGAAGGATGCCAAAACCGCAGTCTGTCTCATGCCAAAACCCCAGCCTGACGAGTCGACCTGTGTCGCGCAAATCTCTCCCGATTCCCAACCCCGAGCAGCCTGGACTCAATATTAGCGCAGGATGAGAAGTACGTCTTCTACCTTAACCCTGCCAAGCAGGCAGTCTGGGTGAGGCTTGTTGACCTTACCGACCTTCGTTCGGCGAGATGTTCACGGCAAGAAGCGCCTTCAGAGCTTTTGGGTCTGCGCCCATGGACCGGTATACCGGAAGCTGTTTACGAAAAGCACGACGGTGGACTTCAAGGCCATGGTAAACGAAATAGAAGAGATGGACCTGCGACTCGAACTTTTTCAGTCGCAGCGCGTCAAGAAGGTTCTCCTCTTCGACAACGCCGTACCTCATCGGTAACAGTTGACCACGGATAAGCTTGCCCAGCTGGGCTACGTTCACATGCTTCACCCACCGTATTCGTCGGACATCTCTCCATGCGACTACCACCACTTCTTGGGCCTACGGGACTTCCTGGTCGGAAGGGACACAAGAACCCAAACAGTCCTTGATAACCATATCGAGCAGTATTAGGGGAAGTACGCGGGTGAAATGTGCATATGTTGAATAGGATTGCTATCAAAACCGTTGTTTCGCCATGTTTTGGGAATGATAGACCGCAACAAGTTCGTATAGATTACCAGCGGATGGCTCCAGCACAAAATCGAGTGCGCATCTCCTCGTTTCTGCTTGCACCTGGCCAATCCATAAAGAGTGACTGCTCAATTCGACGAAATCCAGCGGAAGTGATTATAGGAAATGCTGCTTTTGGAAAGCATCCATGCACCTCCACTATATGAACAGCAAATTTGTGCCATAAAAGGAGGATGTAAAATCATGATGATGTAAAAATTTAGGCAACTACGGTTTTCGCCGATCCAGCAAAGTTATTTGACGAGATACAGACAAGATTTTAAGAGTGAAGTTGTAAAGTGAAACTTAGCGTCTCAGCCGCTAAATCGCGAATCAGAACTAAATTCTTGAGCTACCGATCTCTCAATGGATTCAGTGGGCAATGTGGAGATCTAAGGAGGATCTCTGCTCAAAGTATTGAAAGCTTTATCAAATGTTAAATATCAGCAATTGTTGCAAAAGTCGTTGTTTGCTGTTTACATCATTATTATTGACATTCGTCTATGCCTTGAGCAAATAAATAAATAAAAATGGAAACGATTGAACGGAATCCAGTTCCGTATATGGAATATGTTACATGTTATCTCGTTACGCATACTGCGGAAACGACGGCATCGCTAAATTGAGGAGTCACGCTAAACATGCAAGAAATTCACAAAACAATCCAAACGCAATTTTTCCTTCGGTTCACCCGATATTTAAATGCTCCTTTCAGATCACGCTCAGTTTCACAAGAAGTGAGCACGCCAGCTCGTACTCTTTCCATGACGGTTCCCCAACGAACGTACACGGTCCCGAAACGGAATGCCAACTCGGAACGCGATAAAAGCTCAAGCTCCAGCGGTACCAGCTCACTCAGGCGGGACAGCCTAACCAGGGATGATCGAAGGTGCACATTTTTGGCGACCCATGATTCCACTTTGTGTCTAGTGCTCTTGGGTGAAGACTCAGTGATCAGTAATTATAGTGAATCGCCAGCTGACGATAGCGGGACTATTCCAGCTGCTGTGTCCCCAAATCGAGGAGTCCAGAGAAGAATCATGAACAGGAACGCGAACAGCAAGAGCAATTACCAGCCTCATCCTAGGTATCGTCTTAGTCGCTGCAGCGTTTTCCTAAGCAGAAATTGATGTCGGGTTCGCCAGCTCTTGCTCCTCGCTGAAAGAAACCTGCGTTCCTGCTCTCATTAATTGTTCTTCAAAAAGGTCTTCCCAATTCGTGAACCAGTTCTAGTACCCTCAAGATCGCGTCGATTAAGTTTGCCTTTCTTTTGAGATTTGAGGGATAAAGAGCTACTGAGTAATTGTGTTGTAATCTCCATGAGATAGAGATCCTACTGCCCACTCCGAGCTGAGCTGGGACCCATTTCAAAGGCCACAAATTTGTCTTTCTGCTGTCAGTAGTATCAACTACCACTAAATGTGCGTAAGAAATAAGTACGACCGAGTTTTCGGTTGCTCCATAGTGTTCTTCCAACGGCCCGGGATCTGCAAACGGCCCGTGGCTCCATGTCCGAAGGAAGGGGAAAAATCTTACTACTTTTTGGCACATGTCGCGTAGGTGAGCAGCGTTGGGAAGTGGGAGCACGCAGGACAATCACCAATTAATGACCAATCATGGCAGTGAACCAGGGTGCCGACGTACACGCCGTCTCTGAATGGTAAGCTCTTTCGATGTGGCCTGATTGACAGGTGCGTTCCTACCTCCCAACGCTTGTAAAATCCTTTCAGGTTCGTCTGACAAAGGCAAACATTGTGCATTTCTTAGGGATAAATGTGCCAGTCACCCCAAGGGGGTTTAACTAGTGTGTCCTTCCTGAATGGGTTATAATCTGCAGTAATTCCTTTCAAACCAGACATTTTCTATAAATTGACCAATATCCGGCTTAGAGGACACTGGGGAGAAAGACTAACCAGATTGAGGCCATTTCACTCAGCCGCTAATTTCTACATGTTCTACAGCACAGCTTTTCACGTAATCTCTATGTTTCAGAGCGGAATGGGAGGTTTCCTCGGTAGATAATGACTCGCCGGAGAACGAGGTCGATTCGGACACCGGAATGGTTTGTATGCCTTCGGCGTGAGAGGTGATGTGTTAGCCACTATGACCTCCAAACACTTTTCCAGGAGTCAATGTCGTCTACGGATCAGCCATCAACTCGACTGTCGTGCACGTTCTGCGTTGACGACTGCCATTCTGCCGAGTCCAAAAAACTCGAATCCCTTATGATGGTGCGCCATTCCCTCATTCGCAGTAACCGTTGTTGGGAGTAGTTGTTCTATAGAGTAGAACTGATTACCCTCGACTTCACACCGGTCCGTACCGTTATCTCTTTTTTAGGACATCGATCGGTTAGCGGTAGAGAAGTCGGACCTTCTGAAGCAGAACGTCACATGTAAGACTGATATAAAGAAGCTGAAGGAGAGGTGAGTGTTGAAGTCGAATCAATGACATATCGAATTTTAGCTTAAAGAAAATTCCTCAGTTGGACACCGAAACGTTCCCGTCTTATCTGCTGCTTTTCAAACGAGAATAAGGGCCCGTGGGAGTAATTGACACTCTTTGTTAAAAGGGAGAGAGGAACTCTGTATTCCTTGTTCCGCTAATTCACGACAACTCTGCGGTCAGAATGCGCGACAGTTGAAAACCCTCCAAAAAAAAACTGAACGAACGACTTCGGAACTCACTAGCTTCCATACCTGGAAGGGGATATATCCGACGTAAGTGCGAAGTGGTGCGCAATCTCCTTGAACCAGAGTCACTTGTTAATTGTGGTTCTTCGCAAGGTTTAATAGGAGCTTAGATTTGGTGAGATTCAATGGGTGAGGAGACGAGGAACCTCTTCGTTGGTGAGATTCAATTGGTTCATGAGTTTGTTGCTTCTCGTCTTTGGGAGATACAGCAGTGAGCGAAACACTCGGCTAAGCTCTGCTACTTGTTTTCCCGCTAGTAGTCGGTTAATTCGAGTTGACGTCAGAACCTCGCTGCCTGAGGGAGTAGCTCGCTGGTATTCCTGTAATACACCAGTTTTCATCGACATTATCAAAGCAACGGTGTATTTTATACTCGAATCTAAAAAGTCTACGAGGCTTTCAACTCCAGATTCCTCATCTTTCTTTATGTCTCCTCAATGTGTGGCACTGAAACGGTGTTCAACCTACCTCCCTAGGACCTTGGAATTGAGGCGTATGATTGCTCGAGAAGAAAAAAGAAGAGGAGAGGTGGGCGCGGAAGCTGGCGTACTTCCTCTCCTTCATTGCATCATCTTCCCCGTTAGTTGTCGCTGTCATTTAGATGGCTAGCATTGAGTCTTTGCAGGTCTTCAAACATTGACGCAGAATCTCGTATTGTTGTCGTGCCAAAATTGTCATTGAAATTTCTTCGTTAATGATTCGGGCGGCTACTTTCTTCGGGCCCTGGAAATTGAAGAGGAGTTGGAGACGCTACTCGTCCAAAGGTGATTTCAAGCTACAGCAGTTTCAAGAGTTCAATCGGTGAGGAGATGAGGAACGAGTAGGACAACCCAAATTACCATGTATTATAGAAACAGTCGAATTCCTGTAGAGGACCTTCTGATGAAGACAAATGTGGGTAAATCGACTCTCCCTGGATCACATCCTCAGCTCTCTCTCTGGCTGACGCATTCCGATGTCGAACTCAGTGAGCTCAGAGAGTCGGCAAAGAAGGCCACCTTCTGGATTACAGAGCTCTTTCCTCCTTCCTATGGATTCGGCAGCGATGTGCGTACTGCGGTTTTGAGCTTTCCCTCAATGATCGCCACCGCCACCGCGACCACTGTGCTACCGTAAACGAGTGTGTTTCCCCAAGCGCTCCAGGCTGCACTTATTTACCTCATTCATTTACCTTTCCACCCTTACTTACCTTTACCCATTTGGTGAATCTTTTCTACAATCTTTTTCATTCCTACCTTCAGTACTAAAATAGTATACTATGCAGGGGATTTTGGGTCAGCTCTCGTGCCAAAAGAGTAAGCTAGGACGGGAGCGAGAAGCGCAATCGTATACCCATTTTACTTGCGAGCCAGGTGGAAGCATTGATGAGAATCTCCAGATTAGAAACTGTCACCCCTCCCCCTTTCTAGGAGCGTTCCGTTAACTTGAAGGCATGTCACGCCTTTAGCAGGTTTGGGAGAACACTTCCCCTCTGGAGCACCGTTGACGGCAATTGCGTCACCAGTATTGTGGGCCTTTCTCAGCTCGCTGCCTCTGATGGTTGTGCACTTCCAGACAAAGCTGCCTGTCGGAGGAACTGGACCGAGCCAACGAGGAGATCGCCCGCCTCCGGCGAATGATCAAGCGGCCGTCGCAGGAGACGGCGGCCGTCCACCAGCCCAGCCACGAGCGCTCCTACAGCGACGTCTCCGTCTAGCGTGCTCCAGCCTCCCCCCCCCCCCCATCGCAGCATCATGCATTCTCGTCACTCATTTATCCGGCCCGGTGATCCAGACTGCATACGCAGGCCTATACATATTACATACTTCGCAATCTGTAGTTATCATGCCGACTAGTCGTCCATTGTGATCGCCCACACCCCGATTGTCACGCACAACGTGACGGAGATGGCGTAGATTTCTTCAGAATTCGTCGTTAAATCTCCTCTCTCATATCTCCGAGAACACTGATCTTCGTCACTCCTTTCTGACTGTTTCTCCGATGACCACATTGTCATAATAATTGTTCCAGTGTTTCTTCTTCTTCACATTCCAGGGTATTTCATCGGGGTATTTATATCACGACTTTCTTTCCCAGATTTCTGTCGTCATTGCACTGTATATTGTTTCTCTATTATTGTTCTTGTTTGCCTTGCAGCAGCGTGTTATGTGGACACCAACGACATACGTTATCAATGAATAAATACTTTCATGAACTGCTCTCATTCTCGTTCTCATTGAATAAACGCAAGAGTTCATGTGCTGCTGCCCTTAGAGGGATCGGAGAAGGTAGGAGCACAAAACATCAAGATTTCCTCGCAAGAAATCAAGCTGAACAAGCCATGTCTTGAATTGAGATTCCTTGGGCGGATGAGAAACTATAAATCTGCGTTCATATCAACTTCGCAGAGGCAGTAGGTTTTTCTGAAGCTGACGAGAGGTTGTTAGCAAAACTTGGAATCCAGCCGAACTAGAGCTGATATCCATCCCTGTACGTGGATCTTCTCTGGTTGCTTCTGAGAAAAGAAAGTCGCGCTCAGGCTTGAACAGACTTCAAAAGAAGAAAAAGAGCTAAAACGGAATGTTGGTTCAAGCCCCTTGAATGTGAATTGCGACTGGCCCTAACGTGCCCTACTGCGTGGCATAAGCATTTGTTGCGGTTGCAGGGATTTCAATCTAGGAAGCACGGCAGTTTTCTTAAACAAAAAGGCAACAGGCACTGCGCATTTGCAATTCGTCGCTGAACTAACTTCATTTGTGAAATACCACTCGAACACGTTTCTTATAAAACTGTTTAACGGACTGCTTATTCAGTTTCTTTTGTTCCGTTTGGATGTTTAGCCTACCGATACAAAGAGGTAGCGCCGCTCTCTAGGATTTTCGTTTATTCTGGTATTTATCTTCCGATTCCTTAAGATTGTTCGTTCCCTGAGCTTCATTCTAGTATCGACTTCTTCTCAAGTATGGAACTCGAAGTTGTTCAATATTTATTGACAACGCTTCGGGTCTTAAGCCCTTCTTCAGGTCTATAATAACTGTGCTGCACATGCCACACATATATAGTTAACGGAACAACTGACGCTTTACAGACCTGGAAGCTCACGGGAAAGAGAAGGGGGGAGGGGGGGGGGGGGTGCAAGGACTTCCTATTGGGCGGTTTTGCCCTAAATTAACTGCAGGATCTCTGGGCTCTTTATATACATCCGCGGACAGTGACCGCTTTCCCGTCTCTCAATGTCGCCATCATCATCAGCAGTCACGCCGTGCGCCCTCAAAGACTGATAAGGTTCACTGCACAATTCATCTCTTCCTTCTTGTTGATTGGTGGCTGCCAGTGCTTTATCTCCAGCGCTATCACCTACGGCGTACGTTTAAAAAATCATCGGAATTCGTGAGATTTATGCTGATGCCGTAATGCTTGCTTGCGAAGGTAAAGTTGAACTCGATCGGCATGTGAAAGCTTGACGCGCTCGCTTAAAGCTATTCGGACGCCAAAGTCAAGCAGGAAGAGCACATAACCACGGCGGTGAACAAATCCGGCTCCATTAAGGTTAATGCCACTGAGCTATCGCCCACTCCGATATTCCAGTACCTGGGATCATCAATAGCGTCTGCTGGCAGTCTGATGGCTGAGGTGAATTCATGTCTGGGCGCAGCATGGTCTAGCATGGAGCGTCTGTGAAGTTCCTCCCCCCCCCCCCCCCCCCCAACGACACTCAACAAGACCTGCATGGTCGTGTGGGCCATCTAACAGTGGGCATAGGTTCGTGAAGCTCGTTTTCGCTACGGGAACTGGGTGGTCTAAAAACGGTAAAACCAGTACCACTTCAGTGTGGGCTGATGATAGGGCATAAGCTAATAAGGATTGAGCTTTCAGTGTTTTAATGTTTCTTAAAATTATGAAAGTAGTGGAAAAACTTTTTCGTACAATGGTATCTGCGTGATTTCCAAAATTTGACTTATGGTCCATGAAAACTCCTGAATCGCGAACCTCAGATACAGAGCTTAAAACACTGTTGCTGAAACTGTACTCCTCATTATCTGTAGCACCAATATGGAGGACAGAAATTTTGAAGATATTCACCGCTGTCTGCCAAGTGTCAGCCCATTCCACAATAATATTGACAGGTGGAGATAAAGCTTGAAAAACCTGAGCCTTGTTGCTGCAGTGCTACAGGAAGTCCTGTTTCATGCGAGGGTTGAGAATAGTCATGGAAGTGCTGAATGAGGAACAACAACGGAATTTGAGGACGGATCGCCAAAGCCGCATTGCACGCACACACGCGAAGACGCTTACTCGAAGAGGTCGCAGTGTGCCAGTAAAACTATTTTACAGAAAACAAGAAACCACCACGATACGATTCCAAAGAATACAAGAAGCTTGTTGCAGTACTGTACCAGTCTCACTAGGAACCACTGCTCAGATCTCCACTGTGAAAAATCGCTGAGTGGCACAGAAAGTTACGTTCAAATCAATCAAGATTCTTCTAAACCTTGTGGGTGACCTTCTACAACTACGTAGCATGATTATTGGTAGTCGATTTGGTGGACAACGATTGTAGCCAGATCTCATTGTGCCTAGCCTTCGGTTACGCAGTGATGAAGAGAATGCTTTTCGGTCTGCTCCTTTCAGGAATTAATAATTTATGTATGCGCAGTGAATTTAAGTTACTTTACGACTGTTGAAAACATTCATGGCACTTTCAGAGGTAGGTATTGGTAGCAAAGAGCGTTTATGTGAGAGAAGTTGCTGAAATTCTCTTCAATCGTTCAACCTTTCATTAAATTTTCCTCTATGCGATGAATTTTCTGTGAAAGCTAATCGGAGCCATAAAAATAATTTTAACTGAAAGCCTATGAATGCTGTAGAAGAATAATGACGTATAATAAGCAATCGCGATCATCTTTCCTCCTCTCTGACCCTTATAGATATTTTCCGATTCCAGAAGCGTTTGAAAGTGACTAGGAGTATAAACTTTCGAAAATAGCGGTGCCGCGGTTTTTCGACATCACAAGTATGAAGTTTTCAACAAAGATCTCGAAAAAATTAGGAGAGGTCGAGAAATTAATACTTCCAGGGCGGATCTGGAATTGTGAAACACGAGCACGTGCATAAGCATGTACTGTCTCAAAGCATGTCTAACCAAGAGTGAAGACCACTTTTATCCTACCAGTTGGTCCACTGACATAACGACTTTCCAAAAAAGGTCTTCTCCAAAAAATCCTATTCAGATGGCCTCCTATGTACTAAGAATTATCCCTGCTGACGACCTTCCTTATACAATATAGTGACTGTCTAACCGTTAGAAAACTTAGCAGACCTGTGTCAATTGGACAGGTCACTCAACAATGGACGTTGAAATCGTTGAATTCTATTCGTGTGGAGTTTCCAAAACATTTGCAAACCAGTTGAAAGATATTGGTACCGTTGATTAAAGCAACAATGCCATTGCAGAAGCTTGTATTCAAAGCTTTAATTCCGCATAATATGTGAGCCAGTGTTGTGATGCCACTCCTTGCACAGTCAAAAAAAACGAGCTGCGATGAACTAATCCGTCACATCCGAATCAAGTTTTGAGGAAAAGTATATACCGTCCGACTTACCCTTCCGAGATCTACGCAACTACATATGCAGATTTGCCAACTTTCGCACCTTGCATGACAGACTCCGAAAAATGCACGCGCTCGGAAATAAGCTGCTCCAATCAGATGCCTGCCTCAGTAGTTTTTGGACCATCCACGACGAAAATGCGGTGTTTGGTAAGACTGTATGTACAGGGAGTCTCAAAAAATGTATACACTGTTTGCAAGGTCATAACTTCGCTCAGAGTAAGGTACTAAAGAAGCTGAGGGCTCATATGGAAGCCTAAGAAAATGGAAACTTTCCGACGTATGAGTGGCGTGGAATGCTCCATGCATTCGCCTGAAATCTCGCATTTTACATTGGATTGTGCTTCGCTCGAACACATGTTATGATTTTTCCACAATGTGGCCGTTTTGATTGATTTGTGCTTCTTTTAGGGTTTAAAATTTAGAAACACACTATGGCTCGCAAACAACGCAAGATGTCCTAAGGAATGCATGTACTATTTGAAAGATACTAACATTGCTGCTAGTGAAGTTTTTGAAGACGTTTGAGTCTAATATGAAAGCAAGGGGTAACGGAAATTCTGCGGTGTGTAAATAGTCAAAATTGCGCTATGCCGCCTTCTGAGACCTTGCGTTTCAGACTCGATTGATTGTGCATCGGCTGAATGTTTATTGCAATCTTGTTATTACCTGGCCAGATGAACTTGTGCTGTGCTTCGTTCAACCTTTTCAGTCGCTCAGTAGCTGCAGTTATGTCAATTAACCTCTCCATTCGGCTTGAATGTTGCTTCATCAGTCCACAGAATCCGTCTTGGAAAATGTGGCTCCTGCTCACATTTGATTTGAGCCATCAATAAACCGTCACGTTTCTTTCACATCATTGTCAGGTTCTAAAAAGTTTTATGCACAGTAGAAGTTAACGCGGCCATGTAGTGCCACAATTGCAACAAGAATTCAGTCCATACACAATCAATCGAGTCTGAAATGCAAAGTTTCAGTCAGAAGCATGGCGCAATCTTGACCAACCACTCGCATGACATAAAAATCCAATTACGTTGTCCTTTTATATGAGTCTCAAACATTTTAAAAAGCTTCACTAGCAGCAATTTTTAGAACCTTTCAATTAGAACAAGCATTTTTTAGGATATTCTTCATTTTTCACAAGCCGTAGTCTGCTTCTAAGTTTAAACCTGAAAGGAAGCACAAATCCATCAAAACGGCCACATTGTGAAGAAATTATAACGAGTATTTAAGCGAAACATAATCAATCGATTGTAAAATGCTGATTTTCAGACGAGTGCGAGGTGCATTCCATGCCGCTCATATGTCAGAAAATTTCTATTTCCCTTGGCTTTCAAATAATCTTTTAGCTTCTTCAGTACCTCTACTATAGACAAAGTAGTCACCTTTCAAACAGTGTATACATTTTTTGAGAACCCTTTATTACTGTGTAGAGTTCGTAGACGCGAATCGAGCGACCTTAAGGCCGCCACAGACTTCTGCGGCGCCGCTCGGCGGCGCCGCTGCCCTATGCTTAACCATAGGGCAGAGACGCAGAGTTCGCCTCCAGCGGCGCCGCTGGGCGGCGTCGCTGGCGGAAATGACTTCAATCATTCCACCCGGCGGCGCCGCTCCAGCGTCTGTCTGTCTGCGCTCTGCGCTCTGCCCTTTCGCGGCGGGATCCAGAGCAGGGATGAGCGGATTAACCGTTATCCGTTATCCGTTATCCGGTTTCCGGGGGTTTTGGCCCATCCGTTTTGTTGTTCGTTATCCGGCGATTTTGTGCCGGATAACGAACAACAAATTAGCTGAATCTCAGCTTTGGACGAGGTGATGGGTGTACTGTGTACATGGTTCTCATGGTCATATGAGTGGTCGTCAGAAACAACAGAAGTATTCAAATCTAGAAGGGTTGATTGAAGTTTCTTCACTTGGAAACTGGCTACATAGTTTTAAAGATATCTAACTTCCAGCCTCAAAGGGACAGAAAGCCCGCTAAGCCTGCATACCATACTTATGTGAGGCCTACTTAGCACAGAATTATTCATTCATCTCAAATCATGTGTGACCAAGGCGAACAAACTGCTACTAGCAATCGTCAAAAGTGGAGAGCCGCATCTTGGGAAGAATTTTTTAACACTGATCTTTCCATTGTATTATTTGTGGTTACACGATTGCAGTATGATTGCATCGATTGATCGATTGGATTGCAGGCGCTAATGGTACCTTTTTAGTCATACGCTGCCTTGAATTATCAAAAAATACTGCAGTACAGCAATGAATATTAGCAAAAGAAATAGGATTAATTCAAATGCATAGAGTAAACAACTTCTCCTTTAAAAATTTTAATGAAGCAATAAACTACTGAACAAACTTATCATCGTGGGTGCTAAAGACCTGTAGATTTGTTTTAATTTGTGAGTTTTTTTT
This sequence comes from Heligmosomoides polygyrus polygyrus, assembly GCA_947396885.1. Taxonomy (NCBI): domain Eukaryota; kingdom Metazoa; phylum Nematoda; class Chromadorea; order Rhabditida; family Heligmosomidae; genus Heligmosomoides; species Heligmosomoides polygyrus. Next base: position 74,475,618 of record OX377202.1, on the reverse strand, counting down.
TTGTGAAACTTATCTGCAAAATTGGGAACATCTCCGTTTTGGGGCTGGGTCGAATATTCTTGCTCAGATCCTCCAGAAGGTCTGGATGTCATAATTCTTTGTGTGTGTTTGCCGTACACAACTGCTTGTAGATACTATTGAAGATTCCACGTTGAAGTACCTTGGATCTTGGGATGCTATGGAGCAGCCGTTAATGCGGCGACTGCAACCTTTAAAAAACACTACTAAAATGTCTAGAAGTGACTTATAAATTAACAGTGCTTTGAGCCCTGATCTGTTGTTGGAAGTAGTGCAATTTAAAACAAGTTTTAATTTTTGTTGTTTGTTCGTTATCCGTTTTTCCGTTATCCGGCCATTTTCGAGCAAAATTATCCGTTATCCGTTATCCGGTTTTCAAAACTTAATTATCCGCTCATCCCTGATCCAGAGCGGAGACGGTCGATGCGGGCGCGCGATCGTCATCGGGGCGCGTTATTGTTAAGCACCAGTCGGTCCCCACTAGAAACAGTACAATACCTCGCCGTCACCGCTCCCGTTGATGATGAGTCAAGCCACTGAGCGGCGCCGCTCAGCGGTGCCACCGGCCGGCCAGCGGCGCCGCAGAAGTCTGTGGCGGCCTTTACCATTTTTCAAAAAATGTTGAATTGGAGGAGCTGCGAGCATGCGACGGTTTGCGACCGACTAGTCCGTGGGAACGTGTCTTTTTTTTTTGCCGCGTGCTGCCAGCGGTACTAGTATTATACAAATCGTTTATAAAAAGGATGGCGGGCTAGTTTCAGCGTTATTCAATCCTTTTCAGGAACGCCATCCATTCTATTTCCATGGAGCATCGTGAAGGTCCTTTAAATGCGTATTTAGCCTACTCAATGAAGGCGCCCAAGGCGTTGATACCTAGTGGATAATAGAGATGCGCCCGAACAATATATTTGAATAATCATTCGAATTACTCGACCATTCGATATTTCTTGATTTTTCGAATATTCGTTCGAATACGAACATCGATGATTATCAAATGTCGAATATTCGTTCGAATTCGGATATTGATGATTTTCAAAAGTCGGATATTCGGTCGTACTCGAACATCGAAGGGAGCCATATTCGAGATTTATCCGAAAACCGAATAGTTAAACTCAATTCGATCGAATAATTGTATTCGAATATCGAATAAGCCTGCAGCCGGAAGGATGCATTTGCGCCACTTGACAAAATACCCGTAATCGCTAGAGATCGATGCACTTGACAGTCGCGCGATTCGAATATTTTCCCGCTGGGACCACTCTACCGCGAAGGCACCAACCAAGTCTGCGGGAGCTCCCGCTCCCTTATTTAGATGCATTATTACTTGTTTGTCTCTGCTTCTCTTAGTTGTGACACCGTTAAGACGTTGCCCACTCCAACCAGTATTGTGCCCAAGACTCTTCCAATCACGGAAGTGTTCTGTGTTCGGAACTGCAAAGGGCTCAGATAGTGTCGGGCGTTGGGGAGGAGGGGAGGGAGTCACCTCCTACTTAGTGTTTATGCGCTTTGGGAAAAGGCGTGTGTATGTACAATTACATCATAAATGACCTACCTCAGTTCGCTGTAGCCTTCTATTGTCTACATTATTTATCTATCTAATTACTTCAGTAATTTTTGCTTCATAGAATAATAGATAAGGTAGGTATCAGATAAGAAGAACATAATCATAAATACCTAATTAGTAGTTGAGAAGACGATTCTTAAACTGCTGTCGGAAGAGAAAGATAACCGAAAAAGGAAAATAAACAAAGCAAGGTCACCTTTTGAAGAATTGAACGTAGCGTCAGCTCCACATGTGAAGAAGTTTGACCTATATCTTGTAGGTTTCAAGTTTATGTTATGATAGAGGAAATCACAGGTCATTTGCTACACCTGCTCTCCGCTGTTCTGCGATAATCAAGCTTCTTCTAAGGGTCCTCGTCACAGACCAGAGTCGACCAGCCCATGAAACTCGCGTTAGCTCAAAGTCAACACCTCCGGATTTCGTGACCGTCTTGAGCTTTACTACGACGTGTCCCAATCTCGCTCATAGAATGATACTTAATAAGCGAACGCTCAATATGTATTTGACATAAACATAAGAATACAAGACAGAACATCTCTCCGTCAATGACTCCCGTTTACGGAGTGCAGTTCTTACTGGCAAATGCTGCCCTTAATCCTCTATTTTTTAAAGATCTAAGCGATACTACGTTTAGAATGTCCGAGTGCTTTCAACTCTTTTAACCATTGAAGTGGAACGATTCGATATAGTAGAAAACTGATACCAGAGAGAAAAAGCAGAAAAAAGGGTTCGATAATTCTGCAAACCCTGGTCTATTTTACTACTGCTGCTGATCATCTTCAGAAATCGACCACTTGATAGCTATTTATCAGCATCTAATCACAATGAGAAGATAAAGTACGGCGTTGGTCATTTTTTTGTGGAGTGTTCCACGCCTTCATACAATGTATCGTGGAGGCCATGTGGATGCATTTGACTTATGCAGTGCCGATGAGCAAGTCAGTTTTTTACCCTAACTGGACAGGCCTATAGACAATTCACCGGGGAAAGAGAGGTTTGTTTGGCCTCGGCTGTACCTAAACCAAAATCAACAACTTCGATTCAAGGTGCACAAGACCGCCAAAGCCTCTTCCTACCTCAAAAATATCACCGGGATTCAATCCCTTAGCGATGTTCGCCAAGAATTCTACTTCTTCACAATGGAGGGTAGTGCAATGACTTGAAGTTTCCAGACGATGGACAAAGCGTTTCTTCGCAGACAAGATTGGTACCTATTCACCGATCAGGGAAGGAACGATATGTTTTCAAAAAAAATGTTTCTATGAAGAAAGGATGAAAATAAACGGATGTGATGAGTAAGACGAATCAATAGTACCGTTCGTCGAACGGTACTGTGCTATTTCTTATGGATGACATGGTACCGCTGTGTCTCGCACCACGGTACGAGCAGACCTTCAGTGGGAGCGGGCTATGAACGCAGAGCCTAGGTCGAGCAGCCCAGAACTCGACCTCGGCAGAAAAGGCACAAAATGGTGGATCTCCTGAAATTTTATGGAACTATGTTGTAAGGAAGCTCTTCCAACGGTGAGACGTGCTGTCGTAAACATTTTAGGGAATTTCTGGCGTGGAGACCTAGGTTTTGATAACAAAATGTGACCAAGAATTCGTAGAACATCGCCTAGTTTAGACGCCCGAAAAACACTATTCCCAAAAATGGTCGTGCGCGCACGCTGGTCGGTTGCGTCCTTCCTCGTCCGTCAAGACATGGTTCGTCCAACGACCACAGCAGCTCTCCTGGCTATAATCATTGGCACGATCGACAAAGGCGATTTCTCTTCTGGCAGGAGAATCTATCTGACTGTTATTCAATCCCTTGCCACCAGGAAAGGTGAGTGAAGTTTTTCGCATTTTCATCTCTTTTCTGCGTCCGGTTTGCTTCGATTGATTGACTATGACGCGACCAACATGGAGACCACCCCTTTTGCTCTTCTCGTTAAAAGGTCACTGCTGCTGTCTTCCGAAGACGTACGACCATCCGATGGGCTCGGTGATGCTCTCGCGAAACTCAATGAGTCGACAGAAGCACCAGGCTGCATGAAGGTCGTCCTTACGGAAATGGCACAGCGACTTGGAGTGGTGATGGCGGAGAATCATAAGTTACGTCAAGAAAATCCGTGTATTCCCCAACTGCGCCGTGATAACGAGCAACTTCGCGAGAAAATTGTTGCTTTAGAAAGCCAATTGAATCCCGCTTCGAATCAAGTGACTCATCATGATCAGTCTTATTCTCCTAGTTATGACTTTCACGAATGCGAAAGACGAAGATCATTAGTCGTCAGTGGACTCTGCGAATCGCACCAATTCTTAGGAATCGTCTGCAACACGATTTTGAAAGTGCCATGAACGTACTGCCTTTCTTAGGCGTAGGGACATATCCTATAGCAGTCTATCGCTTAGGTAAACCCATTCCGGGCAAGAATCGTTTGCTCAAAATCCTATTGCCTTCAAAGTTCCATCAAAGACTCGCTCTCAGGAGGGCACCTCATCTTCGGTCTTTCCCGGCTGAGAGAGTGTTTCTGAGGGAACCTCTCACATTGGCCGAGAGAAATCGAAGGAAGGAGCAACGATCTCTTCGCGGCGGTATGCGCACTCCTTCCAACTTCTCGGTGCCCGATCCATACGGAGGGCCCTCCGAGAAGCATGACGTAATGATCTGATCATCGCTAAAGATCAGCCAAATGCTAAGAGTTTAAACTAGACTCGGCTGGGCGGTCAGCGATCTCACCACATATGTTCTTTTTTTACGGTGTTAGATCTTTGCCTAAGAACGCCAAGTATGTAGGGCTAGCACATGGGGAAATTTTGATATCTATATTTTCTGTGAAACCTGGCTCAAGAAAATGCATTCAATTGCCTCTGTTCTTGGCGGCATTAGTCAAGAATATTATTCAATTCGCTGTGACAGGTTTAAAAGTGAAGATGGAGGGGTGACGATTTTCGTGAAAAACACGCTTCTATATTAAACTATCTTCTCCAAAAGTATTCACTATGGCTACGAGCTCTTGTGCGTTGATGTCGTCACTTTCTTTGACAGTCTTCGAAACATTGCGGTATGCCGTGCATCATCTTGTACAATTTCTCTCATGGATCAACTTGTGAAGACATTGAGTGATCTGAGCTCGTGCGACAAAACCGTAATTTTAACCGGTGACTTTAATATGCCAGAAATCAATTGGAACAGCATTGAAATTAATATAATTTACCAAAACTTCATTGATTTTGTCGTATGTCGTAATTTTTTGCATCATATCAAAAAACGACCCGTGGCCCCAACATTCTTTACATTCTCCTGGCAAACAACAGTGGTACTCTAAACGGAGTCGCAGTTCTTCCCCCGTGGAAAATAGTGACCACTACAGCTTCTCATTTCGGGTAAACGTTTGCACAAATGAACCACTGAAAACCTACAGAAGGCTGTTTTCTAAAGGGGATTATGATCTGGTATGCTTTATCTCTCGTCGGTAATGTGGAGAGAATCTTTTTTACAAACGGCATCCGTAAATGACGTCTGTGAAATGTTCATGAGGATTCTTTAGCACGCAATTCAAATGTTTATTCCTTGGGGAAAGCTAGAGGCAAATCTCACTGTTCTACCGCCTTACTTGCAGAATATACCCGATCATCGAACATGTCTTTTCAACAGCGCTTATATGTCAAATTCTTCCCACGACTGGAAAAAATGCAAAGATCTCTCCGAAAAATTTTGCCAAAGGCTCACTAAGTACAACGACCAAATAGAAAAGCTTATAATAAACTCAGGTAAAAAGCAAGGTTTCTGTCTCGCCTTCTAAATAGCTAGCTTAGAGTGACAAAACAGCCAGGCGTTCTTATTAAGGAAGCACTTAGAGCAGTTTCTGACCTTAGGGCTAATCTACTGGCGGACTAGTTTTGAGAGGTGTATTTGGAGGATGATGGAAGTTTTCCCAGTTTCGAAGCCAAAACCCCCATGGAAATACTTCCATGGATACAAGAGAAGAATGTATGCAAAGTTGCTCAAAAAGACCGAGGTCAACTTCCGTGACATCTGACTTTGTTTCATTGATGTTCGTTCAAAAACTCCCTATGTTAATGTAGAACCTTTCGCTTACATACGCAATCAATCCTTAATGTTGTCAGAAATACCTGTTGGATGGAACACTCATTAGCCTCTCCTCTTTCAAAGAAAGAGTCTTCTACGGAGCCAGGAAATTGCAGAACAGTTAGCATCACGTCCCTGTTTTTAAGGGTTTTTGAAAAATTCGTTTAAAAAATCCGTTACAGAGCATTTAGAAAAAAATTCACTCATTCTAGAAAGTCTTCATGGTTTCGTAAGTGGAGATCTATTGAAACAAATATGCTTATGTGTATCAATGACTGGACCACCACTTTGGATTGCAAGTAGTTTACTTCGATTTCTCGAAAGCGATCGACAGAGCCAGCCACTGGAAATTGATTGGCAAAATTGATCGCCTTGGGTCCCATCCCCTGCTAGTGAGTTGGATCAGGGAGTATGTTACGCTGAGGAGAAGGGCCAATGCCCCGAACAGCGCCATGCCTCCGCTTTTATCCGCAACAAAGTGGGCGGAATTGGGACTGATCATCGTGATCTGCAAGGGTCACGACAGGATCAAAGCTTCACGATCACACTACATATTTATAGCCCTAGTGCTCCGTAGTATTTGGTAGACTACATCATCGGTTGAATAGGAAATGTACCGAGATTGCGAAGTCGGCAAAGCTCCCCAAGAGCATAGTAACACGTCGACACTATGACCAGAAGGTGCTACCGCCAACGATTCTGAATACTTCAATGTCAGACCAATTGAAAGTTGTGACGGTGGTTCGGCTAATCGCAACTCTCTGTTCTTAAATCTAGTTCTTGTGCAGCTGTTGAAATTCATTCCCACCCACCTGTCGAATACCAGTGTTTTCCTCCAAAAACTCCGTGAAGCCGGAGTTGAGGACGGATACGTTGTAGACTCTTTTGACGTCACTTTGTTATACACCAAAAAGGCGGAGCCTTGCAGGCAGTGTATGAACTCTTATAGAACACCAAGCAAGCGTGAATCGTTATGGATTGGGTGTGGTTCAGACAATAACGCTGGTGAACGAATGTTTAATGTGCAACAAATTCAAGTGATCAGAAGAGTACTGCATTCAGGTTCGAGGGCTTGTTCCATAGGACAAAAGCTGGCTACCGTACTTGCCGTAAACTTCATGTCAAACGTAGAGAAACCTGTTCTGGAGTGCATGCCAATTACCTGTATGTGGACGACTACCTTGTTATGTACTTCACTAAAACTGACATGGACACTTGCTTCGAACTGTTGAATCAACAGACCGAACACATAAAGCTCACATGGGAAATACAGACGAATTGTTTCCCTTCCTCAACGTACAGATGTACTTCTCTCATGGAGAGGTAAAGACTAGGTGGTACCGAGAGTCCAGCAACATGAACATCCTCGTATATTCTTCCTCTGCCTATCTCTTCCGCACTAAGAAGGAGTATTGTCAAAATGTTCCGACCTACCATGGCAGTGTCGTCTGATAATGGGCAGAAACTTCTCTCTTTGAAAAGGGCACAGAAGATCGCAGGAATAAATAACTACCAGGTCGACAATTTTTCTGGAAGACGAAGATCACACATCAGTGAGGCTGTTTGCCGTTAAGACGAGCGGGAGAAAACACCTTTCTTCGGGTTTTCGTTTCGGACGAAGTTAGCGCCAAGATCTGCATTTGAGTTTACAAAGCGGATATCCAAGATTTGATAAGAGTGAAGAGGTGCCTCCTACAAATTTGACGGCAACTGGTTTGGTCTCGGATCTAAAGATCGGATGTGATCACTCCATCCTGCGTAGTATGTCCCAACGGAAGCGAGTTTGATTGCATGATGTCTGCGGTGGTATAGGTGATGTCATGTGGAAGGTGGGGCACGGATACATAGTGGAGACGGACAGGGACCCTGTATCCATGTCAAGGAGCATCTGGACAGTCTTAGGAAACCGTACATGCCAGCTACTTGCGGAGAACACGTACGGCTCGATGTCATGGTGGATGCAATGTTCGAATTCTCCATTACGTCTCGGAGAAGTGATATATGAGCATGTCGGACCATTGAGGCCTTTTGGATTGCTGCCAAGAATCCACAGGTTAATCGGAAGGAAGATTGCATAGTGGTGACCCAAGAACCTGCAGCCTTCGTCGAGATTCTCTGTGGGTTCTGATCAACAAGATCTGACTTCGAGGGCGTTTAAACCGTGTCGTGCCCACAACTGTACTCATTCGCCCTTCCTATCCATCTGCGGGTGACTGGTGGTCCCAAACAACCTGGAAAGACAGCCACATTGAAGATTAGTTCTTGCGTTGTACCTGCGACTTCAGGTCTCATTTCTATTTTGCTCAAGAATTGTACTCCCATTTTAATCTTCAATAATCTCAATTCCAATTGCTGTGGGATAATCGTCAACTTACGGGAGCTCGGTACAACAGCCCAGGGGCTTCTGTACACAGACGTAGCACTAGTCCAAGACGGGCAAACCTGTCGGCAGCGGTGATTGTTCGCCGTCAATATTTACACACAACATTCTAACGAAACATGCATTCCTTGACACTGCTCTATTATACTCCTTATGCTCGCGTCTATCATAGTTGTGCTTGAACGAATATTCGAATAATTCGTTAGAAATGTCGAACATTCGACATCTCTTGATTTCCGAATATGCATTCGAATTCGAACACTGAAGGAAGCCGTACTCGAATATTATTCGAAAATAGTTAAACTCTATTCGATCAAATAAATTTATTCGAATAACGAATAAGCTTTCAGCCCGAAGGATCCATTTGCGCCACTTGACAAAAGACCCGTAACCTCTAAAGGTCGATACACTCGACAGATAACCTAAAATTCGAGGCATAATTAAAATATTTTCGCGGTGGGACCACTCGACCGGGGAGACGCGAATGTTTTAGGAAGTTGTATGTGTGTGTTTGTACTACGCTGGAAGTCATTTCGACAATAACAGATTGTAGATTTTTTTCGAAGTCAGACATCTTTGTAGCTGTGAACTTCAGTCATAGATTGCAAATAACCTTATGAAGGAACATTGAAGACTACTTGAAGATATTAGTAGCTTTCACATGAAAGGAATTGTTGTCTGTGAACCCAATTAAGCATGAGGAATATTCTGAAGATCTGTTATTTTCACGAAGGAGTAATCAATCTTACAATTAGTAGTGTCATGATAAACTAGGCTTTCAAGTCGTTGAAGAACGCAATTTCACCTTCTTGTTTCGTGTATCGCTGCCTTTGCTTGCGCAACCTGTAGGCAAAGTAGAAAATAATACACTAACAATAAGAGAGGTGCCCTTAAAAATGTGAGTACAGGACGATCCGCCGAAACGAGCAAGATACGGTTATTCGTTTTTCGTCAAACCGAACAAATTATTCAACTATTCAAATATTCGATTGAATGAAAAATTGAGGCCTATTCGATTTTCGATCGATCGAAAAATTTCGACATCGAATTAATTCGACTGTTCATTCGATCGGAAATTTTCGACCATCGGATTTACTCGTTCATTCACTCGTTCGATCAAATTTCTCAAAAGCACAACTGCATATCATACCTCTCCACCATTTCCCTAAACGCAAAGGCATTAGAAAGTGCACTTGTTATATGATAATTGTACCCTGTGGCGCTTCGGGGAATAGTTTCATAAATTTCTTCACGCTCCGGAGAAGCGAAAAAGTGTTGCTATAGACCTTATTTCGAACGCCGAAACGGCATCCGAAATAAGGTTTATAGCAGCACCCCATAAAACTGCGCTGCAATATCGATTCAATAAATAGTTATCGAAAGACGAACTTGGACGAACACGAACCATAAGAACTTTATGTTGAGACCAGACGTTGCGGCTTCGCCCCAAACCCCGAGAATAGAACGTCCCGACCGTTTTTTTTTTCTTTAGATCTTCTTACTTTTCTTACAGTAAAAACTGGCTTTACAATATAGGATGGTATATCCGCATATTTATTTATTTATTTATAATTGCACAAAGGTGCGCAGATATGGTGGGAGAAGATAATCAACGCCCTTTTGAAATCTCTTCACAATTTAGCGCATGCAACGATTTATTGTCCGAAGTACCCATTTTCTACGTTGAGAGAAACAGATTGTGAGAGCCGCAATCCGAAGTGCTTAATCTGCGGAAACGTAAGCAAACTAAGTCGTTATGGACTAACGGTAGATGCCCTTTACTGAACGTCGGCATAACACATATCCCTGCATCATTCTCCCTAGCCCATCTCCCACATCCTACCAATGTGTCGGCAGAGAAGCGATGTGGTAGTCAGGCACGCGCACGCTTGTTGCATGAAGTCTTGGGAAGGTCTGAAAATCTACTGCATGCGGCACAAAGCCTGTTCTGAGGCAGGTCTTCTGGACGCACGTTATACGACGTCTGTGTCACGTCTTCTGGACCCGGACGCATGTTGAATAACGTTTGTGACACATTTTCCAAATTCAGACGCACTTGTCACGACGTCTATGACAGGTCTTCTGCACCCCGACACCCGTGGCACAACTTCTGTGACACGTCTTCAGAAACCCAATACACCTCGGACGATATTCAGAGAAAATACTGGTCCCGCCTTACTGACTGGCCCCCTTTAATGGTCTCCCTTTTGCTGATCATCTTCACTGGCACCTTCCCTGGTCCCCTTAAGTGGTTCCCCCTCATTCTTCTTCCATTGATTGGTCCCACTTCATTGGTCTCCCTGCAGGTCTCCCTTACACTTTTGAATCCCAAGTCGGGATTCCCGACACACGTTGCAGAACGTTTATGGCACGTCTTCTGAATCGCGCTTAGCGCTTAATCCCCATCCATACCCTTACACTTGTCCGCTCAAAATATCGTAAACTTGGGCGATCCGCCGCCAAGTTATTTATATATAAGTTCGCTAGCAATAACCCACGGTTAAGCTCAAAGAAAGACTGACTGGCATACGCCACCTCGTGATGCTAGGCATCCCTTGGCTCTGATTCCTCCTCCCTTGACTGGCGACGTGGCTAACGGATTAACTGAATTATATACAGCAAGATAGTGCTAAGTGCCACGATAGTACTAAGGGAGCCGAGAGCTTGAACACCACCAAGAGACGCCTGTCTCCGGAAACTCTAGAGCTTATACGCCAGTGTGAAGCAGCACGAGAGTCAGGCAACTACCAGCTGACGTCCGAGGTTGCGAAGCTATGCAGAGCGGCGATAAAGGAAGATCTCAAGGAGAGAAGGGCGGAAGTGTTGGCTGAAGCAGCAGAGGCAGGGTTGAGCATCCACAATGTCCGCCGGAACTTCGCCAACTTCACCACTAAGATCACCGCTCTCCGAACCTGAGGAACCGTCACCTCTTCCAGAAGGACCATGGAGAAGGTCATCCACGACTTCTACTCCAATCTCTTTGGTAGCCACGTCCACCTGCCCCATGCCGTCTTCCGCAGGATGGATACGTCGTCCCCTCTGTTCTCCCTTCCGAGATCCGACACGCCATCTCGTCGGTGGAGAAACGTACAGCACCCGGCCCTGACAGGATCAGACCCGAACACCTGAAGAACCTCCCGCCAGCGCTCATCAACACCCTGGCGCGGCTCTTCACACGATACCTGTCGGAGTGCAAGCCACATCCACCTGCCCCATGCCCCATCTCAGTGAAAGACCAGCAAGACCGTCTTGCTGTACAAGAAGGGAGACGTGCACGACATTGGCAACTATCGCCCGACCTGCCTGCTGTTCGTAGTCTACAAGCTGTTCACTCGAGTCTTCCTGAATAGGATCAGCAGAACGCTGGACGAAGGACAGCCACGCGAACAAACAGGATTTCGGAGAGTTTTCAGCAGGATCGACCACATACACACCAATACGAAGCTCATCAAAGTGTCGCGAGAGTACAAGCTGCCGCTGTGCCTTACGTTCATCGACCTGAAGAAGGCATTCGACTCCGTCGAGACTGAGGCGGTCCTCGAAGCCCTGCTCACTCAGGGCGTTCCTGCTCAGTACATCAGAGTCCTTCGAGAGCTGTACAATGGATTCACGACCAAGATCTCTCCATTCTACAAGGACGTCGTCATCGACGTAAGGAGAGGGGTTCGGCAAGGGGATACCATATCCCCAAAGCTCTTCAGCGCCACTCTCGAAAACGTCATGCGCGAACTAGAATGGGAAGACATGGGAGAGAAGGTCGACGGCCAGCAGCTGCACCATCTTCGTTCCGCTGACGACATCGTGCTCATAACACCGAGCATCAGCCAGGCGGAGCGAATGCTGGCCGACTTCGATCGTGTATGTGGGAATGTTGGACTGCAACTGAATCTTACGAAGACGATGTTCATGAGGAACGGATAAGTTTCTGATGCCCAATTCTCGCTCAACGGAACGAACATCTCCGAATGCACCAGCTACGCGTATCTGGGTCGCGAAGTCAATATGGCCAACGACCTAGCGCCGTAGCTGAGCAGGAGAAAACGAGCGGCTTGGGGAGCTTTCAAGAGCGTCGAAGAAGCCGCGAAGAAGACGAAGAACATCCGACTCCGTGCCCATCTATTCGACTCTACCGTTCTTCCTGCCTTAACATACGCCTCAGAGACCTGGGCTATCGAAAGCAGGATGAACACGCGATCAGCGTCGCGCAGCGTTGAATCGAGAGGACGATGCTCGGAGTGACACGACTCACGCAAGTGAGAGAAGGCCTCCGGAGTTCCGAGCTTCGCCGACGTTCGAAGATCAGAGACGCTGTCGCGTGGGTCAAGTTGTCGAAAATTAGGTGGGCCGGCCACCTAATGCGCTTCGCAGACACCCGCTTGACGAGAGCCGTTATCGACTGGATTCCGCGGGATGTCAAGAGAACACCGGGACGTCCACCAACGCGTTGGTCGGACTTCTTCGTGAAAGCCCTGAACGACCGATATGACGCTCTTCGTGTCCCTTGAGTGAGGAGGATCCATTGGACCACTCTGGCACGCGGCAGGGACGAATGGAGACGCTGCTGGCGCCCGCTCGAGCAAGTCGATGATCAACGGTACGACAGGTGATACAGGTGATACAGCAAGATATGGGAGTCATACTGGCAGTCCTTTCACAGCACGAAACATTGCTTTGTTGCACTGGATAAAGGATGAGGCTTGAAGTTCATAAATCCTTCTCGGGGAATTCTTTTTCCAGAGGAGGTCACAAAGAGGAGGGACAGTTCGCATGCGTATTTGACCTATACAATAGGTTGTGATGGTCAGCAGATACACCAGCGAGTTATCCAAAAGCTCGAAATAGTTTTAATGAACGTTTTTAACTCTCGATATACTGTTTGGGTGGAGGAATCGCGAAGACACACGAAGGGAAAAAAAAGTAGGCTGAATCTACCTTCATATGATCGATTGCATAAAGGGTGCTTATATGAAACGCTGAGACGATCACACTTACTGGATTGTAGAAAAAATCCTGACAGGATGTTACTCTTTCACTGGAAAAAATTCGAGTTCTTTCGGAGTTCGTGCTCCAAGAAGACGCTCGGAGATAGCGAGAACTTTTCTTTCGACTTTGGAAAAGGCAAAAAATTGTTGTAAAATATTGTTGTTGTTGTAAAATGTTATTTGTTGTTTTTCACTTTCACTTTGCTTCACGAATGCACTGAGGATATATTCTACAAGCAGTTAAATACAGCTGAATATTTCTCCTAATAAGGCAGCTAGTTTTGCCGCAATGCTTATGGGCCGCCCTGTATACATATAAGTGCTGTGCCAAACATGAGCTTGTGTTGTCGGTCTTTATTTCGGTTTAACATACCTCCTGAACCGCTGTTTTCAAAGCCCTAAGCGTGACACAAGGTTTCCGACATGCGATTTACTCGACCAAACGCCTCAACCGCCATAATGGTTCCGATGGCCTGTCTTCCGAAGCCTTAGTCTAGGCCACCCCACACACACCTCTCTAAGCTCAGAAATTGTTAGTTTAGAATGTGACCGAAGGTGATCCGCCTCAAACCGCACCTGTTCCCTAATCTCCAGGCGGGCGATTTGTTCGCCGCTGAACATCACAGAGCGTCCACCTCAATGACGTTTTTTTTCCACTTGGAATGACAGCGTCTTTCGATGACGTTCTTCAGAGACAATGCCCATAAATTTCTGCTTTTTTCGGCATTTCAACTGACCCGAATAGCCGTTTGCGACATGTCGTGGAGGGACGAGCCGGAGCCGGGGCACTTTTTTCGCCGTGTAAATCGCTGAAAAAGGGACGCTGGGCCAGGCACGACGCCCGAAAAACCCCGTCCGGCGGGTGGTGGGTGGTACCATCGTGCCATGTCCCCGATAGGCGGCCACAAGCGCAAAAACGACGATGAATGAACGAAGTGCCATCTCTCAGGGCACGAGAAATCGCCTTTCAGATTTGAACACTGTGAAAAGGAACACGGCGCTCCGAAAAAGCAGGCGCTGATGAATTCCCGTCTGGGCTCCTCTACTCCGCCGCAAAACCGCCATGAGGTTCTTCAAACGCGACGACGGCTTCCCAGAGAAAAACGGATCTCGTAGACCAGTTTGAGAAGCACCGTAACGGCAGCGCCAATCACATTGCTCGTACGGGAGCACAGAACCTGGGGTGTAAAACGAGACACCGGGGCGTGACTATTAAAAGACCCTCTTCCAACGAGAAATCGAAATGTGGGCCCACGGTGCGAGCGACCGCGCGCTCCCTCTGTTTATTCACTTCGCACACGACATTCACATAGGCACGAATCACTCCCCTCGCCCCGACCGAGGCTAAAAATACGGTCATGTTCTCTGCGAAGAATTACGCGGCTTTTTCGCACCACTGTAGCGCTCTGGATGAACTGCTATCTAGGATCGGAGACAGTTTGGAGGAACCCTTTTCGACGCAACGTTGTTTTTCGCGACTGAAGTAGGCCGTAAAGGTCCTGATGCGAATAAAATGGAGACAGGCTTACTCCAAAGAACTGCAAGTAAGGAAGCAGCTAAGGAAACTGCTTTCTATAAATGGACCTCTCTTCACTTACCAATGGAGTTAAACTGTCAACATTAAAGAAGTTCAGCTCTATTTCTGCAGATGATGTGGTCCTTTCTCAGAACGCATCTAGAACAGCCAAAATGGGGCTATCAAAAACAGAATCAAAGCTCCATTGTTAAAAAGTAGAAACACTTCCTGAAGAAAACGAACCCACCTCATCCCTACTATCAAAGCTTTTGTTTAATCTGATCTACAATCCTAAAGTAGTGGCCCAGTTTAAAAAGGTTCTGTTACAAGTTACAACGTTTCTAAGCGACGCCTGCCTTTTCAAAGGAGAAAGTGAACTTTAAACTGGGCGATGCGAATCGCCGAGAGGCGGCTAAAGGCCTTCCGCAACGTCGCAATATGGAGAATGTCACACAATGCTTCAGGTGACCTGATGGCACAGAAATCACACTGGTAGAAGAGCTGCGAACATGTCTGAGATTAGGCCCCTAACCCTGAGAGAGCTGAAATCTTCTCTGACGATGCTAAAATGTCAAGAAAAATATAACAAGAAAAATCTACTCAACCTATGCGAGCACGACCAGTTTTCCACCTTTTAACGGAAGAGTAGAATTTGTTCCCACTAACGTTCAACAGGACGTGCTCAGAGCTCCGCACGTTCGCAACTGATCGGTCCACTGCAGAATCTGATTAACACGCACTCTTGTTCCTTGAGCCTATGCAACCAAATCCAAGACTAACTAACGAGAGTTAACTAACGCCTTTGTTTGGCTAACGGCCTTCGTCAGACCCTGGAAAGGCATCTCGGACTTGGTTGCATCTTCACAAAGCAGCAGTACCAGCCACATATAATGCCGAGATTCACCGAAAGTCGATCGTGGTCAATGATTGAGCACGGCTCGAAAATTCAACGCACTTGAAAAGCTTCTTCCCTGCAGCAATCAACCGCCACGTCTACGTCGCTATAGTCAGGAGTGTGCGAACTCTCCGTTTCTTGCTGTCCTCTGTGTGGATATCAGGACCTCGCCGCGTGCGTTGTTTCTCGCCCCGTGATTCTGGAGGTGCAGCGAATTACAGCACATAGTTTGATTCGTCAGTCGTAATTGCATATGTTCGGACTCCGATTTAAAAAGAGCAATCAACGAGGGTTCGAGCACTGTCACCAAATCAGCACTGCGCAGAAGAGGTACTCCGTCCCCTTCTTCGATAAACCTTCACTAACAGAATGCGGTCAGTGCAAACAGTAAATCGTACCGTCAATTGTGGAAATCGGATCACCACAGTAGGTGACGAGTTCGGAAACAGTAAAAGCGAAGCGCCGGACTTCTGCTTAAAAGACGGCATTCCGGCGGCTGATCATAATTTGCGGAAATTCTGTGCTTACGCACATTGATGTGAACAGACAAACGACCAGGTGAAGGTCGTAGATACGAGGATGTCGTTGTCCAACTCCGCTATCTCCTAAAGCGTCTGTGAAACAAGGCCCAACGCTTATGCATCCCAGTGGACGTTTACCTTCGATACCGTCCCCTACACAACCATTAAGCTTTTGGAGATGGGCTGAGACCATAAGGCAGAAGAAAACTGAAAGGATCATGAAGTGATTGGGTAACGCCCACTCATTTTCATCATTTAGCACACTTGGCATATAATCCTTGCGACTTGCCTGAACTCGCGCGACCCTGAACTTTTTTCAATGAGATGTGGTTGCTTTGAAAACAAATAAAATGAGCTTGAGAGCGGCGTTGATCAATCCCTTTTGTGAGGCGCCACGAAATCTACTTCTACGGGGTGTCGTGTAGTACAATTTGAACGCGTATTCGGCCTAAACAATTACTTGCGGTGGCCACCAGGTCAGTTTCTTTCACATTCCAAGCAAGCCACCTACCTCAGAAGGAAGGCTTGATTGGTCTCTGCGGGAAATCCGGTCCTTGAATTGGGGTGCATGCGACGGCAGGGGCCTCCTCCTCCGATACCACGCGCCCTTAAAAACACATACTGCCAAAACGTCTGTGATAAGTTGTGAATGCCTCAGGATTCGTGAAATTCCTCCTGTTCAAATCGTGAGGAACTGCTATTTTCGTCGTCTTCACCGGCCGTTCTAGTTCCGTCTAATTATCTTACGCTGTTTCGAGCGCCGCCATCTCTGTCCAAGCCTTATGGTAAGGACTTCGTCTGCCATTCTTATTTTCTCCCTTGTTTTCTCAGATACAAGCCGAACCACGTATACTATGCTCCATGCTTAATCACATAAGAAGGGTCACCTTATCAACGCGCCCGGGGTTAAACCTTTCCGAACCAGTGTACAACTCGAATAGGGCATAGCCGGCAACTAATTCCACACACAGACGATGTTCTATATAAAGGATAAAGGCTAAAGGACGGCGTTATTCAATCCCTTCTGGGATGCGCCAACGCATTCTACTTCTACGAAATGTCGTGGAGGCGACATGAATGCGTGTTTGGCCATACAATGACTTGCGGTGGCCAGCCGATGAACAAGTCAGCGCTTTATCCTTCCCAGACAAGTCTGGTACCAATTCACCGACCCCGGAGGGAGGGAAGGCTTGGTCGGCCTGGACGGGAAATCCGAACCAGGAACCTGGTATCGGGTGCACGCGACAGTCGCGCCTCCTCCGACTGCGCTACACGCGCCCATGTTCTATATATTGCTATAATTAGGATCAGATTAAAGGATAAAGGTCGGCGTTAATTAATCCCTTTAGGTAGGTGACACGCACTCTAGTTCTATGGAATGTTGTGGAATGCGTGTTTTGCCAATGCACTGACTTCCGCTGACCAACCGATGGACAATTTAGTTCTACATCCTTCCCAGACAATTTATTACCAACTCACACACTCCGGAGGAATAGAAGTTTTGGTTGACCTGAGCGGAAAATCAGAACAGGGAACCTGGAATCGTTTGCGCGCGACTGCCTGCGCCTCTGGGACGAGATGAGGTTGAAACTCCACGCGCGTGAAGACGTCTTCGTTCATAATTGGCAGGAGAAGTAGCAATGAAGCAAGGCCAACGCCCACTCTGCTATTCACGTGAGACGCCGACACGACGCACTGTTTCTCATGTACACCTCGTACCCATTCCACGCTCACTTCTATGCCATCCAGAGTTGTCGTCCTTCATGGATATTTGAAACACACGATCGCCCATGATCATCACTGTAACCGACATTGTAAATCAAATAGGATAGGAGTTGACAGAGTCTTCGCGTCATCCAGTAGAAATAGAATGCGTGGCGCACTCCTAGAAACTACTGATCCACGGCTACCTAGCCATTGTCCCTTATGTAGGTATTTCTTTCTCTCCGGGAAAAAACTTTCTGATGCTTCTAAAAAATTTTGTACCCGATCTCTATTTCAACCAGTTTATATTTCACTAATAATGCTCAACAAGCTAGAAAAGTTTGGTAGGGACGTTTTTATTCGTTTTTATTTCTGTCGTTCTGTCGCTTCTAGCCTTAACGGCCATAGTTTTCTAAAGTTCCTGGATGTGGGGTTGTGGGCAACTCTTTCGTTGTCCAGAAGATCTTAACGGTCTTCTATGGACTATGTTCACTTCACATCACATCACCAGGAGAAGCGCTTGTCCTTTTCTGCGAGAAGGGCCTATTATCTTAGTTCGACATGCGAATAAGTCCATTTTATTCATAGCATCAAGAACGAAGCTGTTTGAGTTCCACGCGAACAATGAAAGAATTCACTCCCCACATTGATAGATCGCCTGAAATAAGTCGGTTCAGTTGTGATCATATTTACAGCTTTAAAAAAAGAAGCCTTGAAAGTAGATGTTAACACAAAAGTCCTTAAGCAACGATTGCGCATCTCCCATGAATATCCCTCATCAAAGTTCATCTCCACAACAGAAGACTTTGAAATTCACTTTTCTATTCACGGGCAATGAAGCAGGTTTTAAAAGGCCTGGCAGTCAAAGCAAACCGCTTCCTACTTCTTAACTACTTTGCTAGAAGATCCATGTCCACTGGTGTTCAAAGCACACATTTATTTTTTCTACCAGTATATTTTGAGCAGGTCATTGTAACTCATTAGGGTTCAGTAGATTTTATAATATCCAAGTTATGAAATGGCTTCATTATATCATACAATCGGGTAATACTCCTGAGCTGCCTGTAGTTCAGTAGTCGATGATTGCATTTAGGTTGATTTAAGCGATTGTGCTGTGTCTTGTGCGATTCCTATCGATACCCTTCATATGATACTTAACCTGAAGTCCACTACTCCAGCACGTAACATTAAAAATAGACAAACTGCATTTCTTTGCTGCTCCACTTTTTCTTGAACGTGCAAAATGGATGGCAGACCTCACCTATTTTGTGGAGATAATTTCAGGACATATTCGGAAGCAGACGTCGGCAGCAAATTCTTCAGAATAAATGAAAAAGTAAGCAACCTTCAGATATATCTCCTGTCGTTCAGACGTATGGATGGCATACTAGCTCAATTACGAAACTGTGTTCGGAGATTTACAACTTCCAAAGTGTATGTCCTCTTTTATATGTTTCGTTTTTTATACTGTTCTTTATGTTTGACTATTGCAAGCACACTCTTCTTTTGAACCAACGTAGAAAGGGGATAATTTTCGCAATGGGAGCTATGGTGGTATACATGAATTTAAATCATGAGCTCATCTCACCTAGCAGAAGATTTGTTTCTGATATCGTAGTAGCCAATCGTAGAGTTGTCATGTTTTTCGCTTCTTGATTTCGCTTTTGTCATCGGCTTAAACAAAAATAAATAAATAAATAATACCGAGTAGAAACTAAAATCCGCAAGGAAGTGGATGACTTTTCTATTACCGCCTAAAATTTCCACATTAATCTGCAATCTCTGTAAGGTCATGAGCAGCTGCAGCTTTATCAGAAACGGTTGGCGTGGTAGCCAACGCTTGTTGTGAATTGTAGCACCTTTTGCAACAGTGTGCAGATGAGCTGGAAGATATTTGGAGGAAAGTCGAAGCTTGAGATAATAGCCCTTCTCTATTCTATGCATGTTCTTTTCTTTCTCATCGAAGAGCAACGTGAGGTGTTTTTCACAATGATTTCTAAATTGCAAAACTAACCGCTTCACGATGTTTTTTCTCCTTTTCCGGAACACTGATATCAGCCACATCAAAAGTGTGAGCAGTGAAACAATGATAAACTGAAGAACTTTTTATACACTTCATGCCCAGACTTATTCGAGCTGAAGATATTCTGCTATGCTGCGAGCTACACAAACACAACCTACCCTTTGATAGGCCAACGTTTTTCAGTAACATGAACCCCGAGCAGTGTCCTGCACGATGGCACTGAATGTTTAAAACTGTACTTCATTTCTAACGTTTGCCTCTCGTACGGCTTGCCTGTTACACAGTAATTACCTAGCCAACAACATAATGACTTCGCCTGTTGTTGCTGCCCTTTCCATCGTTCCCGTTCGGTGGCAATCGTACCCTTCTATGAATCGACACATAGAATAAGTGTTGCAATCTAGTGAGCGCCGCAGATACATACAGATAGGGTTTTCCTTCATTCGACCACTCAGTCATCTCACACACTCATCCGTGAGTCACACTGATTAGAATAGGTCAGCCAAAGCAATTAAAGCAACAAGAAATCGCTAATTAAGAGCGGATAGTCAGGTTATTTGGACCGCGAGTAAGCAATTAACTGATTTAATTATTTCTTATTATTTCAATGTATTAATTATATATTAATGAATTTATTTATTAATGTGTAAAATATGCTAATGCGTTAATATTAATGTTTTAATGTATTAGTGGGCGCCTGTATCGCAGTCGACCGAGGCGCCCGCTGTCGCGCGCACCCGACACCAGGTTTCTGGTTCGGATTTCCCGCCTAGGCCAACCAAGCTTTCCATCTCTCCGGGGTCGGTAAATTGGTGCCAGACGTGTCTGGGAAGGATAAAGCGTTTAGTTGTTCATCGGCTGGCCACCACAGGTCATTGAATGGCCAAATAAGCATTCAAATCGTCTCCACGAGATCGTGTAGAAGTAGAATGAGTGGTGCATCTCAAAAGGGATTGAGTAGCGGCCTCCTTCATGCTTTCTCAGTCAGGTTATCTTAACTACAACTGTTGAAAAGTGATGAACTGAACCGTCAAGATAGCTTATCGTTAGTAGAATCACTTTCATCAGGAAACAGCTCACGAAGCGCCGTGGGTCTTCGGAAAAACTTCCCTAAATTGATAAGTGCTGCAATAGCAATGTTTGAGTCAAGACGAATCATGATCTTGCTACTTTCTTCATTGTGCTATGTTTTAGACGCGGACGCTTCCCTGACGATTGTTTAGAAAGAAGACCTGACGTGGGGTCGAGCACGTGAAAGGAAAAGATGATTAAAGTACACTTGGTTGTCATTTTCTCAGAAATTATAGTTTTTCTTCATAATCCTCTTTACTGAGGCTCTTATTGAAACTCTCTAACACTCTTTCCACATTACAACTACCTTTGCCTGTTTCTCGACAAAAATTAACTGATCTTTTCTGCTTACTTAGTTTTCCTTTGAAAGCCACGGAATGCGCGCTTCACAACAAGGGTCTTTCTGGGATCTATCGTAGGTGGTGGGGCATAGCTAGAAAAGCGAAACTAATGTAGACCGTAAGGTGTCCCCCTGCTACGAAATTGCGAAGAAGGCTACTGTTGAAAGTGAGTTCACGTCATTGTCTTTGTAAACTAGTCTGCTTTCAGTTTTGCCGCCGTTGTCGAAGAGCCAAAGCGAACTGCTCCTCCCCAAGTAGGATAGATCCCCTTTCTGAAGCACATGGTTACAATGAAAACCTTCTACGCATGTTTGTGGATTCAATAGCAGCATTGACCATGATGGGGTTTAACCACCGACGGAGGC
Organism: Heligmosomoides polygyrus polygyrus; assembly: GCA_947396885.1. Taxonomy (NCBI): domain Eukaryota; kingdom Metazoa; phylum Nematoda; class Chromadorea; order Rhabditida; family Heligmosomidae; genus Heligmosomoides; species Heligmosomoides polygyrus. The sequence continues at coordinate 74,454,160 of OX377202.1, read as the reverse complement.
TTTAAAGCAGTTGCGCTCTGATTCTAACTCGCACAGCGAACTGTGTCGTCAGAAGAGGCCTGATGGAAAGGCTTGATGGCGTGGAAGCCGCCACCGGGCGCTGGCACCGACTGGAATGCCTTTTTTCCGAACCGCGACGTAGTCGTTGGCACGTCGTGCGCTCCTAATGGGGGATGTAGGTGTGTAACGGAGCCGTGTCTGTGCGTGTGTGTGTCTTCGGTGTGTATCTGCGTGCTGGGTGGCGAGACGGATTCGGTACTTAGCGCTGGCCGTCGGCGGCTGCGCGGGGAGAGAACACGCAGCTCCCCGTCGCGTACCACCCGGACCGCCCCTATTCGAAACCCCGTACACTGACCCACGCGACACCCGTGCTAGGCACCACGATCGCCGCCGGCCTCTTCTGCGTCGCCGGCTCTCCGCGCCCCTCCGCCGCCGCCCTCCCCGTCCGCAGCGCTCTCTCAGGCAGCTCGGCCCCCGCCTCCGCGGCCGACGTCGTCTCTCCGGCGTCGAGGCTGCAACTCTCCTCGCTGGCGTGCTGTCTGGCCGAGTTTTGCGCAGCCTGCACGAGCGCCATGCTCTCTCCAGCTGGTTGGTCAGTCGACTCGCATGTCCGGCGCCGCCAGCACCGCGTTGATCACAGAAGTTCCACTAGTCATCTACATGCTCCACAGCCAGCTTCACCCGCACACCTTGCACCGCTCCACGAGTCCAGCACACCTCTAGTTCCTCCTTTCTCTCAGGGTGGTTGCCGTGTCGACACGCTGCGGCTCGGGAAGGGTACCAGGCGCCTTAGCATTCTCAAAAGGAATGACTGCGGTAAGGAATGCCCTCAGCTGCCTTCCAGCTACACGACGACTTACGCTAATCCCTTGCGACATATTGGTGCAAGCCTTCGATCGTATTTCGGCATTGAAACTATGCGCATGATCTGTTTGTTCAGCAGCAGCAGACGCTATTTCGGGCATCATTATCCCTGCCCGGCCTCCCTGACCATTGTCTCATTGTCGCACTTCGTGCTCTTATATTTATCTTCATGACCGATTCCGCGACTGAGTTCAACAGGGTTGAGTCGCTTACGCTCTGCCGCTAATGGGTTACCAACCCCTACACTTCATGATGTTGTTAGGTCTAAGCAGAGAAAAGAACTTTGCTTACCTAGTGGCTCTGATTCTGCATTCCATCTTTCCGAAACAGAGTTTCATCTCCATATTCCTTCCCATTTTTATTCGATCTTTGGCGTACGAGTTCAGAAGTTCGGCGTCATCTAACTGAGCAGGGCTCACTGCATTAACGACCGTCTGACAGTTGCTTCACTTCTTACCGACATCTCTCTCACACCACTGTATTGCAGTTTAACTCGCTTTCTTCCTTGTCGTGAGCTCTAAAACCGCCATTCGTTCTCATTCCAGTCACTCAAGCCGATGACATCTGCGGCTCCTGACCAGCCCACGCATCAAGCAGAAAGTACGGCTACGCAGTATCTAGGGAATACTATACAATTGGTAAGTCCCCGTACAGTCTTCACATCTCCGACCCTGAGATATTCAGATATTCTCAGTTGTCTGTGGTTGTAGTGACAGCCTTGCCGAGTACTTCCTGCTGCAGTTGAACTGCCAAGGGGGAGATGGGATATCAACTTGACTACGTGGATGTTTTAGGCAAGAAGAACGTCTCGAGTGGATGGCTACTCACTCTCACCTCCGCACACGTGGTCGGAATCTACAGAGCAGGAAGAAGACACGACTGAGAGTCGTCATCTGTTCACGGTAGTCGTCACCTTGCCTGAAGGTGACATCCTCGACTCGAGGATCATCTCCGACTCTGTTTCAGCTGAGGTTCGCTTCAATTTCCATGTTTCTTGTTTCTTTCTTTTTCCTTCTTCATAACCCAACTGCAGTTGTCGGCACTTTACAATTCACCACGTAATTTTTGAAAATTTCATAAGAGAACATTGTCTTTCGTTATATCTGCCTGGTTTTTCCAATGCATTTCTTTTCTCATAACTGCTCCGTATAGCGGATGACGTCTCTGACAAGTCTGTTCACCCCGGCGACCACTTTTTGCCTGCCTAACGAGTGGCCGCCACCATGTCTGGCGCATTAGCGTCAAAAACTAGTTCAAGGTGTTCAACTCGCCGCGCATCCATTTCGGACCTTCTGCCAGATCTCCAGGTGTAGGTGCTGGATTCAGGCATGGGTGTTCTGTGAGTTGAAGCTCAGGTTTGCTCATAATTCTAGCTAAATCACTACGGAGAGCAAATTCTCCTTGAAAAGATGCTACCTGTGCAATTAAGTGAAGAACTGGTCACGAAAGTCTTAAAATTCGGTATGGCCCGTGTCTAATTAATCCAGAAAGCTTCTATTTTCCAAGCTATACATGTAATGCGGTAGCGCTCGGCTACACAAGTTCCTTTCTAGATTTGCGCCACGCATCCTACTTACTGCACTGCTAGTACTAGCAAAGTGAGGCTACTTGATCTAAGCCCTAACCCGGAACAGATTTCCAAGCTATTCCCTATTGCCTTTCTACCCTATACATACGCGTTTGTGAGGTGTGACTAAGTCAGTAGGAGGCCTCTTCCACGGTGCCGTGGGATGATCGTAGCTTCGTTACTCGCGCAGGCTGACCAAGTACCCTGCCCTCCCGCAGTTGATGAGTCGGTACTACAGCATTAGGTGGAGATAAAGTGCCAACCTACGTTACATCTGGTGATTGCAAGTTGCTGTGCATTCCAGCAGTTTACGCGACTTCGCGACTAGAAGTGGAATACACGGTCTATCTCAAAAACAGACTGCGTAATCCCTAACCGTATTCCTTGCTCTGCAAGCACTGTCCTACGTTCATAAATAAGTCAGTAGCGCCGGTTTTGCATGCTCTTCGAGTCGAATCCCGCTCACATCAACCAAACCTTATACCCGTAAAAGATCAGCGAAACGCTGCTAGCCTTGTCCGAAGGACAAAACACGAGCTGGATGAATAGACGTCCACTACAAGACAAGGTTTCGCTAGATGCGCATGTAACAGCCCCCACGAATGCCGAATAAGATGTATGTCCGGCGCACTCCACAAAGAACCGATCGTAGCAGGTGCTCGTAGTCTCATCATCTACCTCCACATACTCAAGCCCACTGCTGAATGAGTCTTCTCACTTTTCCTTATCTACTGAAAGGAGTTCTGTTCGTGACAGAAAAAACCCGACCGTAACACGCTACAGATCATTTCACTGACGTTGTATTTCGGCTATGTAAAAGTAGCCAAAGTACGCCGAACACTCCTTCTCCAGTGTTTTTTACTAAAACGCTTCAAAATGCTTGAAACATGTGGTCTGCTTCTTGCCCACCTGGCCTTCTTAATGTCTTTGAAAAAATCTGTCACGTCCGACTTTAGTCCTACTCGTTCTCCGTCGCAAATTGGCTCTACGCGACATTTCGTCTCTTTTTGACAACTGGTGGGAGTTGACTCAAAGAGAAATTATAATTCATTGGTTTGTTCCGAACGTAGAGCTCAAACCACATCAAACAGTAGTCTTGGATTAACGCGGTTTCGAGTCTGCTTCACTACTGGAGAAGTTGCTCACTTCGTAATCCTATTTTTTAGCCAACTCGACTATACCCCATGATCATTTTTAGATTCGGGACCGCATAAGCCTTTCGAAAACAGAACACATACAGCGCTAGCTATCTCCCTTTTGCGCGCGCCACGTACTCCGCATTTTGGCTTCGTGGAGATCATTTAATCAACTGGATACCGACAATGACGAAGGCTGCTTGATTCTTTGTTCATTAGTACTGTTCTTTCCTCCCAGTTATTGGTGTTATGACGGCTTCTGTTTGTTTAGTGCTGGCATGTAATAAAGCAGAGTATTGGGAAAACGAGATGAATAATTATAGATGTAAATAAATCTAGGCTGGCTTAGCCGTTTCTGACAGGATGCTACTCTACAATAGCAGAAGCACTGAAGCTCCTGATCTGCATTCTGCCCATTGCTAGCACTTTACTATTTCTACTCGAGGCCATCCTTTGTATAGTTCTAGTCTGGTTAGGGGCTTCGCTGCGGAATTAAGATTCATGGACATTTTCCCGGCTTCACGAGCAAAGCACAAAATAAAAAATTGTTGTCGAGACCACTTCTTCTTCCTGCATACTTGGCATGACGATTAAGAGCGGCCACTTCGATCGTTAGATTCAAAGAGGTATTTGAATGCCATTCTTGCAATTACTGACTAGATCGTCCTGCCCTCATGAAAGGTCTCATGGTTCTTGACGTTCATATGCATTTTCTGTAGCGACTCAGAGAGAGTGGTAAGGTTGATTTAGCTATGGCGGATACGGGTAACCGCATGCAACGCTACCTCTATCCCGGGTCTTTTATTTGCCACCTATCTAGAACATTTTTCTTCAACATTTCATCCTCAAAAGGTCTTTGACAGTGCTAGATTTAAAAGCTTATATTGGGAACGTTTGAAAAATTCAAGTTCGACAGTAACACTGATTCTGCCACTTCCGCTCTAAAAACGAAATCCTGGTATGAAGTATGATTCCGTGCAACGCTTTACAATGTCATTTTGAGATGATCTACATACGTCTTTCCTGTAGTCCAGTTATGTGAGTCGTTTTCCAGCCGGACTCATTCGATATACCCCATTTGGTTACGTCTAGGCCCGGATTACAGAGAGTGGAGGGGACTGACTCTCGCTTGCACACCGAATCAATCTTAAGTTGGTCGCAAGCGGCCACCCACGTCTTCCATTTATTGTGCGCCGCACTGGGTCCTCCAGGGAAGGGCAGTAGGTTGACCTTTCTACTTCACGGGCATCGCAAGTCAATGCCTAGGCCGAATACTCACTGAAACTGCCTCTGGGATATCCCGTAGGATACTGATGGAATGCGCAGCACAGGAACTCCCAAGCAGGAACTAACTAACATCAGCCCTAATCCTTTGTTCATAAAAATTGGAGTCCATCATTGTCTTTCTATGAATCTGGGCATATTTCTTGCGCCAAAGTCGATACTGCACTTTGTTCGGCCTATGTCTGAGTGGTTTCACCCTCCTCGGACCCTAGAAGAATTCGAATAACATTTTAGAGTAGTTCTTGAGTCCAAAACACTAAAACAGCCCCCTGGAAAAGTGGTCTATTTCCCGACTGCTCTTTCATCTGGGAACTCAGCAAGACCGAATGGGCATCTTTCAGGCGCTGCAACGAGGGAGGCGCTTCTTCTCGTGCCTCCAGGGCAAGGGCCAGTCCATCCTGCTGTCGGCAGCCGCCACCTCCGTGCGGCAGCGGATCTTCGCCCGGATAGACTGGTACGTTTCCCGTGTCTCGTCCCCGTCCCCCGGGGGCGCGGGGCCATTCGGTCCGCGGGACGGCTGCACTCGGCCGGGTCGTGCTGCGGCGAGCAGCGGCGATAGTACGAATCGGGGACGGCTCGGTCGCGAGCACTCGGCGAGAGGAGCAGAGCGCGTGGGAACGGCGAGGGAGCGCTAGGTCGGCGGAGCGCCGAGGGGCGGTGACGGCGCGAGAGAGCGCGCCGCAGCGGCGCAGAGCGGCGCCGAGAGAGCGCCGCCGGCGCGGAGGACGCGGCGCGCAGAGCGCGGTCACCGAGCCCTCGGGCTCCACGGACCCGCGGAGTAGCCGCTCCCGTGTCCGCAGCACGACACCGACCGGCCAGCCGCTACCGTAGCTCGCACTCGCTGCGGTCGGCCCTTCCTCCAGGCGGGGCCGCTCCCCGCAAGTGTGGCCGGGTGCAAGTGTGGAGCGCCGGCGGCGGACGACACAGGTGGTGGTCGCCCACTGGTACGAGTTGTCGCCTCCTAATGAAGTGTCGACGGAGTTGACCAAGCGCGTACGCATGACACGGCTGACCACGGCGAAAGATCGCCGCGCTCGACCCCGGTGGGGGATCCTGAGGACTCGCCCGATCTCTCAAGCAAGCGTTTTCAGCGGCACGACGAAGCATGCCTGCGAGCTGCTGTGCGAGTTCGAGTCGAAGAGGGCCCGCATCACCGCTCTAGCCCTGCGAGCAGCGTACGGTCCGTCGACGCCATTCCACAGCCTCACCTTCACCACCAAGCACGCCTCCAGCTGTGCCCTGACACACATCGACTACACGTGAGTTCGAGATCTTCTTCGCCGTTTGCATTTATCCCATTTACACCGTGCTGTCAGCAGAGCACAGAGACCTCACATGTGGGATAGGATGAAGAACCTGACCTAAACTGGGGCGGAGGAGGTAATATAGGCCGAAGCGCCAAGAATTCTACACGGTAGTAGATTATCTCGTTTGACTCTATTAAGGAATAGAATCTAATATTTCCTTAAGTGAAGGTTTATCAACGAAGGCAATGGTATTTATGAGAGTGTTTCCGCAAACACTGATGACATAAAAAGAAAGGATAAAAGACGGCGTTACTCAATCTGTTTTTGGATTCTTCGCATTCTATTTGCTTCTGCAGGGTGTCGCGAAGGCGATTTGAATGCGTGTTTAGCCTGTACAATGGCTTATAGCGGTCACCTGATGAACAAGTCACTGTTTTATCCTTCTCAGACAAAGATTGTTATCAATTCAACAAGGGATGGAAGGCTTGGTTGGCCTCGGCTGGAAATTTGAATCTGACCCAGAAACCTGGAATCGACTGCGCAACTACGCACCTAATGTGGCTAGTGTTTATAAACTGTTGGAAGCGAATGAAATTAAGTGTCATTAAATGACATGCTTTCCCCAAATATAGGCGGCTTTACTGCGCTAAATTTGCTCACGATAAAGTCTCCATTTTTTGGTTTTGAACTGACGGAACCTCAGCTTTGAACGCTGCGTATTTCTCCTTAACCCTTTTGATCTCTATTACAAAACATGTCACTCAGTCTCACAAGTCAAATGTTCTTCGTAAATGATGCTTTATTACCCATGTTCTGCTACGAAGCCGATCCGTGTTTAGTAGAGCTACATAGCGTCCTGTTTTCGACGCTTCCGTCACTTGTACGTGGGCTTGGGTGCTTAAGCAACTGCAATAGAGGGCAACTCTTCTTAGTGGAAACCGTCCAAGGCACGAAACACTCGGGAGAGGTGGCGGTGGGATTCGACCAAGCGGGTGTTATCAAATGACCACGACCGTCGTGGCACCGTGCCGGGAGGTGAAACCCCGACGGAGCAGGGGACTGATTGGGCCGGTGGCACTCAGCGGCACTCATACGTTCCAGGTGCTCCGGCACCAGAGATTTGGCCAGACTCCGAAACAGCCTAGCACCGTCGATAAGAGGGGTATACTTGCAGATCCATTCCATACCTCGGTCATCTGCCGACGGATCTGATCGGCCGCTCGATCCTGGCTTTCGTCTACGCTCCTGATGTGCACGTGATTCGACAAGCCCATGTAGATTGTGAGTTTCACTACAAGCACTGGGAGAACAACCCTGAGCCTTGTTTTCCAGTGCACAACTCAAGGGGTCGAGTGGTGAAGAGCGTGGCTCCGTTGCGGTTCGTTGCCTACAATGGGGCGCTTCTGAGAGCCGAAACCGAGTGGTCAGCGTATGTGAACCCGTGGACGAGGAAGATTGACATGGTCGTTGCTCGACATCGCATTCTCGACGCACCCATCGGAGGTGTGATTTGCCTTTCTAGTTCTGCTCCTTTATTATGGAAGCAGTAATTGAGGAAAGAGAAAATGGGACATGGAGCTTGGATTCTTTTCAAAAACACGGCTACATATCTCTGTTGTATGTCTGCAAAATTTCTGCAAAAATTGCACTTCCGCACTGCCGTGATTTTTTGAAAATCCTTCTGGTCATCTGCGAGTAAAAAGTGACTTATCCTGGAGTAGCAGTTGTAGTTGGGAAGTGAGCTTGCTTTGAACAAAGAGCTGAGAAGTCTCCGTAGGTAAAGAAGCCGTGTAGATCTCCAAATTGGACCACTTGCTACAACCGCTCGTTTTTCAGACGCGAACGTACTGGATTCGCCGGCCAATGGGCAGTCGTTGCACGTGCTGCCGCCGCCGATGGCCAAGACGTTCGAGGACGAACTTCGCAGTCTGATGAACAAGGTGAGTCCACCCGTCGTCTCTCCCTCCGATGGCCCTGCCCCACCGCACATCGACGGGGGCCGGTCGCGGCAGGCGAATGCTCTGGCTGCGCCCGAGGAGCGGGTTCTGTGGCGGCGACGAAGTGCACGAAGGACGCGTGCCAGCCGGCGCCGCGTCACTATCAGCTGTTTCGGGCGTTCGCACCAGTCGCGGCGCCGCGATGATGTCGCCGGCCGCTTGACGCACCCTGATACGGACTACGAGCGGGGCCGTCCCGTGCGCCCGAGGAGCGGCGAGTGACCGCTGGCCATCGCGGGTCGCCAGCGCAACCCGGCACCCTTAGATCGGAGATCCGAAACGGGCGCGTGTCAGGACGTGCGCGCTGTTAGTGCCAACCGCCGCGCCGCAACCGTACCGGCGGAGAGCGAGTGAACCCCGCGAGGGTGACCCGTATACCAGCGGGCGATGCTGGCACCCGTCGCCGGATCTCGTTCAGGGTCTTATTCTTCTTCCGCAGTCCTAATCGCACGACCGGACTCCGCGATCCCTTGGCCGGCCACTTAATGTCGTTCCTCCTAGCATGCGACTAGCAAAGGGTTACCAGCCTGAGTTGATGGCCTTCCTCGCCCTCTTCGTTGCCTTCGGCCTCCACTCAACGCCAGAGCGCCAAATGTGTAAGCCGCCGGAGTACTGCGGAATGTGGCGCAGCACACGCTTCCCCGGGGCGGTCTGCTCGGTGCTAGCCACGGACGGGCAGTGCCACGCGGCGCGCTTCGGCTAAATTGTACTCTTGGCCCGCGGTCAGCGCCGAACAGCTCCTGCTCTACACCAACAACCGTGATAGAGCTCCCGTCCACCCGACACTGCTGTCGCTGGTTCCCTGCTATTCCGCGCTTCCCTCGACTCTTCTCCCTGCAGTGTTACTTGTAAACAAGCAGGAGCTACACACGACAGGAGAGCATCCAGATGGGTTTTACGAGCTCCGTCTTCCTTCTTCAGCCTGACGGTGAAGGCTTCTAATGCTTTTGCAGGCATCGGTCGTTCGCAGTTGAGTTAGACATTAGCCGCCATGTTTCAAAATACGTCACAGTAATCTAAGGACTCGGTAATCCAGCTTCGTTCCTACTACTATCGAAGTAATATCTTTAAACTATTGGCCATCAGTGTGCAGTAAAAAAGCGCTGGGCTCGAACTGCTAACTCTGTAGCAAATCCGGAGAGTGAGAAGAGTCCAGAACTCCAGACAGGCTCATGATGTTTCGCCGAAGGTGATGGACATGGAGGAGGTCTAGACCCTGCAACTATTCGCAAGCATGCTACCATTGTAAATGGAAGACATGGCTTCTAGTACCGCAACCTTCATTTCCAGTAGCAGGAAGTAATATTCGCGGTTTAATCCACTAGAATCCACCACAAACTCACCGAAGTCTTCAAACTGTAAACGCAGCTTCCGGACGAGTCACCTCGACACATTTGCACAGATGCCGCGGTTTCGAAGCGGCCTTCCCGCCTCTTTCGCAATAACCGCGAACTCGCCGTACCTCGGGAGAACTGTGACCGCGGGTGCACCTGGTGCAGATTCCCACGGTGACGTCCCGCCCCTCCCACGTAGGTATGCGTGTTTGGTCAGCACGAGGAGCGCGTACTTCCGCGCGCCGTCCACCCGGCCCCGGTCACACTTCCTGCGGTAGTTCCTTGTTCTCCTTCTCCACCTGCCCCCCCCCTCCACCTAACCCGTGCACATCGCTCCGACCTTGTGGCAGTCCAGTTGCATCCGTTCGACTTCCACGATTTCTCTCATCGTTTCAGCCCGTGTCATCGTGTCGCGGTAACGGCGACGATTCCGTCGCTGCTGTTGCTGCTGTCGGAATGTGCGATGCCACCAATCGTCGGCCGGCCAACCTAGGAGCCTACATTGACCGATTAGTCGAAACACTGGTAGTGAACAGTACGGGTAGCCAGCAGCAGCTAATGGTAGGTCGATATTCCCTTCTCTTTCGCCTTTCGGAGATGATCTGAATGCTATCGCCTTCTTGTTTCCAGTGTTCAACGGCGACCGCTCCAGTGAAGGAGGAACTTGCTGAACTCCCTTTGTCGTATAACCAGATAAACTGTCTCGAGAACGTCCATCGCCTTCTCAAGTCGCAGTCTCGGCCAGACACCCCGACCAAGTGCGAACAGGATGATGCAGCGTGAGTTTCCTTTCAGCTCACCTTCTATTGCTATTCTGGGATTTCTAATTTTCGTAAGTTTTGAACAGACTCGTGAATCCTCCGAAACCTAGGAAAATGAGACCACACGCTTTATCGTCAAGCGGCCTAAAATGCTGAATACTAATGCTGGCCACCTAAGATGAACTTTCTTATTTTGCAGACCAGCATTTACTATTTTTGACTTCTACAGAACAGATGGAAAACAAAAATCAAAAGAGGATATTACACGTAATGGGATTTTCTTCTGGCGACGTTCATTTTCAAGTAATTTAGAGTAAGAGGAGTCACTAGGAGTGTTTCTATCGTTCGCAGAAATTCCGGCTCCCGTTTACGATTCACCGGGGAGGTTCCCATCTCCAGCGTTGAGTCCGTACTCAGAATTTCCAGCCCATATAGCTGCGTAAAGCCCTTAACGACCCTGCCCCGTGCCACGAACGCTCGTTTCGCTGCAGGCGACGATCCTGGTTCCAGCAGCAAACGGGTGGGTCAGTAGCAGAACCGAGGCGCGGCGCGACGCAGGTTGTTTGTCGTCGGTGCCACCCGCAACGAAGGACGTTGTCCTTTGCGCAATAGCGCCACCCGCAACAACAACCCCGTGGTGACAGCGCCACAACAATCGTACGCGACCTGCAATGAACCGCCGTCCGTTTCAGGTCCGCCACCGCGGCCTCCGTGCCACTGACCCGCGAAGTCCTGCAGGCGCACACGCGACGGTGGGAGGAGCAGTACCGGGACACCTGGCATCGTCGTCTGAAGCGGATGTCGGCCGAGGTGCTGCCGGGAGGCCCAGCTCACAAGCACATGCGTCCTGCCTCCAGTTGCACGCCGCCAGTTCACTGGCAGGCGTCGAAACGGGAGGAGTTCTACCGTAGCCTGGCTCCCAATCCACCACCACCGCCCGGGATCAACTTCCAGGTGAGCATCCGACCATCGCTTTTTGAGCAATTCTTTTGTTCATCGTTTGAAAAGTTTGATATCTGCTTTGTAAGGCCCTTAAGTAACAAACAATTCGTTTTACATGTATACATAGTTTGGTAACATCGTGAAGCCAGATATGCTGAGCCTTTATCAAAACTGCTTCCGAAGGGATTAGAATCTGAACCTGCTACTCCTTCTCTACTGTCCCTAATGAAAACTAAGACAAAGTCCTTTCGTTGAACGCAGATTATTTGAAGAGAAATATTCCAAAATGATTCATTGTATTCCTTGTAATTCCTTGTATTCCTTGTAAAACTTCGGAACGCTTTAGAGGCAGATAAGTCATTTGAAGATAGTCATTTCTCTGGAAAGTCCTTCAGATTAGAATGTTGAATTCAACTTTCTAAGAGACGAACATTGCTGCCCATTTCAGTACGGATGAAGCTCTGTTCAGAGACCTTGAACCACTTCTTATAAGTCTTCCTGGGCACCTAAAATTCATGCTGAGGTCTACAGACGCCCGGAATTCATGGGATCATCTTGCAGATCACCACCATCCCGCTGCCTCCCGTCGAGGAGAAGAGCACGCCGCCGACGTCAACGACCGACCGGTCGAGTGCGTTCACGGCGGTGCCGCCAAAAGCGGTTCCCCTGCGGGAGCTGCCCAGCCCGATCGCCCTCTCCATCCAGGAGCACGGCTCCGTCATCCAGACGCAGTCCGAGCCTCTTGTGGTGACGCGCGAGATGCTCAGCAGCCGCCTCCAGTGGGCCTACGCCGTCGACCCACTGAAGCACCACACGCGAGCGCTTCGCCTGTTACCCGAGAGCGCATAGGTTTTGAAATTTCCTCCTTCTTCTCGTCTCGACCCGCTTTTTCGTTCAGAAATAGCGACCTACCCGGCGTTCTTTCTGTCACCGCGCCCGGACTCTGACCCTTCAGGCCAGGTCCGTGCTCTTTCACTGCCCATATCCTAGCCTAACCTGTTTCCTCACATGTGTATGTAATGATGTATCGTGCTTTATTCGTTGCCTTCTACCCCGAGTAACATACCACTGCCGAGTGCGTACGACATACCGTACACCTCAGACCGCTTGCTCTACCGTACACCAAAAATGTCGCTGTGTCTTTCTGTGGTGGGTGCCGTAGAGATGACGAGAGTTACGGTACTGCCGTCGTCCCATGTGATTCAAGTGTTTTCATTCCTCTGCTCGTCTTTGTCTCCTCCCGTTCGTCTTTCATGCCCTACCATCGTGGTAGGACCCGTGTCCGACGCGCCAAACACCTTCGCTACTGTGGCTTGGTACTGCACGTTTAAGGCTTCGTATTCTCGATAGCGCTCCTTTTCTGAATGCCACGGTAGCGGAGGGCGTAGTAGGGCGCTCGGATGCGTCTTGTGCAATCTAATATCTGGTAGTCTCGTTGAGTGAAACGCGCCCGCCTCTGTCTGCGTCTTCCCCTCGAATGTTTGTTGTAAATTTGTTGACTGACGCTGTTGACATAAACGATCTTACTGTATGTATGTACAATGCATAGGTGTTGATTATCTATTAATTATACCAATAAAAATCAGACTTTGTCGATGTCAACACAACAGGCACTCAAGGAACGACGAACGAATACATAAAAGGGTTCAAACTCATGAAGTTCGTCTTCAGGTCCTAGGTTTTCGACCACGAGCAGCTCTACCTGGTCCTCCTCTTCCTCGGCCACGGCCTCTTCGTCCGCGATGTGAGGCCATCATCCGATGGTGGTCATCCTCGCTTCGGAAGGCATGGTGAAGGTTCACCAGGTCTTTCACGCTTTCATCGCAGAACATGCATCCTTTGAAGGTGCTCTTCTCGTCCGGCAATGGGCTCTTTCCCTGAAACATGTAGCTCGTTATTGTAGGATCCATCCCATTGCTCAGTTGCCCTTGTCTCCGACGCGAGGCGCACTCGGAGGAGGCAGCGGTGGCTAGTCAAAGGACAACGGTCAAGGTTCTGGGTTCGAGTCCCATCGTGCCATCCAAATTCTTCCCCATCCCCTATTCCAGAGAATTGCAAGCAGACTTTACCGGGAAGTATAAAACACTGATATGTTCATCGAGTGGCGAGCACAAGCCACTATACATATTGACGCGTTCATACTGCCTTCACGATACAGCGTAGAACTTGAATGCGTGGCACATCAGTTAGGGGTCGGTTGGCGCCACGTTTATCGTAATGCTGCGCAGAATGTAAAGATGAAAGCATTGGACGAATGCTAAAGGCTGGCGCTGGCCAATCTTCGTTGCGATCTACCGCGCATTCCACATGACAGGATGCTGCGAAGACAGCTTGAATGGAAACGTTGCTTATGACACGACTTGCCTTGGCCATTCAGTAGACATTTCAGTGTTTCCCCTGACGAGACAACCAGCCGATCTGTCCCGGAGAAATGGAGTTTGGTTGCTTCAGCGGAATCCGAACCTTAAAGCGGTTAGAGGCATAGAGGACCTACTCCTCTTACCAACACACCAGCTGATAGGTAATTCAGTGTTTTGCATTTCCCGAAAGAGCCTGGTAACGTTCATCGGTCCAGTGGGGACGTAAAGCCCTCTCTTCGGGCGAGGACCCGGTTCAAGTTTAAAATGAAATCTTTCGAATCCGGGAACTACCGGAGACCAGACCTCTGCCCTAGAGTCCTACACTTGGCAACTCAATGCCTCTGAGAAGCACTAGATTTCCGAACATTTTGAAAAGGAAATAAAGTAGGCGTTCCAAATGGTTATGACTGTGACACTCCTTGCTGGAGGCTAGCATCGAAAATCACGGGATCCATGACTCATTAGGAGCAGAAAACTCCTTTCAAAAAGGAAGAAAGCCTGAGGCTACAGATACGATCTCGGCAACAGTGACGGCGACCCGCATTGTGCTTACCTTATACTCTGCGCAGACGATTCGCGCCTCGCACTCCGGACATGACGACTCCGTGACGCGAAACTTGAGAGCCCCGTCGAACATCGCCACCACCGACGGGCATCTGTTGCACGTCAGCCTCCATTTGGGGTGCGACTGCGGATCGAGCACCATCACTCCTGAGTTGAGCCGCCTTTGAGAAAGGACTACCGCACGGTCACTAATTAAAATATGATAACCATGCAGGGGTCATGCACTCGGCCGGAAAAATAGCCCTTGCTGCTGCGAGATTCGATGACAAACGCTTGGCGAATGATCGATGAGTTACATAATAGCACTTAATTAACGGTAAATAAATAATAAAGTAATCCTCTAGAACCTCTTAGAAACTCCTACCAAGTCCTTTTTGATTCACGCAATCCACTTCGGAATACCATGGAGGCAGTTTAAATACGTATTTCGAGCATGTAAGGAGTTGAAGAGACAATTAGGCGTATCGAAGGGACGAGAAATTTGGATAGCCAAGGCCGAACCGCCTAGATGTCAAAGTCGGTAGGAAGTCTGATCCTGCGTCATGTCACGAATCGGCCATCCGTTCGGGTCGCCCCCGACAAACAAGCCCTCGTTCCCTCCAAAGTATATTGAAGCACCCGCCGCTTGGCTACCATAGACTGTTGTACAGGCCAAATACGCATCCAAACCACCTCTGCAGTACCTAATAGAACAGTGCGCAGCGCGACCTAAACCGGCGGTTGATTGACGCCGACTTTTTTCCTTCATCCCAAAAGTGCGGCCCAAGGAATTTTTCTCAATTAGGCCGAGAAAACGCCAAGAAAATGTCTTTCCTTCTTAAACAAAAGAGCAGCAATCATGGCTTAAAAATGTCTGGCAGAACACGCTAGAGATTTTTGGAGTTTGACGATTCGAACTTAGAAAGTCATGCAAAACGTGTTCCGAGCCCAAGCTGAATAGGATGATAAATTCTGGCGCACCTCCACATTCCTGAAGACAGCCACACACTCCGGAAGATCTGCAAGGACGCATCTCGTACAAAAGTCGGCAGAGCAAATTGTTGTACGCACTATACAATAAAGGACTTACATGTACGACTGAGGACATTCAGGATGGGGGCAGTTCATGCAGCCGTCGCCCTCCTTCATCGACTCAAACGGCGGATTGTTGTAGCAAAAAGGACACAGTGCGTAGCTTCGGGCCAGCTTTCCACCAGTTCCCTTAAAACGGCTGCACTACCCCACAAATGAGGTATTACTAGGAAAGAAGACACGCAACTGCAGAGAAACGTTTACTTCACTGTATGCCCTGCATTCGAAAAGGGACCATTTCGAAGTTCTAAAATTGGATAGAAGTAACTATTGGGCGAGCGAGAATATGTGGCATGATAAAATCCCAATTCAGAGATCAATATTGAAGACTGGTAGCTTAGCGTCAATTGAGAACCAGCAAATGGCGCTGTCCCTCTCTTCACTTCAAAAAAGCGAAGAGAACAGAAGCCTGTAGAACACACGGCCAGAACTTCGCCGAGGAGGAGGCGATGAGCTTGACCAAAACTGCGTCTTTTTTGAGCAACCTGCACAGAGACAGGAGAAGGTAGGCCCTGTTTGAAAGGCCTCAGCATGCCAGCCACCAAAGCTGTTTGAGTAGTTGAACACCGCATGAATGCGAAGAAAAATCGGAAACTTGCGGCCAGCTAACCGTAAGGATTGCGCCATTCACTGTAGAGAACCTCAACCTTTAGATCGAGCGGATGAGACCTGACTGATACTTGTGGTAGCTTCGCTGCAGACTAACCGTGTTGCCGTCTTACGCTTCTCACCAGCTTCAGAACTAATCGACAATACATCACAACTTTTGGCTAGCTAGGGCCTAACCTACTACTTGCTGTCAAAGGTACTAGCAAATGTTAACCCTTGAACGAAGAGAAAAAGAAATGAGAAACTTAAGAGCTCGAGGACGCATTGATTGAACATTTGGCAAAAAGGATAAAGGGCCGTTATACAACCCCTTAGATGCGCCACGCATTTAACTTCTACAGGATATCATGCCATCCAGTGACTTGCGGTGGCCACACGAGAATAAGTCAGCACTTTATCCTTCCCAGACAAGTCAGGTACCAATTCACCGACTTCGGTGGGATGGAGTGCTTGGTTGGCTTGGGCGGAAATCCGAACCAGGAACACGACATCGGGTGCACGCGACAGTCGCCCCTCCTCCGACTGCGCTACACGCGCCCGCTAAATAGTTATTTGAATTTTGTGGCAAACTGGCCATAATCGCATTTTCGCACCTTCCCTTAAGCCAAATCTACACTACCAACTGTCAATTCTAAGCTCATAGCAATAGCTACACAGGATGCTTCAAAAATGAGAGCACTTTTTGAAAGGGTTTAACTTTGTTTGGAGCCAGTAGAGCTTTTGGAAAAGTTCAAGGAGCATGAAAGTGTAGGGAAATAGAAATTTTATGAGACGAGGGTAATAGGGGTTGCGCCACGCACATGTTCGAAGCTTCAAATTATAAACTTGATTGGTGATGTAGGGGCCAAATGTCTCACACAATTCCATCGTAAACAACCGAGGACTTGCGCCAATTCCAAAATTTGACGTTAGATAATAACACACAAAACTTACAAAAATACGTTCCATCACCAAAGGACTATAAATCCGTTGCCCCTAGTGTTGGCAGTCAGCATGTAGTTGAGATAAGAATAAACAGAACGAAAACAAACAATATGTGTTATACAATCTCAAGATTGCTACATTAAATGTCAATACAACATTCGAAATTGTCGACTTGGAAACTAGGTGCGTGTCTCACTTTTCAACAGACCATATCCCTGCGAATTTAAGATCACAACTAGAGTAAGTACCATAGCGACTCCTGTAGCGCAGGTAGAAGTACAGTACACTACATAGCAGGCACCTTTGAACTTGATCCAGTTTTGGTGAATTGGAACTAATCCTAGTTTTCTGAAAGAGTTATAGGCGAATCAATTGCTTGTTTAGTTTACTACGGCGCTAAGTGCAGCATGCCGGCCTTGCACAATCAGTCTCTCCAGTTCGAAACTTTGCAGCAATGCATGGCGCAAAGTTGACATATTATAGCATGCAGATAACGTTTGCACCTTTCTGCCCTTTTATTATAACCATAACTCTTTCTGATAGCGCTACTGGCTATAAAGTTACTGATCGCTCGATTAGGGCTCGGATTTTTACAAGTGGAGGTATGTTGTAGCTGTGACAAGCACTTAGTCCATACATGAACAATCGAGTCTAGAACGCGAAGCTGCGTACAAGTGCATGGCGCGATCCCTACCGCTCACGTATCCCAAAAAATTTGTTTTTCTGCGCTTTCATACGTGCCCTATGTTCTTCCAAAAGCTCGACTGGCCGCAAAGTTATGACCTTTCAAACAGTGCTTTTTGGGAGCCTTTGCATTGGAAGCGCTTCTCACCTAGGGCTTTGTTGCGCAGGTGAAAAGGCAACGGAAAATGGTAGCTGATCTACTCCCGTTTTGGTGAGAAGGACGTTAATCCAAGGTTTACAATAGAATTTAACAAACAGAACAATGGCGTCATGAGTTTGCCACAATAGTGGAACACTCATAGAGCCTATACGTAACCAACGTGTCTACATAACTTAAAAGAATGCATTGCGATATCTTGGCACCCTATCACCCTCAGCCTTCCTTTATTTTCACCCTCTTATCTAAGCTCTTGCTGAAAGCTTTGTTGGAAACTAAATCATGGTAGTTCGATCATTATAATGCGGTCCATCCTGCTGAGAGTTGTGATCTGTTGTCGAGTATACAGCTTTGGATTCCAATGAAAGCGTAGGACAGAGATATGTTCATTTAACGCCAAAACCGAGACGAGTCAGTACACAATCACTCAAGGCTAAAATGTGGCGTTTTGGACGCAGATCATTTTTTTCGATGACTCAACGTTCGGAAGGTGTTGTCCTGTGCGGCTGTACAGATCCGTAGTGGACTTTCGAAGCCCCTAACTTGGTAGTTTCGACGACTTTTCCAAACTGGAACGTACTTGTTCGCCACTTGAAGAGTGGAGCTTCTCGCAGTGGTACGGAGTCGCTCAAAGACGTGTTCCTTTACTCTCAGCGCTCGCCCGAAGAGGTGAAAGCTCTCATAAACAGAAACCTATTATAGAGCTTCTATGTACTGTATAGCAGTACCAAAACTGCACTAAAAGTAGTGAGATGTGGATTCATATTTCGCTCCGTGATCTGACGAAATCGATGGATAAAAAAGGCCAGTGGCAAAGGAATTACCTCCTTAGAAATGACGTTAAATTCAAGCAAACTTTGCTTAACTTCTTAACTCAACACATCTAAAACCCATGTCAACTTACATGCCAATACACCAGCTCGAACTCGTCCAGTGGGCATTTCTTCTCCCCATAAGGGCGAAGCACTCCATCCTTGAAATTCGGTATCGAATATGTTTCCTGCAATGTCCTTAATTTGGTTGTCACAAAACTTAAGTGGTGTGGGCTCTATATGCATTAACGATCTTTAGCTATGCCGTGATAATCGATAAGCTCTACACGAGGTTGGCCAACGAATTTAATGACAGCGAGTAAAATTTAGCGAAGTCGGTTTCTTTAGAACCTGGAAGGACCAAACTCTCTTACGGTTCCGCACTCCGTAAGGCAAATGTCGTAGCACCGAGATCTAATTCCATATTCCTATTCTGAGTGACGTCGGGACGAAGTCGTTGTTGTTTTCAGATCAGAGAGCCAATTCCGGTTTCCTCCTTCCGAACACGCCTACCACCGACACCCGTCAGGAACGGAAACGTTTGCTGGCTTCGGCGCGAGATCGAGAACGATTGCTCTGCGTATTCGCAAAGAGCGCTTCTTGCCGCTGTTTCACGGGCAGTCCAGAGTCAGTCTTCCACAGCAGCAGCTTCTCCGCAATCGCATGGCAATACAGTAACAAAGCTGTACAGATGACAAGAAGGACTGCTGGAGTCGCCCACTAACAGGCATCGCAGGAGTCCTGGGGCCGGATTCATCAACGACTTACAGCAATTTAACGAAGAAGTGATAGCGATAGCGCAGCTTATCAACAAGCGATATGGTGAAATGTTTCAGCGTATCGCTTGATAAGCTATCGCTTTCATTTCTCCGTTAAATTGCCAGAAGTCGTTGATGAATCTCGCCCTGATTACCTTCGATCTCACTGCTTGAAGAGCTAAGAAACTGGACACCAGCGCTGAAGATTAAGAGAGGGTGCGGCAGCGCTGCCAAATTGATAGCTGTGCTGCAGTGTGGGCATGCGGACCTGACAAGTGGAACAGAAGAGACGTTGCGGCCTCGTCTCCACCAGCTTCATGTAGCGTCTGCACTTTCCGCAACGGCTGAACGGCTTTCCTGACTCCGAGAGCGAAGTGAACGACGCTGAAGAACAGAGAGGTGATCAGTGGAGTCAGAAGGAGAGAAAATTCTAAGAAAATCTAAAACATTCAGTGTAGATAAAAAATATCAACGTATTAAATAAGCATGATCTTCAGGCCCAACCTTACTTCTTAAAAGGCTGAAAATAACGTCTGGGGAGCCCCAAAATCAGAACATTGCTGGCAGAACCATAGACAACGCACCGCTTCAACTGTGAACAAACTCCTACGCGTCAACTAAAAGCAAGAGAGCAATAATTTTCTGATGTCTACGTCACAGTGTTGCAGAGATCACGTTATGCTATGTTTCATACTCAACTTGAACTGGAACTTCTGAAACCAATCTAAAAGCCATTAGGAAGGCCGAAATGAATTTTGATTTAACATGCCTCCCCTCAGGACTAATTGCAGTTGCAGATTCATCCAAGAATGATTACTGTGCGAATAGCTATAAACCAGCAGTTTTGTTGATTTTAGACATAGAAGAGGCCAGGAACTGCGACGGGTCATATAAAAAAGACTATACTCCATATGCATTCGGTACGTCGCGGCAATTCATTTACCAAAGCGATCTACATGGAGTTATGTGACAGACCACGAAATCGGAAAGTAAAGGACGAAGTAAAGGACGTAAAGGACACCTTGAACGTGTATCTGGCCTATGCAATGACTTGAGGTGGCCAACTGATGAAAAAAATCAATGTTCTATCTTTTCCAGTCAATTAGTCAAACCGAGAAGGAGGGAAGACTTTTTGGCGTGGGAGAGGCCTGAACCAAGAAGCTCGATTCGGCGTGCACGCGACAGCCGCTCTCTCCCCCAACTGTGCCATCGTACGCCTGATGGTGACATAAAGTATAGCTGATTCTCGTAAGCACATAACTCAGCAGTTACCTTCACAAAAGACGCAATTTCTAAGCATGCAAGTCCAAATTAATGCTATCAAAAAATAAACACTCTGACGTGGATAATGGGGAGCGCGTGGTACTTACAAGGAAAGGCTTCTTTAAAGACCTGAAAACAAGGTCTGAAAGCGTGCGCGCAACTATTACCAACACCTACGACACCCAACGAAACGTGCCCGGTGGCGCAGCCGGTAACACTGCCGCCTCATAGGAGCACAGCGGCGGGCTTCTCAGTTCGAGTCCGAGTGCTGTCACGATTTTTGCACATATTAGTTTGTTGCTATTACACTTTCTTATAATGGCAGGAGTTAATTTTAGACCACCAATGCTTATAACAAACCGAGGCTCTCTATTTGCGCCTTCATACGTGCTAGCCTTTCAGCTATGCATATCCGTACTACCACCATATCATACCGTATCCCCAACGATACCGTAACTGCACACAAATACGCCCACCTTACGGTTGAATATTATGAAACCGGACCATATCGGTACATAAGTGCACTAAAAATGTCGTTCTCACCTGAACGTGTTGTCCGCTGATTACTTTCCACCTTCACACCGGATTTCACTTCCCGACAAGGAGCGACATTGCGATTGCGGATGCCATAAAAGAACTCCTCCTGGACGCCATTTATGGAGATGTCGACTGTCAGAAGAAGAGGCGGTACAGGTTAGAGGCAGTATAATGAAAATGGCACTTTTCTACACGTATCATCTTGGTGGTTTCATAGGTGCGTTTCGACGAGGAGGTGGATGTCGACTGGACACCTGATGATGACTGTGAGGGGAAAGATAACAGTGAGGTTACGCCGATGCTCACCCAGGACCCTTCTCTACACCCACATATTACGCGTTTAACGAAGAAGAAGTGGTCATTCCTTGCCAGGGAGAAGATTGTTCCTCACTGGCTTTTGTAAGATACTGCTGGTGTGACAAGCGCTTGTGTTTCACTTGTTTCATTGTTTTATACCATAGCTGTTGACTGGAAGGGTCCTGGGTGATGCTCAGCCAGGACCCTTCCAGTTAAAAGCTATGGTATGAAACAATGAACGCTGAAAGAGTTGTACATAGTATATTTAAATCCCTAAGAACGAACTCAGTAGTACACTTACTACGCGCATACAAGACCTATGTGAGGCCTATGCTAGAGTATGGTACTACTGTGTTTAGTCCTAATACCAAGCGAGAAATCGCCAGATTGGAAGCGGTGCAAAACAGTTTTACAAGAAAGCTCTGGATAAGAGTACATGGATATGACTACAACAGCATCCCCTTAGCATCTGAAAGGAATAAACTCTTTAATTTGCGCTCTCTCGCCTGTCGCAGGAAAAGATATGATTTGGTCACAATTTATAAGATGATAAATGCTACTGTGGGTCTTTCTGTAAATGACTTCTATTCAATATCTCATTCGAACACCAGAGGTGGCCCATGGAAAATCCAAATTCCTAGAGCTCATAGTAATATTAGATCTACTTTCTTCACAAACAGAGCAGGCACTGAATTCCTGAAATTAACAAAGAAATTTGTGCTTCCAAACTCCTTGAGGCAATATAAAACGATTATTGACAGGTATCTGCAAGAAGTCTCCTAGTACTTCGTTTTCTTTGATTACATTGTTTCACTAACCACTGGTTCTGTTCTTGATGTTTTCAGTGTTCTGATTTTTTTTCGTATTGTGTTGTTTTTTTTGCGTGGGTTTCCACGTATACATAAATAAATAAATAAATAATGAATATAAGACTTTCAATTTAATTATGTATAAGACTTTTTATTTGCAGAGAACTGATATGGTACAGATATGCATAGTTGAAAAACTCGCACATATGAAGGCGCATGTATAGAGCCTTGGTTTGTTGTAAGCGTTGGAGGTCTAAAATTGACTCCTGACATCATAGCAAAGTGTAGTAACAACAAACTAATACGTGCGAAAAACCATGGCAGCACTCGGACTCGAACTGAAAACCTTGCCTGTGTGCTCCTATGAGGCGGCAGTGTTACCGAGGCACATTTCGTTGGGTGTCGTAGGGGTTGATAATAGTTGCGCGCACGCTTTCAGGCCTCCTTCACCGGTGTTTAAAGAAGCGCTCAGCAAAAACTGACTGTGGTTCTGGACTCCATTCACAAGGCCCTACATCCTATCAAAATAGCATCGCAAAAGCTCACCATGAGTTGGGAACCCTTCCTTGTTAGACCGGAGCAAAAATATCCCCGTTTTCCACATCAAATTTCGAACGACCTCAAGTTCGTTCATAGTTGACTATTTTAATCAAGGTACCTCTCAGTCTCACCGCAATATTTGGTCATGAAGGCAATGAAAGCCGCTGGGGAAAAAATTGCGAACGTTTGAGAGCTCACGAAGTACCGAATATATTTTTGACATCCGTTTGTACACGGTGTGGTTTCTAGAAGGTTTCTTTAAAATCCAAATCAACGCAACGAAAGCCATTTGCACGAAAACTATTCAGAACTAGGTAGGACCATAAATTCCAGATTTTACTGTGATTTTACGGAAGAAATTGACTTGGTTTGTTGCGAGTTAGCGAGCGGACGACTAGTAACACTTTGTTTACAGGATCAAGACGAATCTTGGAAAAAATAGGTTACCACAGCTCGTCCTCAGATTCTTAACAGCTCTTACATTGTCTGCTAGATTCCTCTATGGAGCATTCTGGCAACAGATCACCAAATGCAAAAAATGATCTTAAAAAGTGACCCAGGAGTTTTGCAGCTGTTCGCGGAGGTTAGTTCATGTTTAAGATTTTCGTGGAACGCCTTATATTACTGAGCATGATCGGCGCTTTACAGCGCAGAAATTTCCTGAAAAGCTACTCCCTACTATTTCCTGAAAAGGTGCTTGTTCCTATAACAGTAAGGCAGGAATTCATAGATGGATGTTGACATCCCATCTGTTGAAGCGCCAAACCATCGAGCAGAAACCAAGTGATCTTCTTTCTCTTTCTTGTCAGAGAAAGTGGCTCAGCAGGGTAGTTTCCGTTACCAAAAACCATGAGGTAAACTACCAAAACACCATTACGTTGCTGTTTTACCTATTGCTCTACAACATCGTCTCTTCTAAGCAAGACATCCCACCACTTTAAAATTTCAAGTTTCTTGAATAGACCGTCTCACGTTAGAATTTTTCCAGCTGGGTCGTTGACTAATCCTTCGGTAATTTATTGTGAAAAGATTATGTACGTCGTGCAGCTAGTTCCTGAATTTCAATTCAAATCTGGGATCGCGTTTCCAAACGAAGCAAAGTAACTTTACCTTCGAAAAGCGTGTCGACACGGGAGATATTCTTCACGTAATAGACGAATTTTTGCCGGAACATCTCGAGGGCATGATCTCTCACCTGAACGGCCAAGCAATGAATGTTATCGCTTCGCACATTCCAGAGAAAAGAAGCCAGACGCTTCTTGGAGTCACAACTCCGATCCTATTCATCTGGCAAATTAAGGCAACCACATCTTGAAGCACGAGAAAAGTGACCCTGTAAGGTGCCCGACACGGCGACCGCAACTAGAACGAAATCCTGACATAGCGAAGAGCTTCTTTGATACAAGACACAGCTGAAGCAGCCAATCGCTGCTTTAAACACCCCCTTAACCCTGGGCATGCAGTCGCTCTTCGTCCTCACGAACGCGACATATTAACGCACCAGAATATTAGGACTCGGACCAACCCGCACCTTCCAGGCCGCAACTCTGACTGCTGGAAACCTCATGCTACCAGCCTACAATCGCTGTTAGAGCGAGCTGGCCTGCCCCATCTAGCCATATATCAGAGATTTGCTCAAGCGAACTGCCCCAAACCGGTCGGTAGTATTCCAACAGCTCACCGCACGATAATCAGCCTTTCCTTGTGCGATGAGATTCAACTGCGTCTCAACTTCGGCTCTCATCGTAGGCAGAACGAGCTCTCTGTCGACACGCCAATAACCGTGCACTAGCGAAATTCCCAGCTGGGTCGGAACAAGACGTCGACCACTTTCCACCTGGAAGAGCTGAACTCCTTCAAAAAATCTGACAACAAGAGGTGTTGTGTCATTTGAAGATGACAGCTGAACGGTCGCCCAATTCAAAAATTATTGTTTTAGAGACCCCAGGGTCTCTCGTGGAATGGTTCTACCTGCAGAACTCGATGACAGGATGTTATTTTCAGACAATAAATGCAGTTAGGTGCGACCGAATGACAAGAATCTTTTTTTATGAAAGACTGCCCACAAGTGTACCAGCGACAAATTAGAATAGACTAGTCTCGCAGTTTCCCGGCTCTTACTCAAAAGATTACCTCTACATAAGTCACCAAAACAAATAGCGCGCGATTAGGAAGACACAGATACAGCCAAGGATCAAATTAAATCGGAAGGCTGTTTTACTGATTACGTCCCGAGTTCCTATAGACAGCGTGCAACCCCTTCTCTTCCTTTTGTCCTCAATAAAGACCTAGCATGTCAAGGAATCTTGTAAGTTTGTATATTTCTGAGCCATCATGCGTTTTAGCCACAAGGGAATTTTAAACCCAATTCAAAGCGCAATGTGCTGTACAGTATTATATACCATTTTGTCGTCGAAGTCGACACCCTTCAAATCAAATTTGACACTTCACCTCAAATTGGACACTCTTCCAAGGTAGCTTAAGACTTTCAAGATCAAAAAAACGTCTCGCAAATCAAAACGAACTCCTTACAGGTTGAACTACAGACTCTTCAATATGGTTAGAATAATTTTTTTTTTAACGAAAATTTGATATAACTTTTTTTGAGATTTTTTAGTTCAGCTGTCCAAAGGAGATGAAAAAGTTTATAAAATTTTGTTCTCTTCTAAAAAACGATGAATTAACTTTCGTTTTAAAGCAGAACACGGCACCATTCATTTATTGCAGTGAAAGATCAGATTGCGCCATGCACTTTAAAAGTTCGTCGCGATTTTTATTTGATTGATAGCGTAAATGCTGTTTACGTGAAGCATCAAAGTGAGAATATGTGTCTAATTAACAACTGTTATTGTTGTATCGCCAACAGGTGTCACATTTCATGCAAGCAACAATTTTGCAATCAATCGAAAAAGAATTGAGAAGTTTTAGATGAGAGCATGGCTCAATATCTTCTTTTGAAACTAAAAAATTGCTGCCCTCCTTCTTCTTAAAATCAGCCATGAATCTATCTTTTCCGCAAATAATATGAGAATTTTATCAAATTTTAAAAGTGAGTGTTCAAAGTGTTCACTTGTTGTGTAAGTGAATTAAAATTTCAAAGAAATCATACTAAATTTTTCGATTTAGACTTAAGCTAGCTTAGAGGAGTGTCTAATTTGACTCGAAAAGTGTCCAGCTGGACGTAAAAATGGTATATAAATCGAATGTATCGTGTTGTCTCTATGATTTTTCAAGTGCTTTTCTCTTCAGTTCAGTTGTTCACTTCTTGTCTAAATGTTTCTTGCGCGAAACTACGTGTTTAAGCTTAAACACCTTTAGAACTGTTTACGAAACCATAAGGCATAATTAGTGCTCTAGTGGAGTTCAAGCTTCGGGCTACTCGTAGTTAAACACTAATGGCATCATTCTTGCAGAGAACGGCTGGATATTCTCACCACGTTCAGACTGTAACTATTTTGAAGAGGCGCACTGGATTGGAAGCAAACCAGTGGCAGGAAATCTGTCCATCAAAAATGGTATTCATGAATGAAACGAAGATCGATAATGGGTGGTCGGGTGAATGTTAAGCCTGGGCGTATCTCATCATTTCGCTGTGTCTATGGGATTTCTGATGGTGGACCAATAAACTTCTCCTTGCTCGGAAACACCGTATCTACTCTTCCTCTTTTCGTGAATAACTGTCGAATTTCATTCAAAAATTATTTTCGAAATTTGACTGAAGTTTGCTAGAGCAATCAAATTTATTCGTACATTCTTCATCTGTTGGTCCGCTCGATCGTTTAAAAATTAAAAAAAAAAAGATTTATTCATTCGTTTTACTGTTCGAAAATCTAGGAACTCTATCTAATTGTTCGGCCTATTATTCAAAGGGATTAAAAAATCGATGTGTTTGATCGTGCGTTGATTTGAAAAAAGGTCAAAATGCTCATTTTTAGCCTTGAGAAATAAGCACGGCTAGAGGAGGCGCCGACTGTCACCCAAACCGTTCGAATGTTACGAGGCGCACCCCCTAAGGGTTCAATAACACCGACTGCAACGTCTCCTGTAATGAGAAAAAAGCTTGGTCAGTGCTTCATGAGTAAAACTAGGTGGCCGACATTTGGGCTGATTAATAAAGTCAGCCAATGCAAAGGCAAGAAACCGTGAAACCATCTATAAGACCCTGTGAGAGGCATGTAGAATTTGTAGCAGTAAATTGGACGACTGCACGACCTATGTAATCTCTCCACAATAAGCATTCTCCATTTTGCTGCAAAAATACTCTCCACAATAAGCATTCCCCATTTTTCTGCAAAAATAATGTCAAAATCCAAAAAGCTTGTACTTCATTTTAATCATACCACTCGCTGACAGCCGCGGTATGGTATTCTTGAGTAGCTCGCGACTGGGTCAAACACCTTCCAAAGCGCTTACATTTTTAGAAATCCAAAAACTCGGCTTGTACTTGTGAATATTTATTATAATTTACTTTTAAATAGACCCTGCATAATCAGTGAAAGCAAAAGGTTCATTTGAAAGCCAGCGAAGCGTTAAAGCCGTAAGGTATGGTTACAAACTAATCATTACAGAGCAGGTCTTTAGACTACAGCTTCGATGAAGAAAGCTGTGCAATCCGCAACTGCTGTCAGAACCGAGCTCAACAATTACGTCTAGGAATAAAAGCTTATGCAGATATACCGTAATCCTGAAAGTGTACGAAGCTTGCTGAGTTGAGACGCTTCTCTAACCGCCACTTCCCAAAAGCAGACAGAACACTTGTTCACTGCATCCACAGTCTCCGTAACGCTTACAGTAACGTAGTTCCTCTGGGAGATAGTGTTGATGTGCACAGGGATGGACGCATCTGTCCCGATACCGTGCTTCTCCATCAGCGAGATCAGCTCCGACTCCGTGAGATAGCCGGGTGGCGACGTTTCGCCGGCAAACAGACCCGATTCTCTGAATGAAGCACTTCAGTGGAAAGGAACATGCTACAATCGTTTACTACGAAAGGCCAAGTGTGGCGTGCTGAAGGGTCCTGAAGGGTCGCATAGAACCCCTAGGTTATGCTCGTACTTGAGCTCTCTCCCATTCTGGGTGCTGGCGGGAACTGCTGGCACTTACTTCAGCGTGACCGTGTCACCACGTTCCAATGCCGGCAGTTTCTGGTCGTCATCGACATTCTGCCAGGTCATCACTTCCGTGTATCCAGGATCCTTAACAGTCTTCCCGGTCAACAGAAAGACCTCGTCTCCACAGGAAATTCTGTAAGACTCGTAAACAGCTTTCCCCTAGACTGATATCCCTCAGATATCGACCTACGTCACAGTGGTCACGTCGAAAATACACGGTCCCATAAGAGTCGCAATAAAATGCTGAACCACGTAGTCGTAAATCCGAGCCGAATCTGGAAATTGGGCCGTCGACTAGCATGGAGATCAGCTTTGAGAGAAGGTGATCAGGGTGCAAGCTGGCGAAGGCGTACCTCCAGAGAGTTGGCCGTTGTTCGGTTTCATTGGTGTAATGGGAGGATGATCACCTTTGTCGTCGCCACCTCGAGGTCTTCGAATACCTTCACTCAACACCTGAAAACTCGATCGTTAAATTTCATCCGTAACCAGCACCCTTTGCGATGGATCTGCATCGAAGGGACATAACCACCACCAAATTGCTGACGTACTAGCTGTACATGCGAACCTATTTGGTAGAAACCATGTCATGGAAACCAATGGTGAACAGTAAGCCGAAGAATAACCCAATTGTCGCAGTGGACACACCTTTCTCACGACGTCTCTCCACCTGCTGTTGTTCGACTGCTGCTCGAGTGTTCCAACCAGATCGAAATTTGCAGGGTAAGCGGTGGTTTCTGTCCTCGGATAGGAGATGTAACCCTGAGTGTACAGGTGTTCAGCAACACTCATCGTTGTGGCTGGACTGAGTCCTGGAAATCAGGAAGATATCAAGTTACTGAAAAATTAATAACAATTACTGAACGAACAAGCATCACCGAGTATCTGTCTCGTTTTGGAAAATTACATTTCAAAATAAATAAACATTTTCTGGTGTCGACAAGACTTGAGAACTCAATGGAGATTAGCTACCAGTGGGCTAATAGGAACACGACGGGAACCTTTTTCTGTTCAGCATGTCCCAAAAAAGGTTCCCTTTATGTTTCGCCTAGTAGGAAACCTCAAATAAGTTCTAGAATCTTGTTGACATCGGAGAAAAAATTTATTTATTCCAAATATACGTTTCCACACATACATTACACAATACGCGCAACGCATACAATTTCACTGGCTCTGTACAGAGTCCTAACCATACGTTCAAAAGTTTTCGGCAAGGACATCCGAAGGAACTATGCCCTCACCTCATCGCCATATCTCCGTATTGTTCAGAATCTTTCCCGATACGGTTTTTGTCTAGCAAAGTGGCTAGAAATGCCCTGCGTTGCCACACTAGTGACATTTGGAAATTCACGATTCGGGAATCATCGGAAGGCAGATCGGGCGATAGTTTTCAATACCGTTCACGTCTTCCTTCTTGTACAACAAGACAGTTCTGCCGGTCTTCCACAGAAATGGGTTCTTGTGCTGTGGCAGGTAACTTGTGAAGGACCGAGCCCATGCGCTGATGAGTTCTGATGGGAGGTTCTTCAGGTGTTCGGGTCCGATAATGTGTGGTTCGAGTGCTGTACGATTCTCCAGCCGACGAGATGCCATGTCAGATCCCGGAAGGGAGGACAGAGGACAAGACGCATTCATACTGCGGAAGACGACATGGGGAACGGTTGACGTGGTTCTCGAGGAGATCAGAGCATTTCAAACAACACGATGCCAGACCACACACTGCAAAGCTAAGTATGGCGGCATATTCCATTCGCTTTCTACGACACTCTCCAGCTCCTGCTCTGCTCTGTTTCAACGTTTTCTCCAGGAGCCAACCTGCTTTGAGCGATTCGCACGTTAGAATCCATGTTGACATCGAAGAGATGCAAAGTGTTCTTCAGGCCCTAGTCTTCTACGTGCCGGAAAAGAGGCGCACCATGGCATAGCGCAATTTGGACCCAACCGGGGTCGACCGTTGTTAATAACTCCTAATTCGAAGGCCTCCCTGTTGCTACCTGAATATGCTGAAATTAAATAATTTGCTCCAATGTCTGAAGACTAGCTTGACAGCTTCATAATTGCCGTTCCTCTACTGAAGCGTTCTGGCTAATGTCACTTTTCATATCACTTTCGCTGAGTGAATGTGCAGACCAATAGGTATAAAGGTCAGCGTTAATCTATGCCTTTGAGTAGTGCGACACACATTATGCTTCTGGGCGTTATCGTGGAGGCAATTTGCAAGTCCGTTGGCCTAGACAACGACTTGTGGTCAGTCAATGAACAAATCAACAAGGAACAGCTATGTGCATTTTCCAAAGAGGTCTGATACCAATTGATCGACTCCGGAAGGATCGAAGGCTTGGTTGGCTGGAGGGGAATCAAAACCTGGTTCGACCGTCGCTCGGAGTGGTGCCAGGGATGGCGCATTCTTCAACTGCCCTACCCACAACTTGTGCAGACTATGTGGGGTATGCGTAATAGCAGCCATTTACAGCCGATGCTATGATCATGTTTGGAAACAATGGATATTAGTTTCAGAAGTAGCTAATCACCCACCAAACCAGGCTAAATCGGCAGTCGGAATCAAAAGACAAACGGTCAACCAGAACTCTGATATTATCGTTACTTCGAAACTCCGTATTCATTTTCAGCCTTCAATGTTATTACGTGTTACACGAAGCAATTAAATTAACTTTTACCAGGAGCCGGATTCATCAACAATTAAGCCCGTGGGTATGGGAGGTATAAGGAATGAGATAAGAGTAAAGATAAGGCAAGGTCAGAGACGCAGGCTTCATCGTGAGTACACCCGCGGGCTAGTCGTTGATGAATCCGGCCCCAGGAAAGCATGAAGTGATAGCCGGGTATGCAATGGCTTGCTGGTGTAAAAAGTGAAGGAAGAACGAGGAATCGACGTACCGAATGAACTACTAGCAACTCGCATCAGTTCGACAGTGTTGAGTGCCGCCGGCCGCTCCTTTTTCGATTCCTTCGTCGTCCTTTCGGTAACCACTCCTCTGCCCGCATTCTAAATTCCGTTATTTCACACACAGTTATCGCAGACAGTGCGCTTTATAGCAGATCAATTCCGAATTGTAGTGCTGGAAATGTGTTTCTTCAGAATAAGGTGAACGTTTCAACGTTTTTTTTTTCTGAGCAAGAAGACCCACTTCACAATCTGGAAGGCGCTCCTACCTTAACGCGGTCCAGAAAAAGCTGACAGACGTCTCGATCGAACATTCGGCCGCGTTTCCATTCCGGACGAATAGTGGTTCCATCCGATGTGTCGAATTTGCACTGCAGCACCCAGTAGGATTCCGGCTAGAATTCCGCATATCACGTTTCTACCGCGAATTGCCACAGTCGAACACGAGCACGAACACTCACCTTGAAGTGAGTGATCTGATCATGGCGGGTGACACAGAACCCCAGCGTAGGTGTCTGACAAGGACCGTACGATATCACGGTGCTGTCAAGATCGCCATATTTGTTCTTAAAGAGATTCTTGAAGCACTTGGAACCACTGTGAAAGGACAACGAGAGGGCCCAAAAACAATAACCAGCGAAGTGGGACTCTTTTCGAGAAAAGCGGAAATGGAATATAGAAAGCAAAAATGTGTCTAAACGGTGGCAACTGATTTACCGTTATCGCACATCTACATACAGTGAGTAGGTGCACTTTTTCCTTAACATCACAAAACAATAAGATCTCTGCAATCGTAACCCTAATTGGATAGCTTTCCAACTTCACCAGTTTAACAGATCGAAGTTTAGCAAAACCTTTTCCCACTACTTCTTCCACTGCGATTTCCTCACAGTGCCTTCTCTAAGACTCATAACGAGGTAAACTTTCTAGCATATAAACAAGTAAAAACTAATTTAATAAACTGAAAATATGGCCAGAAGCTCATCTAGTTTTTGGAATGGATAGAACGAGGTTCGCAGTGCAGATCTTCCTCTTCTTGCCACCTTTCCCGATCCTGCGCTCGATCAGAGTGGACGCCAGTTACTTTCATGTCCGTGTGTGACGTATCTGACCAACGCTACTTCGGGCGTCCTCTGAGCCGCTTTCCTGACACTTCCAACTCAAGGCCTATCTTGCGGACGCTGTCTTCCTTTCCACACAGAACGTGGCCGTACCATCGCAAGCGAGCTTCGCGCATCTTGTCAGCTATCAGCGCGACACCGAACTTCTGCCGAATAGCATCATTTCGGATGCGGTCCATGCGCGTGACTCCAGCCGTCCAGCGCAGCATCTTCGTCTCCATGACGCTGAGGCGCGTTTCAACCTCCTTGGTCGCAGGCAACACTCAGCGCCTTACATCGTTACTGGCCGGACGACTGCTCTGTAGATCTTCGACTTGAAGCGCTCTGGTATCTCCTTGTCGCAGAGCACACCAGTCAGCGAACGCCACTTGGACCAAGCTGCACTCACACTTGAGTTCACCTCAACCATCAGACGCCGTCAGACGCTACTGCTGATCCCAGGTATTTAAGCACCGAAGTGCGTGCAAGCTCCAGGTGGGAGTACAGTAAATGTAAGGAAAAGAAATATGGAAGCCGTAAGCACGCATTCTGAGTTGAAGATGCAGTCAACGTTTGAATGATCATGAATTTGTGGCATGGCGCAATTTTTAATAAACCCTTCACTCCATGGTCGTTGAATGCATACCTGTAAACTCTGTAAATTTTAAAGCTTTCTTTAGCTACAAGTAACTACAAAAAGTCTATATGCAAGGACATGAAAGGAATGATTTGGTAAAAGTTGCGCCATGCACACATCCGCTTGAAAACTACAGTGTAAATTCCATCAGCGAGAAGCCATTTCTCTTAATAGTAGAAGGAGTCGATTTTCTGGTCACAAACCTTACGATCTGAATTTCGGAAACAATTTACAACAGAGGTTTACACGTTGCACCGGGTCATAATTACACAAACGATGATTTAGTGCAGGAATGGTTCGCTGCGAATTCCAGGAAGCAATCCGGTTTGCTGCGAAACAGTTCGAGCGAAGTTGCATTTCGACCTCCAAAATATCCATATGGACGCGTGTAGCGCAGTTGGAGGAGGTGCCCGTCGTCGCGCCACCCGATACCAGATATACGGTCCAGATTTTCCGCGCAGGCTAACCAAGCCTTCCATCCCTCCGGGTCCGGTGAATTGGTGCCAGATTTGTCTAGGAAGGATAAAGCGATAAAGCGCTGATTTGCTTGACATTGGCTGCTCACCGCAAGTCAATGTATGGTCAAATACTCATTCAAATGGCCTCCACGATATTCCGTAGAAGTAGAATGCGTGGCGCCTCCTAAAAGTGATTGAATATCGCCTCCTTTATCCTTTTTATATTCAGACATGAAGGTGTGTGGCGCAGTAGGCGGAAGCGTCGGCAGTCGTTGGTACCCCGATTGCAGGTTTCTGGTTAGCATTTTCCGCTCAGATCAACTACGTCTTCCATCCCCCCGAGGTCGGTAAATAGGTAACAGACTTCTCTTGGAAGGTAAAAAACTGACTTGTTCATCGGCTGACAACCGTAATTCATTGTGTATACCAAACATTCAAATTGCCGTCCCGTCGAAGCAGAATGCATGGCGCATCTCACAAACAGATTCATTAACGCCGTCCTTTATCATTTAACCCTCAATATTCAGAGATATTGCCTTAAGAATGTTAATTTGAAACTTTTTTGGAAGTGATGCCAATGAAGAAATCTAAAATCTGCAAAAAAGGGTGTCAAAAATGCTTTCCAACAGATCATGAGCTCTGACCCCCCCCCCCCCCCAAATTAGCGAACCGCCTAACGCGATATTTGGTGGGGGAACTTCCAACGCCTAACTGACGTGACTCTTTTAGTGACCCAGCCGAAACGCCATCCCACTTTCCGCTTCCCATGTCCTTCTGAGAACTTCGCTGTTCTTCGTGAAATTACGATGGCAGATGACGTTGATGAATCAGAATAGGCAAGCGACAGCCACGTAACAGAGGACTTCTTCGAAGGGCATTTAGCGCCGGAAGGCCGATTCCAGCTCTGCGGTCAGGTGAGATGAGTTGCTTAGGTGACCTTTGTGAGTTTTCTGCCATGATGCTAGGCTACAAGGCTACATCATTCTATCTCCTAAGCCTAGGCTACGTGACTCTGAGACACTTACAGTTCGAAACGTCCAAACGTATCGGAATGTGATCGCACTTAATCGGGACTATATGAGCCACACATTGCTATCCAACACGAAGATGTCGTCCATTTTGATATACTGCCAAATATTTCGGGAGGATTCACCGACGAAATCGAACACTGTTTTGTTTAATGCAGTTCATGAGGTGTAGATGACGATAATTAGCTACATAGTGTTGCTCAAATCACTCATGGCCGAATTATGTTCGAAAGCAGAAACGATCACCTGGAAGTATTTCGTCTGGAACCTGGTGAAAGAGCAGCCGACCCGAAGGTCCAGCTCCTGTCGCGCGTCGACAGCCAGCGACTCGTTCTCATTGGGTCGAGCAAGGTTCTGCATGGCGAACTTTATGTCCTTCTCCGTGATCGCAGAGAACCGAGCTCTACAAATCATCGCTTCGTGGTCTAGTGGAGAACTGAACACAACGACGCTCACCTATAAACCTTTTCCATGAAATCTCCGCACTGCGACTTGTTCATCGCGTCTTTAACCGCATCCACGACCTGAACGGAAGGGAGCGTCTTCGGTAACACAGACACAGAACTGTGCAAAGTCTCTTGTGCAGTTGGATATTTTCCACTCTAACTTCAAGCTTTTATACCCTTGTTTATCTTTATCGCAATAATAACGGTTACTTGCAGACTGAGCAGAAAACCGCTCCGAAAGAGAAAGCAGTTCTCTAGAAATTGTCATATAATTCATACTCATTTGGCTAGAGAGACAAGACACGTTAACACGCTGACGACCAAAGCGATTTTCGTTTGGGTTACGGGATGTCGTGTCGTGTGAGTCCAAGTCCCTCACGACACAACATCCCGTAACCCAAACGTCACCCTAAGGGTTACTTGGGATGCTGAACACGGATCCGATGTTCGTTGGACCGAACATAGCCGAAGATCACCCATATCAACAACTAAGGTGGTAGTCCAAATCCTGATGCACTGAAGCAGACGAAGCGTCCACAGCCAAGCCAAAAAACGGAAGCTGGTCATCGACCAGGAGTTCAGCGGCAATAACCGACATCGCTGCAAAACCTACTACAATATGGTGCAACAAAGAAGGTCGAACGTCTGCTAACAACAAAGCCAAAAGGGTCAGGA
The DNA here is from genome assembly GCA_947396885.1 of Heligmosomoides polygyrus polygyrus. Lineage (NCBI taxonomy): Eukaryota > Metazoa > Nematoda > Chromadorea > Rhabditida > Heligmosomidae > Heligmosomoides > Heligmosomoides polygyrus. The sequence continues at coordinate 74,419,286 of OX377202.1, read as the reverse complement.
CGTACTGCAATCTCTGCCGCGAATTTATCTGCCTTGCTCGCTTTCAAACAATGCACAGTTCATGTTCTACTTTTGTTCTTTGAAATTCGAGCTGTGTCTCCATTGTTGCAACTGTTTGCTCATAAGTTTTCGAATGTATTTGCAGGTTCATTTGCAACTTTTAATTGAATTATTTTCGTACTGTTAAACAGGTATTACCACCCATTAAGATTCCTGCTGAACACCAGTATAACAATCAGAAATTTGATGTGAGTGTACTTTAATTATTGCCTGTTATTTCGAGGATGAAACGAATGATCAACCTCATTTACCTGTACCTACCGCAGCGCGCCGTCTTCTGTAAATCGGGTGTCGGATTCGTGTTCAGCATCCCAAATAACCTCTCTAAGCGAAGTTTGAGCCAAATCGGCGATTCCGACCCTGCCAGCTTAGTTGTCGATGTGAGTGGTCTCCGCTGTTTTCGGTGAAACGGGTGTCGGATCCGAGTTCAGCGTCCCAAAAGACCCCTCTAGGTGAAGTTTGAGCCAAATCGGTCAAAATAAATTTATTAGAGGTGCGTACCCACACTGGGACGCATTGTCCGACGCGGCCGAAAAGGTACATCCCAATTTGGGAAGCATTGTCGTCAACGTGTTAGAGGTAGTGCAGATGCCAATTATAAGAGTTACTGGTACAAGGGCAGATCCGAATTTTTGTTTTCGGCTCGGCCAAGCCATTTCTTCCAACAACATTTCTTATTGACTAAATTATTTACAAACCTTCAACCAGAAGTATGATTTGCTTTCGTCTGAACCTAGCAATCACACAGCCTCGTTATTTCTGTGACGAGAAAGAAATTATTAATATTACCAGTTATCAATAACTATTCATATTAATAACTTAGTAACTCAATAACATTGTTATTAACAGTTATTAATATTTGGCTCAAACGGTATCAAATTTATTTGTGTTTGTAATGTTCATCTTAAAGTACTAGTTCTAGCTCGAAGGTTTAACCCATTGACGACCGCGCGGGCCGATTTCGACCCGCGGTTATAAACACTACACACTATCCAAGCTCCACATAGATCGGCACTATTCACAAACAGCTACTCATATCTTGTAGAAATGGCCATGCACAAAAATAACTAGTCACATGTCTTGTAAAAATTTTGAAGACAATCCAGGCAAAAGTATGTCAAACACCTGCTATATGATGGCTCACCTATTTGCACGATTCGCGGCAAACGTGCGCCCTTTTTCTTTGCAGACCTACTTGCAGCAGCAAATGCGTGTTCTATGTTTTGCTTCAAACCTGTTCCGGCCTTCTGCAACATGTGGCTAACCGTCAGAGAGGAGCTTCATTTGGAATATCGTGAAGAAGCGCCCGTGCGGTCCCACGAGCCAGATAAGCGGTTAGCCGCACGGTCGTCAATGGGTTTTTAGTAAGCCAAGGTCGTCAAAGCAGCTGTTCAAAAGCAAATCTCAGCAAAGCTAATCGCAAAAAAAAATACCACATTATCTATTGTGAAACTGAACACGCACACATTTGTCCGTCTCCTTACCCAGCATTAAAAAAATTTCGTCTTCTATCCTTTAAATCAAGCTAGAGCACTTCACAATACAGAAAGCAGAACACTACAGAAAGCAGTACGAATTTTGTAAACACCTAGACAGCTTGAACACTTTTTTGATTGTTCATTAATTACAGACCACATAGGGTGTCTCAAAAAAATGTATACACTGTTTGAAAGGTGATAACATTGCCTACAGTAAAGCTACTGAAGAAGTTAAAGGCATTACGAAAGCATACGAAAATGAAAATTTTCTGACATATGAGCGGTATGGAATGCGTCATGCACTCGTCTGAAATGTTGCGCTTTACATTCGATTGTGTTTCGCTTGGATACTTGCTGTGATTGTTTCAAAAGTGATCGTATTGAATGACTTGTGCTTCTCTTAAGGTTTAAAACTCAAAAAAAAAACACTACGGTTTGCAAAAATGCAGGGTATCCTAAAAAATGCAGGTACCATTTTAAAGGTTCTCGCATTGCTGCTAGTGAAGCATTTGAAGGTGTTTGAGACTCCTATAAAAGCACAGAGAGACGAACTTTCTTTGGCTTGCAAATAGTGGAGATTGCGCCATGCATCCGCCTGAAGCATTGCATTTTAAACACGATTGATTGTGCATCAGTTGAATGCTTGTTGAATTATTGTTACTGCTTCGCCACATTAACCCGTGCTGCGCTTCTTGTAACGTTTTTCGTCTCCAGTGGCCGCAATTATGCCGAATAACCTCTCCATTCAGCTTGAATGTTGCTTCATCAGTCAACAGTGTCCATCTTGGAAAATGCGGCCGTTGCTCACAATTAAATTGTGCAATCAATAAAATCAATAAAACCTCGTATCTTTCACGTGATTGCCGAGTCCTAAACAGTAAAGTGAGCACAGTACAGCTTAAAGTAGCCGAATAGTATCAAGACTGTAACAGGCATCCAGCCCATGCACAATCAATCGAGTCAGAAATGCAAGGTTTCAGGCGGGGGCATGGCACAGCCTTGACCATCTGCACGCCACAGAATTCCCGTTACTCTCTTCTGCTTTCATTTGAGACTCGAACATCTTCAAAAGCGTCATTAGCAGTAATGCTAGGACCTAGCGAATAGTACCTGCATTTTTAGGATACCTGCATTTTTCGCAAGCCGCAGTGTGTTTTTAAGTTTTAAACCCTAAAAGAAGCACAAATCAGTTGAAACGGCTACCTTATAAAGAAATTATAGCAAGTATTGAAGCGAAACACAATAAATCGAATGTAAATCGCAAGGTTTCAGACGAGTGTACGGCACAATCCATGCCGCCCATCTGTCAGAAAATTTTTACTTTCATAAGCTTTCACAAGAGCCCTTAACTTCTTCAGTATCTTTACTTCGAGCAAAGTTATCACCTTTCAAACAGTATACCACGATTCTAAAAAGCAGAGACCCCATGCGACGCCGCTCTCTCAGCTCATTCACCTTCTCTGGTAGCTTCTGCAAAGAACTTCTGAACATTTTCGCTTCCAGGGAATTTCGCTGACGAGCGAGTGCGACCCTTACCGTCAAACCACCATATCACTGATCTATTAGGGGGGGGGGGGGGGCAAAAGTAGTGAGACACCCCGTGCCGTGTCCACATATCTCGTGGCTGGAGTCTGGTTTCGTGCTTATCGTATTTGTATGTTTGTATGCTACTTACTGAAGCCCATCTGAGAAGTTACAACTTCCGCCCTTTCCAGAAGCATGCCAAAACCCCAGTCTGTCTCGTGCCGAAACCCCGGTCTGACGAGTCGACCTGTGTCGCGCAAATCTCGCCCAATTCCCAACTCCGAGCAGCCTGGGCTCAATAGTCACGCAAGATGAGAAGCACGTCTTCTACCTTAACTCTGCCAGGCAGCGAGTCTGGGTGAGGCTTGGTAACCTGTTACCAACCTTCGTTCGGCAAGATGTTCACGGCGAGAAGCACCTTTGGAGCTTTTGGGTCTGCGCCCATGGATCGGTTTACCGGAAGCTGCTTCCCAAGAGCACTACGATGAACTCCAAGACCATGGTGAACGAAATGGAAGAGATGGGCCGGCGACTCGCTCTTATCCATTCGCAGCACTTCAAGAAGGTCCTCCTCTTCGACAACGCCGCACCCCATCGGGAACAAGTAACCACGGATAAGCTTGGCCAGCTGGGCTACGTTCACATGCCTCAACCACCGTATTCGCCGGACATCTCTCCATGCGACTACCACCACTTCTTGGGCCTACGGGACTTCCTGGTCGGAAGGGACACAAGAACCCAAGCAGTCCTTGACAACCGTATCGAGCAGTTGATCAACACCAGGCTCAAGCAGTTCTGTAAGGATGGGATCAGGAAGTTGACTGAGCGATGGCAGCAAAGTCATTGCCCTTAATGGCAAATACGTTCCTCAGCATCGTTGAGTTGTAATTGAGTTATAAAGAGATAAAGATTTTTTTCAATTTGTCTCATTACTTTTGCCCCCCCCCCCTAATATATTGATCGCTTAAACGCCGTTTAGCTCTATGATAACGGCCAATAGCACAACTGAAAACTTCGTTGCGCAATTAATCTTGGGTTCCAATTGTCCACGGATTGTTAACAGGACTTTTTTATCCAAACTAAAATCCACAAGGATTCCAAGACAACGGCGTTGTGTAGAGACCGCACCATCACCTCGCCCATAATGTCATGGTTCAAACTGAGTAGAAAAGAATAACGGATTGATAGTGCGGTGGTCATAAGTGCTAATCACATATCAAGGAAGCGATGCAGCTCTCGAGAAACTGAAGTCGAATGCCTCGAGAATAGGGGCGGGGGGGGGGGGGGGCAATAGCCAGGAGATGTTTACAGCTGCATGGAAAGGTGGACTGGCAGAAAAAAGCGAGTATCTGACCAGACAGCACCCAACGTCATTTGGTCACGAAGCGGATAGAGTTTGATGTGCATACTTCCTTAACCATTCACCCTCAACGAACATCCCCGAATGTCCAAGCTACGCGTGTTTTGGTCGCAGAGTCAACATGGCCAACGACCTAGGGCCGAAACTGGGCAGGCGGAAATTTGCGACAAGGGAGCCTTCAACAGCATCGGAAAAGTCCTGAAAAAGGTGTTGGGAAGAACGTCCTGCAGTGTGCCATCTATTCGACTACATTGATAACCTCGGAAATCGGAGCTGTACGAAAACAGGATACGCAAGCGACCTCAGTCACCTGGCGGGCAATCGAAAGAACGATATTCGGACTGACATCATACACGCAATTGGCAGAGGGCCCTCACAGGGTTCGTCGACGTCCAGGGACCAGGGACCCTGTCGCATGGGTGAAGTCGGCGAAAACTAGGTGGATCGGCCGTTTCGCAGACACCCGCTCAACGACAGCGGTCACTGACTGGATTCCGCGAGATGACGAAACAACATTGGGACGTATCCAGCGCGCTGATCGAGCTTCTTCGTGAAAGTACTGAACGAACGATATGACGCACTTGGTTCCGCTCGAGCTACGGGACTCATTGGAGCACTCTGGCACGCAACAGGGACGAATGGAAGATTGATATGGCCCGCTCGAGCATTTCAACAATAAACAGGACGCTAAATGATACCTCACAGCAAGAGACAAAAGCTACAACGCTTCCATCCAACCACGTAATTTGAACGTGGGATCCAAGAAAGGGCATTTCGTAAATTTGCTCTCTTACGCGACTTCTTAGCAGCGAAGCAGTGGTGGGTAATAAGATTGGCCGAAAGCAATGGAAGATGTGAGGACCCAAACATTCCAGGTCGACACACACTCCCTTTCTCTTGCCCAAAAATAAAGTGAATACGACATGAGGAGAACAGCAAGTGAAGGATTAGGTGCAAGCAAATGGCGGAAACTTTCGATTTCATGCGTAACAGACGGAGGAGAAGATTACGTCGGCCTCGGATTGTATTCTTCCCATAAAAGAAGCGTTGACGAACCTCAAAGCAAATGTTCTCTCCTTCTTTATCACAATCCAACCACAGCACCAGGTAGTCGGCACCTTTCGCTTCCAATGACAGGTGCTGAAATGCTATCCTCGCCAACCCGAGTTGAGAGCGTAGCTACAGAAAGAGCAGGTTGCTGCCTCGACTTACGTCATTCATGCGCATCTTCGGATTCGCTTCGATCTTATTCGTGGGCGCTGTGTAGAGATCAACCGGGTCGACGCGCTCCCAATTGTTGAACCGAGGTGGGAAATCCAAACTCATCACATGCCCGCACGTGCTTGTTACCTGAATATAATAGTGTGATATCTGGCATGGCGTCGTCTACTGAAACCACCACCTTGAAGAAGGCCGGTTTTCCCAAGAACTGTCCACCATATTCGCTTACGGAGCACACACCATTACGCCCTGCAAAATTGAATTTCAAAACACGAAATTAAAAAACAATCGAGTCTATTAGTTCCAACTATTCGGCTTCGTCACACAATCAGCTCAAAAAACGAAATGAAGATAACATTTGAAGAACAAGCCTATGTGAAAATATGGGGTGAAACAATCTCTTGCAGCTATGATGTGTTCTTGATAAGCTATCGACCAAATTGTTAACGGCTTTATTCCCGCTGCAGTCTCAGCAGTTTTGCATTTTTCGGAGCCTGGAAAAGTCGAAAATGTTAACAACGTCATTTCGCAAATATCTTTTAAACAACTAATAGGATTTCCCTCCTTACTGAGAAGTTCCGGAGAAGCTCTTGTTTTCTTTTTTTTTACTTTCTTACATTCGTCTAAGGGTAGGAACGAAGCGAATGTAAGAATTTTTTTATTTGGGTAATCAATTTAATCATTTCATCCTACAGAGCAATCTTCTTAGAGAAAAACATCACTTCATCCTATATAGTAATCTCTTCTCTACGAATATTACTCTGAAGGATGAAACTATGTTTGGCGAATGCCGTTGTAAATAAATATTTCCGACATTTCCAGTCACCGAAGAATGCAAAACTGCCGAAACGTCAACGGGAATAAAGCGGTTAACAGTCTGGGTCGATAGCTTATCAAGGACACATCTAATTGGGCAACGTTAAGCCACGATTGATGGAAAGTCGAGCATGGGCAATTTTTGCACTGTTTGAAAAGTCACCGGTTCAGCTGCAAAACGGTTAGGCTTCTTTGAAGGCATAGAAAAGCGAGCAAATTTAGCTGCATCTCACAAAAAGATTGTGCCAATTACACATCCAGTAATTCACAGTTTATTCAGGTGACGGTGTAAATGGCGTTTAAATAGAGAAATGCAAGGCAGGATTGCTTAACACCTCTCTCTTCTACTCGTTAGTACTTCAGTTTGAGCAGTAATTTTGATAACTTAGGATTTTCATCTAACGCCTATGTGACCGAGTCCATGCTCATGCAAGTGTTGGCTACCGTCAGAACCACGTGGGTGCGATATCATGCACGATCTTTTAAAGGTGTTTTGAACGAAATTAAGCAACCAATCTTAACCGCTACGCAATAGCGGCTTACTGCCAATCATTCAGGATACCACAGCGGCCACTTTTGTCGTATTTTATGAATGGAGGTCTACATTGAAGACATTTGGAGCACAAACATGCGTGCTAAAGTGCCAGATGGCGGGCTGCAGGCGATCAAGCATCAGGTGCCTGAGGTCAGAAAACGTGTCCCGAAACTGATGCTATAAGTGTTAGAGGCTAGACCAGATGTTCCGAAATTACTCGGAAGTCTGAAACTCGCAAGTCGGACGAAAGAGTCAGATGTTGGTGTCCCAAAAGTCACGCACCATGTTGAACACACGGTATATGACTCGTCTTAGTCGCCATAGCTCTTATGACAGCTGGCAGATATTACTGCCATGGTGCTAAGAAAGTCTTCGAATGCTCGACATTTTTTCCTCTTACTTTTTAAACCGACAAACAATGGAACTCACTCAACAATTACCATCGCTAGTCACTACAGAGCTCAACCTTATAGTCAGGTCGGCAATTTCCTCCTCCCAAACCTGAGGAGTCAAAGAATTTGCTGACTACCTTTTCAACATATTGAATTTTGGTGATTTCTCTTCCCTAGGGATGCCTTAAGGGCAGAATGAGTGTTAGAAGCGGAGAGGACTCAACCCTCATCTGCAGCAGTCAGGTCTTCCGAAAATTCCTTTCAATGTGGGTGTAGAAGTACATAGAGGCTAACAAATGCATACCCTTGTGTTTTGACCGATGGCATGTGGTTCACCCATGCCATCGGTCAAGAAACAGCTATTCTGTAGCCGAGAGACTGGACAGAGAGCTGTTGGACGGGTGCAGCCGAATCTCGTCGCTAGACTGCGGATGTTAACCTCCGGATCCTCGTTGACAGCGTCGAGAACGGCGGAGTTTTCCACTGTGTGGAGGCGAACCGACCGAGGTTTCGAAGTCCGTGCCTCCTGAAGCTAGCGAACTAGCGCTTGACAGTGACGATGGAAATGATGTCCTCCTCCAGTGCGCTGCTGATGTTTCGACGGTTGCCATCGCTACAGGCAACGACACCATTCATAGAAGATGATAGCTCGAAGGTAGTCTCGTGGAAATGACATCGTGATTTATTTATTGCCAACTCAAAAAGATTAAAGTTATGGAAGGCAGCACGGCAGTTCCGAGAATAGTCCACAAGTGCCCCGTGTTAGGTCACCGGTACCGATCAATAATGGAGAGTTGAGGATTTTTCAAAGGTTATGTAAAGGTAAGAAAACGAAACACCAAATCTAGATTAATGGATAAGCCGGTCGATGAGGGGAGGGGAACTATAGAGTGGTTTTGCATGACAGTTGCTGGAAGTCCTCCTTAATTATTTTGCTTAGCAGTGGAACTACTCTTAACGATGAGAAGTTAGCCGTAACTCCAGAAGACGGAACCCTGATTTGGATATTACATAGAACACTTGACAGTAAAGCCTTCATAATACTGTATAGTATCAAAATCAGGGCTCCGTCTTCTAGAAAACAGGTTACCGCTAAATTCTCTTCATTAAGAGTAATTCCACTGCTAAGCAAAATAATTAACGAGAATCATTAAGGAGAACTTCCTGCACCTGTCACTCGGCTCTTTCGAGAGAAGAGCCGAAAAAATTAGCTTTGCAGGGCAGCCCCGAGCCTTCAAGTTTTCGCCGTAGTTTTCATACATTCACTCCTTACCTTTTCTCGTGTTTCAATTCTTGGTTGTGGTTATGACGTCTGTGCTCTGCTGTTCTCATTTTCCTTTTAACAACGTGGATGTCTGTCTACGTCCATGAATAAAATGAAAAATAAATAAAATTTTTAGCGAGACCTTGTTTACACTAAAGCTTTCACAAACATGTAGAAGTCCACACACCGTAACACCGTAACATCGTAACACCTAGAAAAGTCTTAATCCTAACAATTCTCTGAACAACCGTTATTCATTTGTCACATTTTCGCACTTCCATTAAACGATAAAAGATGAAGGATAAAAGACACCGAAAATCCGCTCTTTTGAAAAGCGCCACTCATTCTGCTTCTAAAGGTGGAGGCAATTTTCAATGCCATATTTACCAATACAATGCCTTGCAGAGGTATTGTACCGCCAATAAATAAATCCGTCTTATGAACTTCCCAGGCATGTCGGGTACCAGTTCTCGACCCTGTGTAGGGAAAGAGGGTCCGCAGTACCCGAGCCAAGAAATTCGGGGTGCACGCGATAGGCGACTCCTGCTCTTGTGCTCCCACAAGCCTACACGTGCATTACATCGTCGAAGAAATTCTCTATTTAGTAGCCTCATCTAGCGCTGACCATGGTACACTTCGAAAGAAGGCTGGAAAAGTCAACACTGTGTGAGCATACGCTCACACCGGAGGACACGACTAGGCATAGTGCCAGTTAAGGTACGCGGACACCAATGAGCGAAATAATCCGCAAATGACCGCTTCTAACTTTTCAACTTATTTCAAGTCAAGAAATATTTTGCAGAATAGAATATGGATATAAAATGCACCCCTTTGAAAGTGCGCATTAGAGCTTATCTGGATTGAAACCCTCTTTCGAAATTCGAAAGTTTAGGCAGTCGTCTGCTTAAAACTAACATTAGTTGAGCATTAAAAACCATTGAGTCTGAAATGCTAAGAGGTTCACCATATCACTTTTCAAACAACACTGCACATCTTCGAAATCTAAACGAAGTCCCTTCCAAGTTAAGCTAAACAAGCTGTACACAGGAGTATACGTAAATGCAATCCGAAATTTCGTAAATCGTAAATCGTAATTACGATAAAACCGTCGTAAATCGTAGAACGTGAACCGTAAATCGTAGCAAGGCTGGAGATAGGAGTCTCAGAGAAAGTGTTTTGCGGCCAATGTTTCTAAGAGAATGTTTTATGCACCACCTTAATTAAATAGCTCCATCCTCTTATCCTACATAATAAATTGGTATCAAGGTTTTCAGAGCAGATTATATGTACTTGTTCGCTGGTTAACCTTGTGAATCATTGGAATAACCGCATAAAATGCGCATCGTATCATAAAGGGTTGAATGGTATATACCATTTTCACGTCGAACTAAACATTACTGAAATCAAAACGGACACTTTTCAAATCAAATTGGACACTCTTCTAAGCTAGTTTCAAGACTTTTCAAATCAAAGTTGCACTCTTCCAAGTCGAAATCGCCTTCAGTCAGGTTAAACTGCAGACTCAATAAGATGGCTAGAATAATTTTTTGTTCTAGGAAAATTTAGTATAACTTTCTTTGAAATTGTTTAGTTCACCTTCTCCAAGATGTGCAATAATTTTATAAAATTTTATTTTTAGGAAAAAACAATCGAAATTTGCTTTAAAGCACAGCAAAGAAGCAAGCGTATAGCTCATTCAAAGATCAGATCGCGCCATGCACTCAAAAAGTCCGCTGCAACTTTTGATTGATAGTGAGGTGCCACTTACATGAACCATCAAAGTGAGGACTTGTGTGTTCTTTACAGTTGTTCTTGTTCGCTAATAGGTGTCAAGCTCCATGTCAGCAGAAATTGTGCTACCAATCGAATAAAAATCGCGACGTCTTGGAAGAGGGCATGGTGCAGTCTTTTTCGGCACAAAAAAAGGCCGACTTTCTCCTCTTTAAAACAATCTCTAAACCATTATTTTCTTCTAAAAGTATAAATTCTATAAAATTTCAAACAATTGCTCACCTATTGGATAGAAGAACTAAAGCTTCAAAGAAAGATATGCTAAAATTTTCCTTGGACAAAAAATATTTTTACCTTTTTGGAGAGTCTCTAGTTTAATGTAGAAGAAGCTCATTTCAATTTGATAGAGTTCGCTTATTTCAATAGTCTTAATGCTAACTTAGGAGAGTGTCCAATCTGATTTGAAAAGTGTCCAATTCGACGTGAAAATGGTAGATAATGGTACGCAGCAAAAGCTCTATCCTGAGATTCAACTTTGCACTATTCTCGACATTTCCCTAGCACAAAATGGAGTAGTGACGGATTCCACTAGTTACAAGTTCGCTGCCAAAAACTTCCTACTTTAAAAACTGGGCAAGTGCTGGAAAGCAAAAGCGTGCCGGAGCATCATCTCTCAATCCTGCCTTCTAATCAATGGACATATTTTCGATGCTGGCATGCAAGGTATATGCGAGTCTTTAATCCATTGTGACTACTCCATACTCTCCAATCAAGCTTTGAACTGCCTCAGATGTGGTTTCCCGCTGATTGCACCTAACAGTTCCATCTAGAGTGTTCGCCCTTTCACGTACTTATCACATGCTTATCATGTATTTTTCATAAGATGGCGGTCGGCCGCTGCGCTGAGACGCGTCCTCCAATCCTCACTTTTCTACATTTCACATTGACGCGTTTGTTTTCAACCTCCGTAACGAATTCTCCCGCAGCCGTTAAGGACATGTCTTCATGCATTGCAAGCAGACATGACACCTCATCTGCTATCTAAAAAGCTGATAAAAGCAAGACAGTGTAAGGTACTCCAGACACAGAAGGCATGAGAGAAGTGTCTAATTTTCCAAAGATGGCAGAAGTATACCCACACTAGAGCGCACTATATATGACGATCTCGTGACCAAAGATCAGATTTACAAAAATTTACAATTTACGAACAAAAATATCGTAAATCGTAAAAAAAATTCCAAAAATCGCAGTAAATCGTAAAATCGTAAATCGTAATTCAACCCCTGGCTGTGAAACTGTCAAAATATATTTTCGATTTAAACAATTTATGACTTTCTCTAGAATTTGAATTTTTAATTTAATTTAAAAAATAACTGACCCGGAATCAAGTACTTCATCCTACCGGGGACCATACACTGACAACCGGTCAAGAATAGAACACTAGCTTGTCTTTCTACTAACTAATTCAAGCCACCGGCTGCATAGACCAAATTGACATTCAGTGTCTCACCAGCACCATACTTAGTTATCTATAATACCCAATTTAAAAAGTCGTGCGGGCCACAGTATGGTTTCAGTTCGCTTCGTTGTCTCACCATCGTCATGCAGGAAGTTCCTGCTGTTCGAACTTGGTGTTGACGAGCAGCCTGGTTCGTTCCCTACCGAAATGGCTGGCGACAATCGTTCCTATCCATCTTGATGGAGGTGTCCACAAGATTGTTTGGCGTCCCTCGGGATCCATCCCACTGCTCTTTTTGCACATCTGTCGTCTTGAGTCCTGATGATGTGAGCGACCCATCGGTATCTGGCATTCCACAAGCAGTTTGCTGAGTCGCCAAGACGAGATATTTATCTCATGTCCGATCTGCGAAGTCCAGCTCGATGTTGAATTCGCGGATCATACTTAAGAGTTCATCGCTCTAGCGCCCTGTGCGTGATAATTAGGGACTTATATGCGACAGCAGTGTCAACCCACGTCTCCGCTGGGTAACAAAGCGCAGAAAGAACAGTCTGGTCGAATAGGTTTGCTCGGTGGCCGGAGTCCATCAGATGGTCTCTAGAATCCAAGAGAGGCCAGAGACCAGGACGACGTCCCTTTAGGTTGACAGCTTTTCAACCGAATCACAATGTCGTCAGCAGAACAAAGATTTTAGGGGAATCTACATCCATGTACATATATGCCTTTTTCGTCCTAGTGCAGCGACTTCATACCCGTAAAACAAGCTTAATCGAGAGGGAAGCGTTGAAAGCTCAGATTCCGCGCAATTGCAGCCTGAGGATGCACGCGAGCTTGCGAAGCTATGCAGAGCGGCGATAAATGAAGATCTCAAGGAGAGAACGGCGGAAGTGTTGGCTGAAGCAGCAGAGGCAGGGTTGAGCATCTGCAATGTACGTCGGAACTTCGCCAACCTCAACACCAAGACGACCGCTTTCCGAGGCCCTGACGTCACCTCCTCGAGAAGAGCAATGGAGAAGGTCATCCACTTCTACTACGATCTCTTCGATAGCCTCGTCCACCTGTTTCCATGCCACACTAAGGATGCGTCATCCCCTCTGTTCTCCCTTCCGAGATCCGACACACCATTTCGTTGGTGAAGAGACGTACAGCACCTGTTCCCGACAGGATCAGACCCGAACACTTGAAGAACGTCCCGTCAGCGCTCATCAATACCCTGGCGCGGCTCCCCACCCGGAGTGCAAGGTTCCATCTCAGTGGAAATCAGAAGGACCGTCTTGCTTACAAGAAGGGAGACGTGCACGACATTGCCAACTACCGATCTGCTTGTTGTCTTCACCTAGTAGAAAAGGTACCATTTTTTCAAAGTCCTTGAACCCAAGGAGCTAGGGACCCTCAAAGGTTACAATGGGGTCGCATGTACACGTGCTAAACCATCGTAATCGGCCGAAATTTCAAAAATGGATATCACATTTGTGATTGGGCCCCAGATAACCTCCTTATAAGGGAACTGTCTCAACGGTACGCCGGAACGGCAGGAACTTTTTTTGGAGTTTGCTGATGATTTCACTACATCTTCCTCGTCGACATCTTGTGATGCATCCGCAATGGCCCAAATACGCAAAATACGATGATATATGAGATTCATGAAAAACCTTCAACACCAATTGTACACAGGCAAAAGTGCATAAAACAGTAGGACCGATCACTGCATGGGCAACGTATGAAGGCTACAGTTTCTTCACACCATTACATGGGCCTAGGTGTACCGGAAATGCCATTCCACTCGGGTTTTCGAAGCAACCAGGATGTGTGATGATGATGATGTTTCATATTTTTTAGAGGAATCTAAAGCAGAGGCTAGTGCTTTCTCTGCTGCGAAAGATTGTTTGACAGTTCCTGCCAGGTGCTACACTACTGCAGCCCAAGTCGGGAACCGCGATGCAGTTCCGTTTTCTCCGGTTGTCAACCTTTGTCTAACGAGGGAGGTCACTGAACTCGGTCCGGAGATTCTGAATGAGACCTATATGATCTTGTAGGGCATCGGACGAGGATCACAGAAATATGTTTCGTTTTTGCTAAATGCCCCTGGGTGGTCCAAAAATGGCAAAAAACTGAATCACTTCTGGGCGGGCTGATAAGGCAAAAGTGACACCTGAAATGGCCCTGTCGCGCTCTGAACTAGACCTGCAAAAGGTTTGGAGCTCAAATTAAAGTTAGATTATAATAAAAGATAATTAACGACGTTTCCTAGATGAAGATGCTGTGTGCATTCAAGTGATTCATTCGCATCGATGGCGGCAGCGACTGGATGGCCGAGTGGATAGCGAGTCGGACTTGTGGGTGGAGGTCGAAGGTTCGATTCCGGGGGTGCCCATGCGATTTGCTCTGTGGAGTGCTCCATTTTTGCAAATGAAGAATACATTTTGGCTACGGTGGGGTACCGTATTCACTTGCTAAGCCCGCGACACGCAGCGGGCTCGAGAGCAATGGAGACAATCGACCAGGTGTGAGGTGGTGCCCGATTGGATAATGGTGCGAATCGGACGGAAAAAGTGATACTTAAAATCTTGCTTAAACCCTGGAGGTGTTTCTCACTGTCACCTCATTTACTCATACGATCGACTAGTATTGTTCTGACACCTCATCATGTGATCATCATTTTTCTGATTTCTATATAGACCTCCTTCTATTAAACTCGCAACTCTCACTAATTCTACTTACTGTTACCAATCATAGCATATTTTATCCACCATTGATAATAAAAAAAAGGAGCACACCAAACAAACATCGGATGACAGCAACGTGTCTGTCTGTCCCCACCCACAAGTCCGACTCGCTATCCACTCGGCCATCCAGTCGCTGCCGCCATCGATGCGAATGAATCACTTGAATGCACACAGCATCTTCATCTAGGAAACGT
>OX377202.1:72948364-73034029 GCA_947396885.1 Heligmosomoides polygyrus polygyrus | reverse complement strand
ATGTTATTGATCGTCATCTTCGCGTAGGGTACACAGGACCTGGCGATGTGGAAATTGCACGCTACTATGTAGTGCGAAACGGAGGCACGAAATTGGTGGTTTAATTACCCAAGGTTGAGGTGAAATCATGGACAACAACGAGTAGAATGAGAATGAATGACTTAACATTGTGGGAACGGCTCACTTGGAATGTGGATGCCATAGAAGTCTATTATATAGTGGCTCACATTCGCACTGCTGGCTTCCTGATGATAGTGCAACGACATCTCCACCTGCAATAGCCTCAGACGAGGGCTTGTTACGCTTAATCCATCTGGGCTTCTTATGGGCAGGCATAGCTTGGTTAGGTCTTAAACACTAAAAGGTTAAATCGTTTTGTGGAGTAGTTACTTTGCCTTTGTCCTTCGGAGAAAGGTCGAATTTTCGAATAACCAAAGATGCGGCGGTTTTCAAGACATTTTTCAATATGTCGATTTTTGAACTGTCGATTATTATTTATTTGGTTCTCAAAGCGCATTCGCTAAATAAATAATAAAACGAATGCCATTCGCTTTTAAATCGTGGAATTTCGAACTATCGCGTATTTTTTGGTTTTTAGGGCACCGAATGCTCAAAGACTTTTTTCGCAGTATGGTACACTAAGCATTTAGTTAATCTTGAGTTATACCCATAAGAACTAAAGCGCTACTGTGAGGTCTTTCGAAAATTGCTGAGCTTCGATTAATCGCCCAAAGGGATAAATTGGATTCGAATAACTATCCCACTATATATATATATATATATATATATATATATATATATATATATATATATACACTACATAGTAGCAGTATTCGCACTACATAGTAGCGTGCAATTTCCACATCGCCAGGTCCTGTGTACCCTACGCGAAGATGACGATCAATAACATGCTGAAGATCACTTAATCACTTGCACGATATTCCTTGTCTGAAGTTTTTTCGCACTTGGATACACGACGAAGCAGCTATATCTATTTTGGAAAGGAATATCGTAGAATATTGTGAGGACCACTGTCGTCGTCACGGATCTTCCGTTCTTTGTTCTTATTACGTATTGGTAGAATAACCAGTCGAGAATTCTCCAAAACTTTCGTGACATCATAATACCAGACTCGAGTGTGCGCCTTGGAGACTACAACAAACAACCAGAACTAACAAAAAATCGACAACATTGAACAGTAGTGATTGACAACTCGAAGGTATTTTGCTGTGAAGCACTTTAGCTGACCAACATATTCACGCGATTTCCACGTCAATTAGTGTCCAATGATGTCGGACAAGACGTGAAGCCAACTCACCTACTAGGATGGGCGGTGGAATGAATGCGTACATGGACGGACTAACTCTATGTAAACACGTATATACCTACGTGTACTACGTATGCACAGTAGAACACACATTGAAAGCAAAACTGTTTCCTCAAAATGACGATGATTTTGGCTCGCCCTACGTGCATCATCAAAAACCACCGAGAAAGTTCGGCAGCCCAAATGCGGCCGGACACAGTGTCGCTATCAGTCCTCTTAGCGACTCACCTCACAACTAACCGTTCCATCCGTTTCTCGCCCTTTGTTTAAAAGTGCAGGAATCCCGACATGCCGGTCGCATCGAAGCGGAGAGTAATAACGCTCTCGCTCAGCGGTAACTGTTCGGTCCATCGCTCTTGCTTTGATACGAATGCCAGAAACTCATCTGCTCTCGTAGGACGCTCACTTTCGCTTCTTCGACTTCTGTGGTTGTCTAAAGCAACTACATATCTTACTTCACCCTGGAATCTTGCTCTTCTATTTAATGTTATTAGTTAGTTGAGCTGTTCTGAGCAGTGCGCTGGATCGATCCTAGACTGCCAAGGGGAAACGATCGAGAAGGTGGAAGAATTCCGCTACCTCGGAAGTGACCTATCCGAGGAAGGAAGTGTGGACCAGGCGGTCAGGGGACGGATAAACGCAGCCTGGCTCAAGTGGAGGGAGTCCACAGGGATCCTCTGCGACCGTAGATGCTCCAGGACGCTCAAAGGCAAGCTCTATAGAACAGTTGTGAGACCTGCACTCCTCTACGGCAGTGAGTGCTGGGCCCTGGGTAAGGCGCAGGAGCGGCAACTGCACGCGGCGGAGATGAGGATGCTGAGGTGGGCATGTGGATGGACCCGTCGGGACAGGGTGCGAAACGAGGATGTTAGGGCAGTGATGAAGACAGCCCCGATCCAGCTGAAGATGAGAGAGCAGCGCCTGAGGTGGTATGGACACGTCCTCAGAAGACCAGAGGATCACCCCACAAGGTTGGCCCTAGATTACGAGGCACCCGGAAAGCGTCCGAGAGGAGCCCCAAGGAAAAGATGGAAGGACGTCATCAAGAGAGATCTCGCCGAAGTCGGCGCCACGGCAGATGACGCCCTTGATAGGATGAGGTGGCGACAGATCACAAGAACAGCGGACCCTGCGACTGCGCGGGACTAAACGCTCAGGAGAAGAAGAAGAGTTAGTTGAGCTGTTGAGTACTCATATATTGTTTAACCTCAAGTTCTGTTTACATAAATACAAGTAGTAGTCAAGGGATCGGATTCCAATGTTGGGTTTGACCGTTGCAGTATTGCTTGAAGTGATGGTATTCTCAGTCAAAAATTGACAGCGGTCTTCTGCACTTTGCAGTGGCTTTTTCTCTTGCCCGACGCGCACTCGCAAAGCCCGGCGGGTGTGAGAAGTATGCGAGGGTCCCTGATGCGAGGACGGCATCGCGGGGCAACTGAGCTAGTCCTAAAGTCCCGTAACGTAGGCAAGACCCGCGTATCAACGTTGAATGTGGGTATGTTGATGGTCCGCTCGTGCGATTTAGTAGAAGCACTGGAGCGAAGAAAGATAGATCTCTGTGCGGAACAGGAGACGAGGTGGTCATGCTGCAAGTCATGCGACACAGCGCGAGACTATGAGGCTGTTCTATGTGGAAGTCCCAGGACCACCAGTGGTGTTGGCATGATCGTCTCAAAGCAAGCATAGAAACAAGCGAAGAACGTTTCGATGACCGCTTGATGAACATTGTTCTTGCCGTAGAATAGCGATGCCATTTCTTTTCTGCATATGCTCCGCAGACTGACTGTTCCGAGCAAACAAAGGACTAGTCCTGGTCCCTGCTTGATGAGTAAGCGGAAGTGCCGTCAGAAGATGTGATTGTTGCGGCAGGTGACCTTGATGGCCACGTAGGAGCAACGAAAGGTGTTTACGGCTGTCATGGTGGTTTTGGTTATGGGTCACGAAACGCCGATGGTGAGCGTATACTTGAGTATGCAGACTCTCATGACCTCACCATCGTGAACACCAAATTTCGAAAGCGTGACTCCCACTCATCTTGTTTTATAGCGGGGACGCCAAAACGCAGATCGACTATGTTCTGGTTAGGCGTCGCGATCAAAGCCTTGTCACAGACGCGAGGACCGTGCCGAATGTGACAATTGTCACACAACACCTTCCGTTGATCTGCACTCTTAAGCTTGCCCCTCCGAGGCTGGAGCAGGTCGAGCGATGCGGTCCAGCAAGGATCAAGTGGTGGCAGTCGAGCGAGAACGATACAGCTCTTATTTCTTGCATTCGGCTGCCGACGGTAACAGCCGTTGACGAAACCCTAGGAGGGGCTACCGAAGCGATAATTCGGGCTGCACGTCTCGAACTCGACACAAGGAAGCTTGGACGACGCTGGGTCGATAAGCGGGCCTGGCTGTGGACTGACGATGTGAGAGAAAAGGTGCGAAAAACGAAGCGGCTCTATCACGTACTTATCGGTGGTAAAATTATCCATAATTGGCAGAATCATCAAGAAGCGAAGAAAGCGGCAAAGAAGGCAGTGTCCGCTGCTAAAGCCGCACACTACGCTGATGTGAGGGAAAAACTGGAACGCGCGATGGTAAGCGTTTTCTTCACCGACTCGTTAAAACTCCCGGCCGCCAAGCAGAAACCATCGAGAAGAAGAAGATGCGGGTTCAAGTCCCGCCTGGTGCAAGAGTTTTGATCGCAACAAAACATCCTGTAACAACATCGAGAAGTTCTTCGGCATTAACGACGAGAACGTTCATCTTCTGGTGGATCGTAAGATATCTGTGAAGCGGTGGCGCGACTAATTCGAGGACATCTCGAATGTTGAATTTGAGCATCCTGCTGTTCCTTTTGCATCTCCTGTATACGGTCCCATTGAGAAGATCACAGTGAACAAAACCGAAGCAGGTCTGAGGAAGATGAAGTCAGGCAAAGCTACTGGTCCCGATGACCTGCCTGCCGACCTGTGGAAGTCGAAGGGCTGGTGCCCTCCTGACTGGCTGACAGAGTTCTCCAGTCAACTTGTTGCTGAGAAGAAAGTGCCCGAGAGCTGGCAACAAAGCACACGATCATCTCGATTTGGAAGAGGAAGGGCAGCCCTGCGGACTGCTCTACCGTACAACTCGCCTTTTTTCACACACCTTGAAAGTCTTTGAGCCAATTGTCAATAAACGCATCCGGGATGTCATCGAGCTTTCCACTAGTCAGTGTGGTTTCGTCTCTGGCTGTGGCACCGTTGATGCTATTAACGCCGTTCGTCTTCTGCTGGAGAAGCACCGAGAGAAATAGAAACAGTTTTGCTTTCATGAACTTGGAGAAGGCCTTCAACCGCATTGCGCAAGATGTTATATGGTACGCGTTGTGACAACATGGTGTCCCTGAAGAGCTTATTGAGTGGGTGCACATTATGTACTCTTGCCCGCCCAAAGAGTGGAGTACGAGCGCCAGCGGGAACCTCTATGGAGTTTCCAATCTTTGACGGAGTGCACCAGGGATCTGCGCTATTCCTACTGCTCTTCGTGGTCGTCATAGATGTAATCTCACGAGATCTCCAAATTGCTGCACCTTGGACGCTGTTGTAGCTGCTCATAACGTCATGCTTGCATGTAAAGATAAAACCGAGCTCGAGCGACAACACACATGCGTGGTGCAATCGCTTGGCATTGTTCGGACTCAAGCTGAACGTCAAAAAGTCTGAATACTTGACGACGGATGTGAATAAGCTCGGATCAATCAACATCAATGATACTGAGCTCGCACGAGTTACATCGTTCAAGTATCTTGGATCAACAGTCACATAAGACGGCAGCCTATAGTTGGAGGTGAATGTGCGTGTGAGTGCGCTCGTCGACTGGCTTGCTCTGCAACAAGGCAATACCTGAGCACCTCAAGTCAAAGGTGTATAGAACAGTCGTCCGCCCAGTAGCGACGTGAGGTGATGAGTTCTGGCCCGTGAGTAAGGAAATTGAGAACCGCCTCAGTGTAATGGAAACGAAAATACTACGGTGGACGGCCGGAATTACGCGTTTGGACCGCGTTCGCAACGACACCATATGACAGAAGTTCGGTGTCGCCCCGATATCCAACAAGCTGCGCGAACCTTATCTGCCTTGGTACGGCCACGTCCTTCGCGGTAACGACGAACTGTCCGTAAGATTGGACTGAGCCTTGAGGTTCCTGGAAAGCGGCTAAGAGAACGCCAGAGGCGACGTTGACTAGATACGCTGCAGGTTGACTTAAAGATAGCTGGTGTGCATTCTGATCAAGCATTTTATCGGAAGAATTGGCTTCACCACACCAGAAGAGCGGACTCCGCTGTCAAGCGCGACAGATGCTAATAAAAATGATGATCCTATCCTACTATATATAAGCGAGAACGGTCGTTTGTGTGGGTGAGTGTGTGCGATTGTTTGTTTGCACAGAAGTGCTGGAGGAGTGTGTTGGTGAAAGTGTAGGGATGGGGGGAGGGGGGTTGTAGTTGTGTGGTGTCACCCACGTCGTGGTGTTTAGAGTGGTCAGAAGACGTGTCGCCAATGCCACGTAAACTGCGTCCAAGTTCCCAACATGTGTCATCGACGTCGTGAAAGCGAGCGTCCGAGTTCAGAAGAGGTGTCATAGACGTCGTTCAACATGCGTCTAGGTTTAGAAGACATGTCACTTATGTCGCGCAAAGGGCGTCCGGCTTGAAAAGACATGTTACCAACGTTCTTCATCAGGTGGCTGGGTTGAGAAGAGGTATCACCAATGTCGCGAGGCCTGTCCGGATTCAGACGACGTGTTACCAGTGTTTGTAGGACCACAAAGGGGACCGGTGAAGGGAAGACCATGAAGGAGGACCGGTGAGGAAGGTACCAGTAATGAGGGCCGGTGAAAGGCGGGGAAAGGGGTCCAGTGAAGGGGCAACCGGAAAAGGGTTGATGAATAAAAGGAGGTCCAGTGAAGGATGAATCCAGTAATGGGGGTCGGTGAAGAGGGAACCAGTAAATCGAAGTCTAATGAAAGTGACAGCAGTAGTAGGAACCAAAGAAGAGGGGAGAGGGGGGGAGGCAGTAAAGGGTGAACCGGAAAAGGGTGACAATAAAAAGGGGCCACTGAAGAGTGACCAGTAAAGGGGGACCAGTGAGGGTGGGACCGATGAAGGAGGGGTGTGGGGTCCAGTGAAGGTGGGGGGGGGGACCTCTAAAGGGTTCACCGATAAAAGGGAACCAGTAAAGGTAAGACCAGTAATGAGGAGCGGTGAAGGTGGGGGACCAATAAATGGGGTATCAGTGAAGGACCAGTCAAGGGAAGATGAGCAAGGGAGTCAATAAAGGGAACAACTTTTAAGGAAGTTCATTAAAGGGTCTAGTAATAGAACCACTAAAGGGGACCATAATTAATAAATAGAACGAGTACATTAGAGAATGGATCGCGTTCGAGCAATAGAGGGTGAGGACCCATAGGAACAATTTTGAAGAATTTGCCCTGCCGTATTCTGCCATATCATTCTATATAGCAAAACCAGTTTTTTTGTAATAAAGGAGAGAAGGCCTAAAGAGGAAAGAAAACGTTGTTGGTGTTCTATTCTCCGAGTTTGGGACGAAGCCCCCAACCAGACGTTTCGGGCCCGCAGGCCGTTCAACGTCTGGTAATGATATAATAGGTACTCTATTAACGGAACTTCGCTTAAATGTGTGAGTGAACTGCTGGACCTAGGGTTTCTTGTTCGCAGCGATCTCAATTTCGATAAACATTGCACTATGATAGCCAACAAAGCTACTCAGGTAATGTTTAATATGTTCAGAGCATTATCAACTAAGGATGCCAATGTGCTTCTTCAAGCGTACAAAATATATGTCAGGCCTGTATTGGAATATGGTTCTCCTGTTTTTAATCCCCATAAAAGGAAGACAATTGCTTTGCTAGAAAGAGTTCAGAATAGCTTCACAAGGAAGCTCATGATACGTGCGCTAGGGTTCTTATATGACCGAATTCCTTCGAGTATTGAGAGAAATCTCAATTTTGGATTTCCCACTTTGTCTATTAGAAGAAAGCGTAACGACCTCCTCCTTTTTTACAAATTCGTTCATCGGGAAATTGGCATCAAACTCGAGGATCTTGTGACTGTGAGAGCAACAAACACTCGAGGTGGTCCATTCAAATATGATACTGGTACTGCTAAATTAAATTGTAGGCGTTTCTTTTTTACTCACAGGACACTTTCCTCGTTTGAGAAGCTTCGCAAGAAGCACGATTTACCACGGAGCTGCAATGCCTTTAAGACATTCCTCAAATTACATCTCAGGCTATGATGCCGTCGCAGCCTTAAATGTCGTCCGTCAACTCGGTCGCTCATCTTTATGCTCCTTTCTTCTTTAGGTTCGCCTGTAGTTGCTTCTTCTACTGTTTAGTTTGCGTTATTAATAGATAATTTACGGTCGTTCCCTTGATTTGTGTCTCTACGATAGTTGGTTGTCCACACGATATTTTTCGTGTAATTAATAAATAAATAAATATATATAAAAGAGCAAGCGGTTGTGTCTGTCCGTCCGTCTGTCCGTCCTTCTGTCCGCTTGTCTGTCCATCTGCCCTTTGTACACGTTGAATAACAACCAACCGTGTTCAGACGAGGTGTCACCTACGTCGTGTTGAGAGGGGTCAGAAGTCGTGTAGTCGGTGTTGCGTAAAGGGCGTCCGAGTTCCGAACATGTCTCATCGACGTGGTGAAAGCAAGCACTGACGTCGTTCAACAGGCGTCTCGGTTCAGAAGACATGTCATCAATGTCGCGCAAAGGACGTTCGGCTTTAGAAAACATGTCACCGGCGTCGTTAACAAGCGTCCGGGTTCAGAAGGTTGTCACCGATGTCGCGCAAGGCCTGTGCGAATTCAGACGACGTGTTATCAGTGAAGGTGGGACCAGTAATGGGAAAGCGGTGAGGGATGGTGGTCCAGTGAGGAGGGACCGGTAAAGGGTTGACCAGTAAAGGAGGACCAGTGAAGGGGTACCTATAAAGGGCTAACCAATAAAGGGGGACCAGTGAGGATGGGATCAGCAATGGGAACTGGTGAAGTGGTGAAGAGGTAGGGAACCAGTAGGGAGAATGACTGAAGGAATTGGAGTAATATTATTCCAGTCGGACTGTGAACGGTATCGAGCGGTCTACCAATGCCCATTGATCTTATTTGTGTTTCCGCAGAATATGCACTTTGGATTAATGCTCTCTCTATCTGTTCCTCGCCATGTATAGAAGGAGTACTTCAGAAAATGGATCGCGCACGTGCAATAGTGAGTGGACAGGCCCCATAGGAGCAGTTATGAAGATTCTGCCCCGTATCGCGCTATACTATTCTACGCAGCAAAACCAATTTTTTCCCTGTAATGATGAGAGAAGTTCTAAGGAGGACGAGAAGACGGTCGGGTCAGAGCGAGCGCCATGCCGGCAGCATGTTCCAAGCAGTAGGACATGCTTGTCCAAATGCACAAAGACTCCTCTCATCAGCCTAACGTCACTCTGCGGACGGTAGCGTCCACTCCATTGATTCTGCCGGGCCAATATGCATTGACCACAACGCGCGCCACGCCGGCAGTTAGTTCCGAACAGTAGGGCATGCTCGTCCTAACGCGTGGATAGGGTCCTTCCATCAGTCTAACGTTCAGAAGTTGAGGGTGCCGCGCCATAACACGACTTGACTGAGACGCGACGCGTGGCTAGCGGAAAACGGCGCTCTCCGTCGCTCATTTGCGCCACTTGTGCTGGTTGGACGAAGCGGCACAGCCGGTACTGTAGTTTCAAAATATTACATGTAGTGTGTTGTTGAGGGTTGTACCGTTGGGTGAGGCAGTATAACGTTAACGGTTACTTTACTCCCATTTGTAAAATTTAGTAGTTAGAACATAAATTAAAACACATTAAAAAATGTATCACATAGTATTGTACTAACAACTAAATTGATTAGTTGCCTTCTTCACTGATGAGCCTCGAGATAACTCATTGTAAACATGTTTTGTATGAAGATAGAGGCAAAACAAACCATGTTTAAATTGTTGTTAGCTGTCGCTGTTTTGGACGTTATTGTCCTTTGACCAAGATTGTTGTGTCGTTGTGTTTTGTGTTGTTGAAAAGCTATAAAAAGGCAATTTTAATTTTAATAAATAATAATATAATAATTTAAACAATTTTGCACATAGATTTACAACTAATTTTATTCAAAAAACCTACCGAGTTATGAGCCTTTTATGAAGTCACTTCAATTACTGATTTGGTGATGCTTTACAAAATTATTTTCAACCTAACACAAGTTGATCGCAGTATGCTGTCCTTCCAGGACTCAGTCACTCGAGGTGGAGCTACAAAATTGGTTCCGCCAAGATTCAGAACTAAAATCCGTAGAGACTTTTTTGTCTACCGATCAATAAACAAATTTAACAGTTTTTTCTAAGCAACATCCATTCCATTGAAACTGTCTCTCTTCAAGTCGTTGGTGACAAAGCTCCTAAATGAGTCATCAGTTTGAACAAGTTGAGTGTTGCCCAATAGTGACGAGTTTGTAGTTTACCCATTCACTGTTCTGCCTTATCGTTATTTATCTCTGGTCTTGTAATGTTATCCTATTATTGTTATCCTTTTGTTTTCACGATTTGCATGTGCACTCTGCTCATGTCAATAAATAAATAAATATATATTTTTCGCTCAAAAATTGAAGCATTCACCGCGTATGAAGACCCCTGTTTTAGAAAATGGTTCTTACACGGAGGAAAAGCGCTTTCCCTATAGTTTTTGAAAACTTAGCAGTATTTTCAAAATTCGAAAAACTTACCGAGTTATAAACCTTTTTGTGAACGTCCAATTTTATGCTCCGATGACGTTGGTGCAAAGTCGACCAGAGGTCGATTCAACCTGTTCTACCCAGAAAATCACGATTTTTTCACAGTGAATTAATCAGGACTTCGAGATTCTTTTGGCTGGATTTTATCCGTATGTGTGGTCTGCTTCGGTTAAAAAATTGTTTTCATGAAAAACGAGAATTTTGTATACGATACAATCTAATCATATCATCATCGCAGCGGAGAAGCTTACGATTAGTTTTCTGCTGCATAATAAAAGCATAAAATTTGGAATGGCACAGTTCCACTCTCTTTCTTTCAGAAGGCAGAAAAGGTTTTCAGCGGGGAGTCCACCCATCCTTCATTTGCGATCGATCATGTCAGAGAACGCAGTAGCGGCGCGTAAACTGCTTTAACTCGGAGATTTTTGGGGCTCCTAGAAAATTCACAAAGCCCAAATAAATGTGGGTTCTATGTTTCAAAACGCAGGTTCTAAAACTAACATCTTCCATGTGATTAGTGTGTTAATATTTTTTTAGCAAATGACGCTAAATCGAGACATCTGATCATATAGAATATCGTTTCAGAGAAACATAGTTTTATCACTGTGTGTCAAACGGGCTTAAAATTTTATAGGTTACGATTTCACTTTCAAGTGCTGCTTCCTGCAGAAGAGAGAAATTTCTTCTCGAGGCAATTCCATCGTTTGGTTTATATTCCTTCATCGACTCGAAGAGCGCTTCAAATATCTAGTAGGGAAAGTAGTTAGGTCGTCCTTAGTAATTGACAGTTGAAATTTTATAGAGAGCAATTTTGGAAGTAAACGTCGCTCCTTCAAATAGAAAACGGTCATGTCCATGACGTCCTGGGAAAACCTGAAAAAATGAAAATCTCTCATTGACTCTAAATCTGCAGACAGGAAATCTTTATTTTTCACTGCTCAATAATTTTTTTGATATTCAATCCTATTTTTTTACTTCAGGAAACGCAGGTGCTTGTATGTATTCCCATTGCCGTAGCCAGATCTGGAAGAAATAACTTATTAAAAGATGCAAACATCTAAAAACCTACAATTGGAGAGAATCCTCTACCAAAACCGTGATAGTACGACCCCCTCCTCCAAACGACACCACAGTACGACCCCCCTCGATTTCCGAACATCAAGCTTGACCCCGGCCCAGCTCCGACTGTGGTGATCTGGCACGACCCCGAGAGAGCGTGTACAGCCAGTGCCGTGGTTGGCTGAAGCGTTCCCGCCCCAACGTGCAGGTCACATTGAGGGGTACTTCCTCCCAATTTCAAGTTTCGATGATGGTCTTCGCAGCATTTGGAGTGCTAAGTGCCTCAAGTGGGAGAAAGAGGGAGGGGTGTAATGAGTAGAGCATATAATATATCATATCATTCTGGGTCGCCGCTAAACCACGACACCTAGGTGTTCCCCAGCTAAATGTTGAACCCCGCTGGGTTATCGTCGAGCGCCGCTTCATGTAGGAGCAAAAACGATACGCCCGCTTCAGAGCTAGATCGACATGAGTCGTTGCTGTATGGAAGAATACGGGGCCGTATGCATCCTTGCACGCCCATCGGATCCGTCGCGCAGTCAGCATCTACATATCGCTTGCGCTTCCCGAATCGGGTGATGTCACTACCGGGTAGCTGAGTTCGTCGAACATCAGAGCGCCGTAGAAACGCCACGTGACCGAGACTATTTAGTTCGGGCGCTGGAAGTCGCCTTGAACCATTTGGCGCTCGACGGTCGGTCCAATGTCGCGCTCGGCCCCCCTCGCACTTCTCGTAGTCCTCATTCTGCTGGCATACAGCCAAGGTAACATGAATAAGTTATTCAGATGAGGAGCTCAGAGGGGGTTAACAGACAGTTTTAGAGCTGTTCATTTGCGTATACCATACAGAGCGGGTGAAAAATGAGTTGAATAAGAGCAATTTGGAAACTGTTCAAAGAATTCACTTGGATTTAAATAAAGGATGATTTATAAA
This sequence comes from Heligmosomoides polygyrus polygyrus, assembly GCA_947396885.1. Lineage (NCBI taxonomy): Eukaryota > Metazoa > Nematoda > Chromadorea > Rhabditida > Heligmosomidae > Heligmosomoides > Heligmosomoides polygyrus. Next base: position 73,021,906 of record OX377202.1, on the reverse strand, counting down.
AGCGCTTCAGCCTTAATAAGTCTCCCGTTTTCAAACAATTTCTTGAGGAGGTCACATTTTTCATTTCGCACGAAGAAATAAAGTGTAGTTTTCTATTGTTTTTGCTTTTCCAAACCCTTCCTAAAAATCTGTTTGGTACTTTATGTTGTACCATATTTTGCCCCCTAATGATGTAGGTAGGAGGAGCCCTAATGTAACATCTAAAAACAATGATTATAAAAAGATGTTGTGTTTCAGTTCCCGTCAGCGCTCGAGGAGGAGGTGGAGGTGTGCGAAATTCCAAGACTTCGCGGTGAGTCAGTGATGTCGAATTGCTGGAACATTCGTATTTAAGGTCATGGGGGTCACAGCCATGGAGGGCACGGTGGCCACAGCCATGGAGGGCACAGTGGCCACAGCCATGGTGGTCACGGGCATGGTGGATTTCACCATCATTTTGGTGGAGGAGGGGGGTAAGTGGAGCACTATACCTGGAGTTCTTTCACTAAAATCGAGCAATTTCAGATCTGACCACTCCTTCGGATCGGGATCATCAGGTAAAAGTTGTTCCAATTCTCATGGAGTCTCAAGTGGTGTGCGAAAAAAGCCCGTTCTAATTTGGAAGACGTTTACGTTGATTTCAAATATGTCAAGCTTGCTTAGAAGGCTGTCCAGTTTGATTTGAAATGTGTCTAATTCGGTTTGAAAAGAGCCCTGTTTTTATTTTAAAATTGTTCAGTTTGAAGCGAAAACTGTGTATTTCATTGCTTAGTAAAAAAAAATCCGTTCTATGTCCTTATGTGTTGGAATTAAATCTTTTTGGCCTTAAGAACGTATTCGGTATTTAATACTGCTGGGAAATGTCAGCTATGCAGCTTCAAACGTATGTTCGTTATTGGTTGCACGTGTTTGAGTAGGAGTGTTGCACCATTCGTACCATTACAGGTTACGGAGGAGGCGGAGGCGGTGGCGGTCTGGCAATGCTGATGAGAGGTAATTCTACAACGAGGCTCTCCATTCGCTTTGCTTGATAATTAGTAAGGCTGTGAAAAATCACCGAAGTTGCCCTGCTGACAGCGAAGCCGCCTATAGTGAATGGGCACTTTACGTTTCTAACCTAGAATCCACCTGTCTGATTTCTGCTATTTTAGGAATATTGTCTATAGCGCTGCTTACCGATTAAATTAATTCACGACTGAGATTTAACTGCTTTTTCCGACTGTTTTCACCATCATGATTTCAGGACTTTTCGGCTTCCGTCAGCCCTACAACAACTACTACCAACCGTATTACCAGCAATCCCCCTATCAGAACTACTACTATCAGAGGGCTGCTTCTTGTGAAGGTAGTCTGCTGCATACATAAAACTGCGTAGAAACTAGTAACTCTTCAATCGGTTTCAGGTCAGCAGTACATGGGTATGCAGGGAATGCGGCAGTACTGGTACTGCGTGTGCAGCGGGGTGGTCTCGTATCAGTACGATGCCTGCAGAAGCAGCTACAACTACGGATAATCGGTTGATTCGTCACGGCTGGAGTGTGAACTAAACAACTAATTCACAAAGTGTGCAATTGCTCTGAGCAGAATAGTTACAGAATATTTTACTCGACGAAATGCTAGTTTGCATGGAATGGAATGCCTTCCACATTTGGAGCATACCTCTCGTTCACTTTCCTAGTGTACGAACGTCACTGTTTATTCGCTGATTTTTACTGTGATATACGGGAGAAGTAGCCTTGCTTGGTTTTGTTGTTGGAAGTGCCTGTGCAATTAACCGGAGCCACCTTCGCTTCAAAGACTGAGTTATGACGAAAGATAATGTCTTACACTGCTCTTAGAAACGGCTTTTGTTTCCAACTTCTTCGCCTTTACTACCTCATCTCAGACTTTCTATATGCGATTGTTGTTTGTTGGTTTCTATAATAAATGTTTGTTTGTTCATTGTTCGTGTATAAAGGTCATCCATGTTATGCATGCGATGTCTAAAATAATCTGCTAGCTGCATGAAAAGTCGAAGTAGACAGGAGCTGTAATCATAATCTTCTTATCACTTCGGGAGTAGATGTAATTTTAGTGCGTAGTACGGCCACTTCATAGTTTGTAAAGGTTCATCATTGAAAAATAAGACAGCTCGCGCGAAATGAATTCGAAGAAACGGAGTTGTTCATCGTGAAATCAGACCTGACCTCACCGATGAGGCTGAAGATTGGTTCTTTTAGCACGCGGAATGCGTGGCGCATCTCAAAAGTAATTGATTAGCGCCGCCCTTTATCCCAACCTTATAAAAAGTTTTTTCGCGATATTGTTTGTTGAGCCATCGGCTTGAGCAACAAATTTCATCCCTCTGCTCCAACAGACATTACTACCTATGCTAAATATGCTAATGGTTTACTTCCGTCAAAGCCAGTAGAACAAAACGTTGAAGAATGCAGACTGCATGAAAAGTTTCTGCCGAGACTGATGGTGAGCCCCCTAAAACGAACGCTCCAGGCGGAACAAGCTTCCTCAACTCAAAGCAAAGCGCTTCTATCCGAATATAAGAGAAAGGGTAAGCGCTTTGTCAAGTTCAGCGTCTTACTAACATTCGCTATGAACGAACCATTCTTTCACGAATTATGGTAAACGGTGCTGTTGTGGCAGCAAAATCGGACTGGGATCCTCGAACGTTGGCTAAGCTCGGAACTCCGGAGGTCTCCCGTTAATTGCATGATTCTCGTCACACCAAGCGTTGTCCTCTCTATCCCTTACATGATGCTGATCACATGCTTATCCCGCTCTCGTAAAGCCAAGTCTTCCTTGCGAGATCAGCAGCATTTCGCTGCCTACCTTCGCAAAATTCAGCTGTATTTCCCATAGTCATGTGGGCAGGTCCCACGAAAACACTTTTTAAACAAAAAGAAAAATGAACATCGCGGACGAGGTGTAGTAAGTATCACAATAATACACATAGTAAACGTTTTTCATTACACAGATAACTATAAAGAACCTATTTCAAATGAAATAAAACAAAAGGGTGCACCGGGAAGCTATTCCAAAAGTTGGAATAAAGAACACAAATTCTAGAATACGGTAATTGAGAGAGAACGGACACTATTAGTTTCCTCAGAAGCATAATCAAATATTTTTCAGGCAATGTTTGTGTTGTCATTTGTTCGGCTTTCCTTCCGGCAGGCTGGGATCACAACCAGCTTCTCCAAATGATGGAACCTGAAGAGGCGCAGAATTTACCTTCCTCCTTAGCACGCCATAAATTCAATTGAAGAACTTCAGCACCTGTTCCACGATGTACTCGATCCAGGGAACGACCTTGGTTAGATATATTATGTTCGGCAGAAGGCGGTAAAAGACTATGCGTAGCTGGTCTATTAGGTAAATCAGATGGAAAAAATCTCGAGGAGTAGCGGGAACTTTAAAATGCTTGGAGGCCTATACGGTTTCGTACATTATTGCCCGATGTTTGAAGGAAACACTCGTCATTTTGCTTAATGTGTGAACAGGCAGCAGAGAACTCACACGAACAGTGAAGTAGTGTCGGTGGTCCGAAACGTAGCTCTTGTCCTGATCATAGTGAAATTTCAGAGCATCGGAGCATGCGAAGTCCTCGCCACTTGGTTCACCGACGCATTCGATATATTGCGCTCCGGGTGCCATGGAGTCTGGGTACCTAAAGCGACTATGACATGACGCGTGGTTCAAGCTTTCAGATATGTCGGCGTTCACATTTCTATGTATTGCGTTTCTTAAACAACTCCGGCTCAGCTCTTACTAGGTTTTTTAGCCCAATATTTATTTATTTATTTTATTTATTCTAGACAGACACAGACAAGCGTGTAAAGTGTAGAAAAAGCATCGAACAAAACATCACAGATTGACCACTCGAACACAAGTCAAGTAAATAACAAAGTACAGGGATCATTTCCTGACTATTTGGCATTCAATCTTTGCCTAACATTCTACAGGCTTGAGCAGGGAGCCTCTTTAAATCTTCATACTCGCCCAGTAGCAGGTTGAATTGCTTGAGAATGCGATAGGTTAAGAAATCTGATCTGATTCGCGATTTAGCAACTGAGACTCGAAGTTTCAACTTCCCTCAACTTCCAATAGATAAGTTGTTACTGAAAATGGAAGCGATAGGCCTTCATCCTATGGTGATAAATTGGACTCGGCAATTTTTATCTAGGAGAACCTACCAAGTACAGGGTGCGAAAAAAGTATTGACGCGGTAAATGGCGGTTGTGGAAATAGTAATGCGCAGCAAATTTCGAAATATTCATTTGAGAAATATGGAAAATGATCTTACAAATACGATAGAATAACTCGCAGTCGACATTGGCTCCTTTACTGTGAATACAGGAGCGAAAACGGCGGAAAAATTCATGAGCACGCGCCGCAAGTACCCGCTTGCATTTTGTTCCGTGCTTCGAACAGGGTAGCCTTCTGCGACTGGTCACTTCTGTTGAAAGTAGCACAGACCTCATTCTTCAAAATCGCCTAGAAAGAGTAATCCAGCGGATTCACGTTTAAGCTGTGCTCTTCTGAAAAGCTGTTCACACCTGTGCGCGTTATCTGTTTGCCGTTATGGGACAGAGGTTGACAATTTTTGATTTGAACGTTATCGTGCTTGAACATCCTGTAATCATCATCTGTTATGACAGAGTCGCGGCCGGCGCGTTTGGGTTGTTGACCTCTTTTCTCATCCAGTATTTCAAAAACAGCTTAATTCTTTTGTTAATGAAGTATTCATTTCCTTTGGTAACAGCCAGGAAAGGCTCACCGTAACCACGACGATATCATGTTTCTTCAGTTTTTACAAGAATATTTTTTGAACACGATATAGACAACAAAAATAACACACAAAAACTTTGAAAAGTAGAAAGAGAAAGTTGGAGCTGAAACAAAAACTAGGTGCGTCAATACTTTTTACGCACCCTGTAAAGATTGAAGGCCAGAACTCCAAGAACTTTCCTGCATTAAGCGGAGTCCCTCAGGGAGGAGTACTTTCCCCAATCTCGTTTCTTTTGTACACATACGTATCTCAACAACCACTTGGATACGTGGTATCATATATTCCCACTTGTTTCCCCTATTATCCGCATATCTTTGCTAGTCGTCTTTCATTTTTTCTTACGTATTCAAAAAACAACAGACGATTACTTTTTGCGCCGCCAACATAACTACTTTTGACTGTGTTCGTCACGGATGCCCACAAATCCGACTACGACGTCGTAGAGGTCGAAGCCTTTAGGTGGAGCTGGAAAAGTTCTATAAGGAAGATCACACCTTTTACGAGGTGGTCGTCGGCGACTTCAGCGCCAAGATCGGTCTGCGAATGTTGCCGGAAGAACATCATGTCGGAAGCCACGGTTTGGAGAAACACGAGCAAGGTGAAACGCTGTCTGAGTTTATCATGTCGACCAAGGCCGTCCATGGAAATCCACAGCTCCACAAGCCTCAGGCCCACGATGGACCTGGGGCCCGCCCGGGTGGCCAATTCCACAACGAGATCTAAAACATCATCTTCAACTGCAAGCGTTCGGCCGACGTCGCCGTTGCCTCAAGTTCTACACGGGATCGGACCACCGTCTCCTTCGCGCGAGTTCCGCTTTTCTCGCCAAGAAGAGAAGGCCGCGAAGTTCAAGAAGAGGAGTCCCAAAACGACCACCAACTGGGACCTTTACACCTCTCTTGCATACATTGGACCTGAATGAATCATTTTCAGATATCCGATTCTGAGATCCCGATCCGAATCATCCAAAAATCCGAGGTCAGCGAAAATGTCCGTTCCCGAATCATTCAAAAATACGGGCTTACGGAAACTGCCGTTATCCAAATCACCCAGAAATCCGTGGCCGGCGAAATCACCTTCTCTTAATCATCCAGTTATCCAAAGATTTTCGATCAGATCCAATGTATACTCTCTTTCCGGCCTTTGGGAAGATACTAGATCATAGACGAGGAATACGACCGACGATAGTGCTTAGGGAGCAGAGAGTCTGAAGACCGTTATAAGATGTCTGTTTCCGGAAACTCTCGAGCTAGTACACCAGCGTGGAGCAGCACGGCGGCAGGCAACTACCAACTAACGTTTCAGCTTGCAAAGCTATGTAGAGCGGTAATAAAGGAGGATCTTAAGGAGAGAAGGTCGGAAGTGTTGGCTGAAGCTGCAGAGGCAGGCTTGAGCATCCGCATTGCCCGCCGGAACTTCGCCAACTTCAAGACCAAGATGACCGCTCTCCGATGTCCTGACGGAACCATCACCTCTTCCAGAAGGACCATGAGAAGGTCATTCACGACTTCTACTCCGATCTCTTCGATAGCCACGTCCACCTGTCCCCGTACGCCCTGGCGTCGCTCTTCACGCGTTACCTGTCGGAGTGCAAGCGTCCATCTCTGTGGAAGACCAGCAGGGCCGCCTTGCTGTACAAGAAGAGAGACATGCAGGCATTGGCAACTATCTCCCGATCTGCCTTCTGTCCGTAGTCTACAAGCTCTTCACTCGAGCTATTCGAATGAACGTTAAAGTGCAAAAATTTGGCAAAGGCGGGAGTCATACACCAGCTCTCTAGCCATACGCCCCAGCGGAGCATTTCGCCCCATCTCTTAAATCAACGTACCTGGAACATAGCAGTTGTCCACGTGTAATTCTATAATAAAGTTTAAGGGCTCTGGCTCCTTTGACTCGAGGACTTAACAACTAAGAAACACATTTTTCTACTATTTGAAGGGTGAAGATTGTCTCAATGGTATTCGTTTTCGTCGTCCAGACAGACCTAAGACCCTTCCCTGGTCAGTTTAAACGAGGTAAGGAAGCCAATTAAACAAAGTCAACGATTAAGAGCTCTTTAAGAACAGTGAAAGAAATTGAAGCAGAATCGAGAAACTACGGAAACTGCGACTCGTTACCTTAGCTTGTTCCTATGGGCTTATTCATCGGTTACGAAGCAGATGATGGTCTTGAGCTGGATATATGTATTTTGTTTACGGGAATTTCGGCATTATGATTCTGGAAATATAGGCAAATAGGCATATTTTGCCAATTTTCCAGAATCATAAAACAGAAAAATTTGAATAAAATCGACAGAAAACCAGAAAGTAGAAATTCCATTGACCCCTGGTGCATACGACGCACCTCGAAGGGCAGTCCTATCAGTTTCATGAGCTTGCAGTTGAGCTAAAACAGAGCATGTAACCCAGCTTTGACAGCACAAATACTGCTTGTCCTAGTTAACCTGCTGCGTACCAGCTTGGACAAAGAAGAGGTTCATAATAAAAGCTGTGGCAGAAGGTTTAGAATACCGACGATGCTTCCCTGTATGTACATAGTGTTCACACCGAGATAGCCTGTAAATCGCCCTCTTTTTTCCACTGTCAAGTCTTTTCGACTATTACTAGTGTGCTAAACGGACAAAACCTCATGATGGGCTGTAACGACTAGCTGCGAGGCTCGTCGTTAGGCGTGTCGAATTATTTACGTTGTAAACGATTAAGAATTAGCGCTTCCGTCCCTTAAGCTCCTACGTTTTGTAGATTCCTCGCGATCGAGCAGAGATTAGATTGCATAGAGGTCGCAGTGGTAAAAAGTGTGAGGTCTAATTCAACAGCTCATCGTTGTGTGGAAATGGGACCAACCATATCTCTGTTCCGTGGTGATACGGCTTGCTGAGATCGTTGCTGTCACAAGGTCGGCTTCCATCACTGTTACTTAACCCTGTCTTGTCTTTGTTGCAGGCTGGTAGATGTGGCACGATGTCCTGATGGAAAACCACTCGATAGCTAAACGAGTACTTATTCTTGTTGCTGTAGAATGGTAGAGCTGAACTGCATGTATCAGGTGAGTCAAAGCTTTCGTACATAGAAGCTGCTTGAAAGAGTTTTGCTGTGAAGAAGCACTTCAACCGAACAGGGTTCGCAACTCCTTTCAGTTGGCGGTTACCGTTTGACTCTCGAAAGGAAGACGAAGAATATTGTCTCTCCTACCTGTTCTTAATCATTGAGTCAAAGTTCTTGGCAAATGTGACGTCTCCCACACGCGGTTCTCCAAATGTATACATCGTAATTTGATCGCCATATCGGAGACCTTAACTGGGTTTCGTCTTTGACATTTGTAGCAGCACTGTTCGAAGAGCAGCGTTTTCGTCCTGATGCAACAATGCTTCTACTAGTACTATATACCAGGCTGTCCAATAATTCTTGTCCGAAAATTTCACCATTTTTAATTTTTTTTCAACTTTATTGGAAAACAAGTCTAATCAACAATATAATCACCACAGTTATTCACAAAAGTGGCCCATCGATTGGGCAGGTCGCCGATGCCCTTCGCCCAGAACTCCGGGGGCTGCGACTCGAAGAAGTCCGCGATGTCGGATTTGAGGTTGTCGTAGATGGTGAATTTTCTTCCGGCCAAATGGTGCTTCAGCGGGCGGAACAAGTCCTAGTCGGAGGGGGCGAGGTCCGGGGAATACGGCGGATGGGCAACCGTCTCCCAGCCGAGCGTCGCCAACTTCTGCTGGGTCTCCTTCGCCACGTGGGGGCGCGCGTTGTCGTGCAGCAGGTGGACCGGGGCCCGTCGGGGACGCTTTTCTCGGATGGCGGCGGCCAGTTTCTCGAGCTGATCGGTGTAGATGGAGGCGGTGACCGTCCTGCCTTGCGGGAGCAGCTCGAAGTACAGCATGCCCTTGGCGTCCCACCAGCAGCAGAGCATGATCTTCAGCGGGTGTTCCCTGTCCTCAAGGCTCGTGTCGCCGCTCTCGAAACGATTGAACCAGCGCCTGACTGTGCGTTGGGACACTGCATCCTCCTTGCACGCTCTGCAGATGTTGGCGACCGCGGTGCCTGTGTCGTTGCCAAGCAGCCACTCGTAGTACACGAACGTACGAATTCGACCCTGGTCCATTTTAGCTTGTACTGGTAGCTAGACGCGGCGGCTGCGCCTTATATACCCCTAGCGTGGAACTCTGGAGAACATTCTAGAAGGTTTTAACACTTGCCTGATATTATAACACTTCTAAGGAAAATTATAGAATTTTGAAAATTTTCGGACAGGAATTTTTGGACAGCCTGGAGCTGGATCATGGAAGCACAGTCGAACAAGGCGCGTGCTTCGTGTACACCCTGAATCGAGTTTTTGGTTTGAGTCCTGTGATAAACAACCTATTTTTCCTTCATTTCATAACCGGTGAATTGGTTTCAAGCTAGTCTAAGAATGATGAGGCACTGACTTGCCTATCAACTTGTGACTGTAAGCATTATATTGGCCATATGCACACTCAAGTAGACAGAATTAGAATGCGTGGTGCATCCTGCAGGTGACTATCGCTAAACTTCATCCTTTTCCCCTTCAAAAGGAGCGGGTTCTATATAAAGGCGCACCTTGCTTGACGGTCCTAGCGGCAGCTAAGGCAGCTAGTGCTCCTCCAAGTGAGTGCCCAGTGAAAGTGATCTTGTAGTCCTTAAGAAAAACGTGTTGGAACTTGCACTAATCTTAAATCAATGACCGTTTTTTAAGATAAAGTGTACATCAGTTGTAAACTAACCGCGTATTTGGGATTAGTCAGCGTTTCCTCAACTTGCGGCCACAAAACAAGAAGGCCGTTCATGAAATACTTGTTCACCTAGAAATGTCTGGGTGGTCTTCTATGTATGTATTATGCAAAACTTCAAAGGTATTAATTTTTCAACATAGATAAGAATAGCGCTCGGTAGGAACAGGTATGAAGTCGCCGGAAGTCGCTTAAATGAGTAGCGTAGACGACACAGCTGCTTCTCGGGTAGAAACTGCATTTCAAGGAAAACAAAACCTTACAAAAAAGAAACCGCAGAAAAGAAAGAAGAAGTGGAGAAATTTGAAAAAACCGTAGAAAAAAATATATGTAGGAGATGACGCTTCGTGTACCATAAGGGAGTGTAGCCAACGTGTAGAATCTTTGAGACAAAACGTATCAATGACATGAGTTGCACTTGTCAACAAACGGAGATTCATTGCAAGGGACAATGAAGAAAGATCGTTTGTTGTATATGTTCGGCCTCTATTCTCAAGGCTCCTTGAACTAGCGTTAGCTTGCTTAGAATGAAGTGAGAGTTCCTGGGGCCAAACGACAAGGCCGTCAACTTTATGAGCACTCGAACGTTGTGGGAGAGGGACTGAACTTACGAATGTCATCGCTAATTGCGGCGACCTATGTCGCAACGCGGCAAGTCCGCGGCCTCGTCTGACGACTGGCCGGCTTGACCCACCGCCAGCGCGACATCCTCCACCGCAGCCGCGACGACATCCAGGTCTATGGGGCAGGCGAGAGGTGAGGAAGAACCAGGATAGATTTCTACAGCACATTTTAGGGGCCTGCGAATCTTTAAGATCTGAAAGTACTCTCATTTGGTCTCCTTGGAGTCCTTCTGATTTACTTCTACCCGTTCCACATGCTTCATTTATCTTCTTCAGGATTATTTTCAACCGTTCTTATGCTTGCTTACAACAGTTTGGCAACACCTTTATTTTTCTCCTTAGGTTTTCCTCATTAGTTTGGATTTATTTTCCAAAATAATTTCAAGTCCTACACATTGGTCCACGGTATTCGTTTGAAACCGTCTTTAGCGTCCTCTTCTATTTCTTTGCCAGATATGATCAGTTATAGCCTACCCGTCTTCTTTACGACTCAAAAGGTGCCCAATAAACTTTCTAACGAAGAAGACCCTCAGTTGGCTAAATAGCTGGGCAACAACCACTGTGAGATTCAAGCAAAGTCCCAAGAAGTAGTCGACGCGTTCGCGGCAGCGGCTTCCGCACGCGACGGTGGTCAGTGGCGCCGCAGCAGGGGCTAATTACGGCGCAGCGGCAGCTGCCGCAGTTGCGCTGACCATTCGTAAGTTCGATCCGCTCCCCGAACTTTGTTGATTTTAGGTTCGCTTCCTGCCCGTCCACACACCGTTTGAATCATCCAGAATTTAAGAATTGGAACAGAGCTGCAGGCTTTCCTGAGAACTCCAAAGCACTGGGTTATCTATCCAATCGATCCCTATCTCTTTCCATCAAAATACCAAAATTCTAATTCAGAAGCCGTTCCTGAGTCACGAAAAAGGAAATGCCCGTCACGGCCAGTGAGCAGAAGAATCAACGAGGAAAAGTCGGTAAGGCATCATTGAAGATAGTACAGTTGGCATTGCCAACAGGGATGTCGATGGATTATAGCTGGATGATGCTGTGGTGCTTAGGTTGGCGAGTCATCTTGGTTAATAACCGTGAAAAAGCTAACTCACCGTCCCCAAATCAAAGAATTCCACGCCATGGTCGATCGCTTGAAGACCTTCAAGCAGAAGTTGGCCCTGAACTATCACCAGATGTGCAAGGAAAAATTCCAGCACTCAATACAAGATCGCTACATTTATCTATTTAGATTGCGAAGTAGAAAAATAATCTGATGTAGTGCTCACTTCGCTAGTGCTTTTAATCTGTCATAACTAAGGCCTAGACAGCATATCTAGCTTACCGTTGTTTTCGTGCCCCTGAAGACGAATGTTAGCTCCTTATTAACGTCCGAAGCGGCTGAAAGTATTAGGTGCATATTTGGCTTCCACGCGTCTTGAGAACGTTGAGAATAATGCAGAATATGGCAAGTACAGACCTATATAGCCTCCACACGTGTTGTCGAAGCCATCACAGTCTATTGTGGTGCTTGAGATGACATAATACATTTCATACGGCGGGAATGTTCTAAAACCAATGTTAGCTTCAATCACCCCTACAAAGTGAGTGAAGAAAATGTGGTACTTATAAGGTTTACCGAATAGGTAGGTAAATAGAGGTTCGATTGGCTAGTGCTATCATGGCAGCGCCTCTGCCACCATGTGAGGCAAAGCCCGATAAGAAAATAATACAGCTATCACATGGAACAGTTTCAAAAGGATCCCTCGAAACAACTCGCTCGCTGAGCCTCATCAATGATATTTCAGTTAAGAGGTTCGTATGCAAAGCAAACGGAACAGCGAAGCATCACTTGCCTCTTTGAGAAATGAGGCCTACATATATGGGAGCCTCCCTATTTCATTGACGAATGTCGGTAGCCCAGTAATGGAATTCCTGCGTAACTATGAGGATTCTGAGGTGAACAGCATCGGCGGCATGGTGTTCCAAATAAGAACGGTAAGCGGAGGTGAAAGGGCCGTACAGTACATAGTCTTGTGTAATTTTGTTGGAAAGATTATGCAATAGGGGTATAGAATATCGATACATACCTGAGCAAGGGTTTATGATTGATTCTTTCTTAGCAGTTGAAGTAGGATCAACTTAGGATCACTTGATGCAAATCATAAGAGCGTTGCAGTCTCGAAACGCTTCCGGTGAGCAATAATGCCGATCGAGATCCCTCTCACTGGATAATGTGAGGAGGACGCATAGACACACGAAAGATGACGGAGGCACCATTTCCTCGTAATTGGTAGAATCAGAAAAGAATCGGCCCTTGCAACAATGCAAGCAGGTTAGTTTTTCGTGTACCCACGTCTTTTCCAGAAATTTTTGTCATTTTGCCTCACTGACGCGGACTCCAGCTCTGCGATAGCGAACCGGCAGATTAGCTGTCTGTTAAGCTGAAGATGCGATGCGTTGTAGCGCAGAAGGAACTTGCGCTGACCCCACAAGCGCTCCCATCCAATACCACTCCCAGCTAAGCCAACCTAGCCTTCCATACCTTCAAGGTTATGAATTGCTTCGCAAAGAAGAATAAAACAGCTGCTTGCCACCCCCCCCCCTCGGATAGCTATCGCTGGTCATTGCATAGTTCAAATATGCATCCCTATTGCCTCAGCAATTTATTAGTAAGGTAGAACGTGTGGCGCATCCCAAACGACGACCGAATAATGCCGTCCTTTATCTTTGCGTTAAAGCTCTTTCAACGCCCGCACAGCGCAGTGCGGTTCAATGGTTTGATTTCTCCGCATACTCCATCGCCCATTTACGACGTCCGTGATTGAAGCCGTTGCGTGCTATTGCGAAAGGGGTAGTTATGGTTACGAGAAAAGCAATGGGTGCCAATGCACCGTTGTCTGCAAGTTGAGTCAAATTCACCTTAGGTTCCTTAGGCTCAGCATTAACTTATCTAATAAACGACAACGAGGACCACGGTACTACATCGAACCCGAGAGCTGGCAACTTGCAACTCACCTATTTAAGCAGATCTGCTGTTCGTCACCGTAAGCACCTGCCGCCATGTTCAGTAGTGCTCGTGCTGTTGCCTCGTCGTAATTCGTCTTACGTCCAGGAAGCGGTAATGTGTCACCGAGTCCGATACATGCTGCTAAGCAAAAAAGAAGCATTCGGAAGCAATGGAACGCCTGAAACATTTGTGATTCTGCACCAAGAAAACGGAATGAGCATGACGATGTGTGCGACAGAAACTACAAGATAAAATCATAGTTCTGTTATGGAGCATTAGCCAATCTCTTATCTACAGTTGAGCACAAGCAGTTAAACCCTGCGCATTTAACAGCTATTGAGCGGCATGCAGAGCCATATTCTATGGTCTGTCAAATAGAACATGGGCTGCTCCCGAGAGCACGCTGCGCGGTGTGGAAATGCCATAGGTTAGAGGAACATCACTACGTATTGTCGCAGGCAGACAGTTGCGTGGACTGGAAGAGACTCTCGTGCCGTCCCTCAGTGAGTGCTGTAAGCCCAAGGCAAATTTTGCTTCGAAATCGACATCCTTGGACTACTAAACTTTTGAATTTTGAACACTTTGAGTGCCGAAGCGAGTGCCCTTCAAAACAAAATAAACACTCTGGTAGCAGGGTAGCAATAAGGATTTGATTTGACAGGCTTAATGTCCTTTCCTCCAAGTGTTCAATTTTCTTCAACGAAACGAAAGCAGTTTTTGCCATCAATTGAATGAAAATTTCGAGGTGTTGGACAAGCGCATTTCGCCATCTGTCTTTGCAGAGCTCTGGCAAACTGCTGCTCTCCTACTGCTGAAAATGCAGCTACATAGAACCACTTTTGTAGCTAAAGGAATAAAAAATTTCACAAAAGTTCGTATGTTGCATTCCGTTTGTGAGGAAGGCACGCTACAAATTTTCAGGGAAAGGCATAAAGATTTCTTTTGCATAAATTTATTCTGACCCTTTTAGAGAGTGCCTACTTTAATTAAAAGGCGTCCGTTGAGATTTTAAAGGTGTTCGGTCATACTTGAGAAATGTATGGTTTGCTTTGACAATACCCCTTTTGATATGAAAACGGTATCTAACCGAAACGACTCGCCACTCGTTTGGCGATGGTCGGCCAATCGATGTTGCCTAATTATCGTAAAGCGGCGCATAATCTACATAATCTCTTGATACCAAAACAAATGAAGTGGGAGCCAAACTGTTCTTTCAGTCTAAAACAGTTGGTTCGATACAACTTCTGGACACAGTTGCCTCGCTGTCCAAAAAGTCGACTTATTCGATTGCCCCATTATTCGACATTTAAAAAGACGAGTTATTTTGTTGTACCTCTGTTCGAAAATTCAAAAAAATCAGCTATTTTGATGTCCGGTTAATAGAAATTTGAAAAAATGAAGTTACTCTTTCGCTGGATTATTCCAAAAAACTCAAACTCTACTTTTTTCGTTCGTTTGTTGGAAAAATTAAAAAATCAAAAGGCACATTTCTATCCGTAGTTTAGTAAAGTTATGCTATAAGAAAACATCCAAATATTTGAATAATTTTGAGCCGCGAAAAACTTCGAGCGTTTGAGGAACATATGTGAAAAACGTGCTTTTATAAATACTCCAATTTGAGTGCATTCAAACATTTCACTTTCCGAATCTCGAATTCATTTACAAAAAATCAATTGAAAATCATTACTATTCGAAAATTATAAGCAGGGGCATGACTAGGCTCTACTTTATTACCTAAGCGATCCTTCCCTTAGTGGAATCAAAATAACAAAATAATTAATCTGTATTTGGGAAAGCTGCGGCGTGCTTAGGGCAAGACTAGCTGTGCTTTCTGTTAATTCGTTCTCAGCGCTTTCCTGAATAGGGCCTTTCCACGCTAGTGTTTTTATGGGAAGAGAATGTAAATCAACGAAAATCATTGCGCTGTATTATTGCCATACGAATATTCCGATAGAATGGCCATCCTACATCCTAAAGAGTGCGTGCCACTGGCACCACACCTTTTTGGTGTTTTGAAAACCATTGTAAATGTCTTTCTTCTTATGAAGACTTGATGAGATTTGTTAATTAATGGCTGAATTTTCTCGAATGCATCGACGATGTGCTTCTCTTTCGACTTTTTCGCGCATGTCGTACACAACGTAATATGAGGATAAGTAATAAATAATAGATGGAAAAGACGTGGTCGCGAAACGACGTCGACCGCTCTAACTTCTCACATGTAGATTTATTTATTTATTTATTTATTTATTTATTTATTTATTTATTTATTTATTTATATGTTTCGTACGTGGAAATCCATGCATCAAAGCAAGCAACTAATAATGGAACCTAGCGATGGCAGGAATAAGTATGAAAAACAACACGGTAAAGGATAAACACGATGAGGAATAGAAAAACGACAAACTTCCAAGACACGCGCTGAAGATACCGGTCACCGTCCTTTTGGACTCACAGCTCTACCAGTGAAGAGCGCTGACCTCATATTGCTTTTAGACCTTGGAAGCTGTATTTTCCACTGCCCATTCCTTGTGCTAGAAGGAGAGAATGAATGAAATTCCTCCATGGGAAGGCCAACTAAGCCATTTCTCAATTTGAAGATCGCAATTAGATCGTTCCTACTTCCATGATATGTAACTGTTTTCAGACTGAATTTTTTATTCCGCAAGGATGTTGATGGATAATGGTCAAGAAATTCCCGGAACTTCAACTTTTAGATCTTTATTAAAAGTCTTTACTATTACACCACGTCATAGAAAAATGGGCGGAAAGCCTGACTTTCTTTATGAAACTCATGAGGATTAAAATGCCCTAAAAAGTACTGCGACATGTCATGGAAAGTTACTCATGCATTGCGAAGGCTCTTGCCAGGCCCCGAATGCACCATTCCAAGAAAGAGTGTCACGTGTGTCCTTAATATTTAGCTGAATGTTTTGAATTGTGTGACTTTCCATGCATTCTATTGGCTCAGATTTCGCAGCTACAGTGGAAGCAAATCTTTGTAGCGTTTTGAGATCCTCATGGGAAGGAAGCGTGAAGGGCAAAGGTACGAACGAAAAAGACTGAGCGGCGCCTGGCGCCGCCTATTTACCTCCATGTTGCGGCAGGACCACAATGATGTCTGAACTCCCCGCAACAAAGCTCAACAAGAGCTTTAGCAGTTGTGGAAAAAAGTTATGGAACTAGCTGAGGAGTTAGCAGCAACTGAATGTTGATCCTGCAATAAAGTTGATATTGAAATATATAATGTTTGTTTTTCACATCACTGAGAGTGGCTTAACCTTCTGCAAACACGCCGCGCTCGGCTGTGAATTCAATGCGCTTCATCATGTAACAGGTTTCCCAAGAACTCGATAAACAGTCACTGACTGAGGGTCTGCTTAAGGTTAGCTTCATCGTAGCTGAATTGTTAGTTTCGTGAAACTGTGCACCGATATTGTTCTATCTAGCACTTCATTTGGCTTCCGGTTCGGCGGTTTCGCCTTCTTCTGAGCCTTGAAGAGTCCAAACAACATTTGACCTGGGTCATGCCCTAGGAGGTCCTTACAGATTTGTGGTAGAAGCCGAAGAGCTCCACCAGACATCGCTCGATGGAGATGGAAGTTGGAGAATGACTTGAGCACAAGGCAACACCTCCTCTAGGAACCTCCTAGGGCATGATCCAGGTCATGTGTTGTGTGGACTCTTATTTATTTATTTATTTAATGCACAGGTTGTGCCCCTTGAGCAAACAACAGTAGGCAGGAACAAGAACATATGCTGCAGTCTGAGTGATTTTCAACCCTTTGATCCTTATGTTTAGAAATCTTTTATAAGATTTGTGATCGTAGCAAACTCGTAGTCAGTAATTGCAGAGAGGCGAAATAAATATGGCGGCAGCAGTACGAAAAGAAAGACAGAAAAAGAGCTTTGTGTGTTAATGCTTCTTTGCCCATCACCATTACACCATCAATAAGCTGAAACGATGTGAGAGAGCGAGGACAATGTATGAAGTGATGGGAATGTGAAGACAAGACAACGAATAATGCTACAAGCTGATAATTTTATTGACGGTTTGAAAAACACTCATACAATTGACAACAACAATACAGAATACTACTCTTAAATATCTTTAAAGCAAGTTTTCTTGATCTGCCGGTGTCTTCATGGAATTTACGAGTGTGAGTGTTGCTGCTGAGGACGGAAAGTGGTTAGAGACTGAAAGCACTAACGGTTGCTTACTCTTTCTTGAAGCTGCAACAATTCAATACTTTCCGTTTTTTCTTGAAACTAGAGCTGTTCTCGGATTGTGGAATTTCAGCGGGTAAAGCGGACATCCACCTCGTAACTCTATAAAGCACAAAGTTGAATAATTTGCTGAAACCTCTCCTTTGAATGCGCTGATAGTGTAGGTTAAAACCACCTGTTCTCTCACCACACGGCCGGAATATCCAGTACTTATTAGGTGTCAATTTATTTTCTCTGCGTAGACGGAAACAAAATACAAGATCAGCAAGTTTACAACACAGCACTTCTGTGTTGTAAACTTTTCAATCCCGACAATTTGAGTCGATTAGGATAATCAGGTAAATCAGCGAAATTCGTTCGTGAATTGTTGGCACGGTGGAAAACCAGCTTCGTGAAGGTTTTTTGAACTCTTTCGATTTGCAAAATCTTTTTCTTTTTGCTCGGGTTCCATATCTGAGAACAATACTCTAGATGAGGAAGAACGTAGACTTTGTACAATCGCGTAAGTAAACGAGGATCAGTCGTATGAACGTTGCGAAAAATCAGAAATAGAGAACCAAAAGCTTTTCAAACCAAAACCCTAATGTGTTGGGAGAAATTTAATCTTGAGTTGAACAATACACCTAGATCTTTTGCTAGATCATTGCTTTTTAGTGGCATGCCGTTAACAGCGTACTCTCTGGCCGATCCTTCTCCTAACGAAGCTTTTATCAAAATTGACGGTCAGATTCCAGCGCGATGCATAATCAACTAATCTCATCAGGGACCTATCAAGTGCTGAACAAACACTATCTGAATTCTCTCTATTATAGATGCCATAGATCTTGATGTCATCTGCATAAAGCTGAACTTTCAGGTTCGGTGAGGTAGTTAGAAATTCTGGCAAATCCATGGCATAAATCAGGAAAGTAAAGGCGAGCGAGCGCCACCCTGTGGAACACCGCTTCTGCAATGATGTCTAGCCGAGAATTCCCTTCCAACCTTTACAGTCATAAACCTGTGACTCAACTATGAAGTGAACCACCTTAACAAGTTAGCGCCGATTCCCAAAGCTCGAGTTTTGAAATTAATTTAGCATGACTCACTTTGTCGAAAGCCTTTGAGAGATTTATGTAGATGACATCCACTGACATGCCTTGATTGACAGCAACATTCTCAAATAAGCTATCAACGAGGTTGGTAATTGTTGAAGCTCCAGACATAAAGCCATGTTGTTCAGAAGGAATAACACGGAGCCTCTCAAGCCATGCAAGAAGTTTCTGTCTGATAACCTTTTCCATAACCTTAACACAGCACGGCATAATGCTTATTGGACGGTACTGAGATACTAATTGAGCTCCAGTAGTCTTAGGAATTGCTGTGACTCGTGCCTCTTTCCAAACCTCTGGTATTTCACGGTAGAGCATTGAGGCATTGAAAATGAAGTCAAGGGCTCCGAAAGTGGCTCGGCACATTTTTTGAACACAATGGGAGGGATACCATCATGAGGCTCAGTAAAAAAGGTTTTAGGTGTTTGAGAATTTTGCAGATCTCAGATCGGTGAAAGAAAACATCACAAAACTGGTGTGCAGCGAATGGATTCACAATAGAAGACGAAGAGGTATTTGGTGCAGAGTCGTAAGAAAAGACGCTTTCAACGAACTTTCCCAAAGCAACAGCTTTTGATTTATCATTAAAGCATGATGAGCCATCTATATCAGTCAGCAAGGGAACTTGTCCGGCAGATTTAATTTTGCTTCAAGGCTTCGAAGAAGGCGAAACCGCCGAAACGTAAGACGCAAAAAGTGCTAGTGCAATCTCTGTGCACAGCTTCACGAAACCAACAATTCAACAAGGAGCATCATGCCGACATTCATGGAAGGTCGGATATGGAGTCTAGCCAGCGATGTGCCAGTTAGCTTCATCGTTGAGCGCTGATTTATGCGTTTTCATAGCTTCAAAAACTTCTAAAAACAGTCAAATATGAGTCAAATGTGATTATTTCTTAAAGTATTTATATAAAAAAACGTTATTGTGTAGTTATTTGTTTATGTTTACTTTCATTCGGCTTCTTAATTTTACACGTGTGTTGCACATTCCAGGCCTTCGAATAAATAAATTAATAAATAAATAGCTTAGCATAGTAACTTTATATAAAAAACAATAACAATAGTAAGCGACAACAGAAATTTGGTAATTGATATTAATAATAATTTTAGAGCTGTTGTGACTTCAAATGATTCTCCTTTTCCAACACATAGTCTCTCTACCAGCCGCTCCAGGCTTAAGCAAACGTGTTAAAACATTGTAACTACTTATGGTTAGGCCCTCAGCTTAACCGGTACTGTACTGATATAGACGGCCGGCTCCTCCCGATATCACGGGTGGGTGCTGACAGGCCTCGAGGATATCGGACGTCATCCGCCGTCAAACAGCGCCGATGGTGTAAGGCGTAGCATCGCCGCCCGGAAAGCAGAGGTTTCAAGTCAAGTCCTACCTGGCGCAAGGTTTTGATCGCAACAAAACATCCTGTAACAAGATATAGGCTATTGACCATCAAGGAATATTCCCTTCTCCCAGTTCTGCGGTAGTGAATGTTGAACTTACCGTTACGCACGCTTTTTGAATAATCACCCAATACTTGATTGACGATAGTGCTCTTTTATGTGGACTCGTAAGCAAAGCGTTAAGTCACGTCAGTCAGCGTTTTTACCCTTTTTTGAAGTGGCATTAATCCAAATATGCTTCACCTATCAGTATAATTGTAGGCGCTGAATCCACATGGAAGAGGCACTCTGAACCACAAATGCTGGTTAAAGTCCTGCTTTCCATTTAAGATAATCGAAATCTTTCATCGAAATACAGCAAGGAAATGCAGTATAGAAATTGAGATGTGTGCTTGTGCTCATCTCTGTGCATCACTGTTTGAGTGATTCATATGGGCTAGCAGCTCTTTCAATTAGCTGCAATCACTTGTTCCAAAAACAGTAGTTTTCATGCAGGCCATCTGAACGAGCTGAAGCGCCTCAGTTATAAAGACTCGACATCAAGCCTTTTGAAACTAAGGAACTGACACTCCGGCACTACATATAATAGCAGCGTTAGATTGAGGTGGCACCAGTTCCCGCCGCCTTCGTTTGTCGTCTTTCCGAGTGTGTGTCGACCGAAATGTGTCACCAATGCACACAGTATGGCTTCCTATGATGACTCCACAAACCGCCGTGTAGTTGACTCAGCTCAATACAAAGCTCTTCGACCCCTGAGGTACCCCTTATGGTTGAAAGCGCGCGAAACATCTGATCCAATCTCACGCATCTACGACGCTACATTCTGTTTCTGACACTGCTCCGCCGGTTTCATGCTGCGCCCGTTAGTATAGAGACGTCACTGAGCAAGGCAAGATTTCGGAAAACGATTACAGGAGAGCAGATCCGATAATTCCATAACATGTGTTTTTGAAACTGATTCTATATTCTAATTTTATTTTCAATTTGGCACGTTCTTAAGTGGCTGTGTTTGATTTGTTCTCATTGAGGAAGAGTGAATTTATGTTGCAATAGAATTGGGATATATTCTATGCTTTCCGTCAGCAAGAACGGCTTATATTTTCTGGATATTATTAACTTCTTGTTATTGGAAACACATCAGAATTCTGTCACCGTTATAGCCTTGAATGACGACAACGAGCTGATTGGCGGCGGGACCACCAGCATACGAGCTTATGATACCGTTACGAGGAAAGGTAAGCGGTCTGATTATGAGCATGTTCTTACAATCAACATTGCTTTCCTCGTGAGAGCAAGCAGTCAAACGCAACTCGGAAAGTGTCAAATCGTATTCCGGAATTTTCTGAATGTTTGCTGCCAGAGAAAGTTCATATCTGAGTGTAAGGTTTGAACCGTTGAGTGAAGAATTGATTTTACCATCTTTTCTTTTTCTGTTCCAATGATGTTTGGTTGCGATCAGAACTCTAGCGCCAGACGGTACTTGAACCCGCACCTCCTACTGACCGGACGGGAATGCTCTGCGCCATTACACCACCGGAGCTGTTTGCCCGAACGCAACATCCGCATTTTGATCTCAGCAAGGCACCGTTATGACAGCTTACAAGCCCGACGCCAGCCACTTGAGGCTAAAAGAAAATGGATTGAATCACTTCGATCAAGACCCTCAGCTAGACTGGTTCCATGCTGATATCAGTGGCCGGCTCATCCCGATGTGAATGCTGACGGGTCCCACGAGGTGTGGATGTTGGGTCCGATCAAACGGCGGTGGTGGAGTAATGGCGTAGAGCATTCTCGCGCGGTCAGCAGGAGATGCGGGTTAGAGTCCTCTCTAGGGCTAGAGTTTCGATCGCATTGTTATAACAGCACACAACCTCCACACCATCCACTTGAGGCTTAAAGAAACTGTTTTTTTCTCTTCTGTTCGGTTCTGAATGGTCACGAAAATTTATACGTACGTATCCACACAGATCCTCTTCTCCTGAACCCCTCATGCTACTTGCAGAAATGAGGCTCAAATTAAAGAGTATGCGGACTTTAGTGCTGTGTCAGGAGCGTGAAGCGTCCTTCTTACAAGGATGTAGGTGTTCTCGCAGGCCTTCTGCAGTGACTGAGCGCAACTTGTAGTCCAGAGCCATCAGGAAACGATTTGCCAAGACAATCATCATGTTACGCTGGTCTTCCCTGATCCGCAGTTCACTCAGCAGTGGGAATGTCTCTGCGAGAGTCGAAACGACTTTGTCCACTTTTGGTCCGACGCCGGCCGTGAGGTCAGTGAAGTTCTCCACGGAATCCACTCGTGAAAGCATGATCTGAAATAAGCGTGAGCAGAGAAATCCCAAAGGAAAACAAACTCAAGACTGTCATACTACTTACTACAGTAATAAGGATAAGGATAAAGGATCTATCTTAATCAAAGGGGCCACACGGTTATCCGCTTTTCCTTCAGTTTCTACTAGACCTTCAGGAGGTGTTCGATGGTGCGAGGGTTTTATTCGAATTCAGAGGATGACATGGGATGCACATTAAAGCTGCCCCCTTCCGACTTGGATAGATATGGATAAAGTAATAGCAGTGAAAACTCTCAAATTGATGGCTCTCTTTCCGGTCATGAAATTTCTCAATGGGACATATTGAATAATCGTAAGAGTTGTCTACGTACATAGTCTACAATTCAATATATTTTCATGTAGCTTTTTTAACCATTTCAAGCCGATTTTGTTCATTACGTATTGAGAAGAGCCTCACGTTGATTGCGTCCACATCATAGGACTGAAGCGCTGATAGATCGAGCTCCTTCTCTTCCACTCCGCCGGTTGAGGGAGAGCACATGTGCTCCAGTTGACAGATTTGAGTGAGAGTTAAGGCATGAAGAAAGCTGAAGCACTGCATTAAGCAAGTGATACATATGGCCAGGAGAGCAGAGCAGCTATCGGTCTTAACTCCTGATTTCCTTGAGCTTTCTTAGAGAAAGTTTAGAAGTAGGATGAAAACAATGCAACCGAGTGAGTGAGAACTTCAAAAGCCGAGCCGTCTTGCTTCTGACTCTTCGTATTATTTTACGCAACGACGACATCATGGCGTTCAAGTCTATTAATGCTTCTATCAGTTATCGAAGAGCAACAGTTTTCAGTACTCCTCTCCCCCGCTATAGAATCATCCTATGGTCCACTATAACCTCATGTGTTTAAGCAAGATATTCCCTCTGTTCTTTCAGATCCACCGCTAGTTATCGAAGGAACAACCAATGCTAGGAGCTTAGCTCTGCTATCCGTGTGTTCAGAACACTCGAACTTCGTGACAAGGGTGATGGGATACTGTGAAAGTATGACTGAACTGGATGACTGAAACGACTGCGACTACGACTGAACACATAGCAGGCGGCGGCAGAGATTTTTCACAAGTACCGGCTCTTATCGATTTGTAGGCAGTGCCTATCCTTAATTCCTCCCTTCTAAAGAACTTGGAAGTAAGTGCAGACGCATCCTGGAATTGGCAGTTTCGGCGTCTGCATGAAACAAGCACAAGCACAAAATACAGGGTGTCTCAAAAAATGAATACACTGTTTGAGAGGTGATAGCTATGCTCACATTTAAGATACTTAAGAAGATAAGAGTCCCTATAAGAACATATGAAAATAGAAATTTTCTGAAATAGAAGCGGTGTGGACTGCGCCATGCACTCGTCAGAAACCTTGCATTTTACACTCGATTGATTGTTTTTTTTTTTGCTTAAATACATACTTGTTGTAATTTCTTCACAAAGTGGCCGTTCTGATCGATTTATGCTTCTTTCAAGGTGCAAGTCATGCTATAGCTTGCAAAAAAATGCAGGATATCCTAAAAAATGCAAGTGCTATTAGAAGATGGTAACATTGCTGCTAGTGAAGCATTTAAAGATCTTTGAGACTCATATAAAAGCACAGGGAAGCGACATTTCTGTGGCGTGTAAATAGTCAAGATTGCACTATGCCATCTCCTGAAACCTTGCATTTCAGACTCGATTGATTGTGTATGGGCTGAATGCCTGTTACAATCTGGTTGCTACTTCACCAGATCAACCTGTGCTGTCCTTCTTTGAACGTTTTGCGTCGCCCAATAGTTGCAACTGTGCCGATTAACCTCTCCATTCGGCTTGGATGTTGTTTCATCAGTCTACAGAATGCGCCTTGGAAAATGAGGCTCCTGCTCTCATTTAAATTGCGCAATCAATAGACTTGCATACCACGTGCATTTAACGTGATTTTCAAGTTTTAAACGTTAAAAGAAGCGCAGCACAGGTTTTTGTGGCCAAGTAGCAGGAAGATTGTAACAAGCATTCACCCCATGCACAATCAATCGCTTCTGAAATACAAGGTTCATGGAGGGAGCATGGCGCAATCTTGACTATTTACACGCCACAGAAAGACCGTTACCCTGTGTTTTTACAAGAGTCTCAAACAACTCTAGAAGCTTCATTAGCAGCAATGTTAGAACCTTTCAAATAGTAACCACATTTTTCTAGGATACCTCACATTTTTCGCAAGCCATAGTGTGTTTTCAAGTTTTAAACCTTTAAAAACTCAATCAATTAAAATGGTCACTTTTTGAAAAAATTATAACAAGCATTCAATAGAAACACAGTCAAACGAACCTCTCATATGTCCGAAAATTTTTATTTTCTTAAGCTTTTATATGAGCTCTTAACTTTTCCAGTGCTTTACTGTCAGGTGAGCAAAGTTGTCACCTTTCAAGCTGTGTATACACTTTTTAAGACACCATGTATATAGTGTGTGTATAATACTACAGCCAATTCCTGTGCACTAAAAAAAGCACTTTGTTATATTTGTCGTTCTATTTGAAATTTTTGAAAATTGCATTGGAAAGACTGCGCCCAGAGGAATCTCTTAGCAGTCACCCGTAGAATGCCGAATAGGCCAAACTTTCTTTCATTGCCCGGGAGAGGCATTGGGTAGATGCGAGATTGCTAATCGCTTACTGCTCCTCTTGTAATTTTGGTCGGAGTTCTGTGAGCTACTGATTCCTAAGACCAGAAGACTTCGTATATACAAGGACCTGGAAGTGATATTCAGAAGAAACGGCGTGTACAGCTACAAAACTCTATTGCTGCTCCAGCATAGATCCACTGTGTTCGTGAACTTTCTTCTCTAAAATGAAGATCTGTAGAAACAAAATGAAAGTATTGAGAGCAGTGGCGGCGTCGTTTTTCGCCCGACACTTGGTGTCATTTGGGTTACTTTTGGCTATAGTAGCCCCAAACAAGAACAAATACGATTAATAGATTGGTTCGATGTTCCACTTTCCTGAAACGAGTGGGGCTTCTGCTAAACTTCTTCAATACCATCATCATTTAAAAACAACTACACAGTTTTCTTCGCCTCAATAGAGGCATACAGCGGCTTTGTAAAGGCTACGTAGGCAGAAAAAAGCACTTGATATATACAAAATAAATAAATATATATATATTTATGTATATATATTGTGCTACCATCCCATTAGACCCTTTTACCGCGACTTTTATTTCGAGTTCTGAGGACAGTATGAACGTCGTGGCAAGAAGCAACCAAACATGCACCAAGTGAGGTGTGAAGGCCATTTCTCTTTTTTCTTGTTCCTACAAGCCTTCGTTTTAGAGACTGAAGTTTGTAAGCAAAACATGCAGATCCACGCTGGAGCAGTGGATGGGATCAAGTTCTGTAGCTGTACACAAAGTTCTTTCTGAATCTTCTCTCCAGTTGCCTACTCTACTATTACATCTCAATAAATTAGTGCCTCTCACGTGGCGGTGAAAGTTGGGCCTATTCAGCATTCTACGGGTGACTGCTCACACTCACAAGATATATTTGCTTATAAATGCCGTCAAATATCCCACGAATAATCAGAGAACTTTCACAAATAAAAATCCATCCATCCAAAATTAGGTGACAGTGCGTTTATACTTATGACACACGAGAAGCAGTTGGCCTAGCTCTTGTAATCTAAGAATCTCCAATTTAACGGTGAACACTACTGATGATTTGCTACTACGTTGGTTTTGATCGTAATAATAGCACAACTATTTTGTTCGAGCCGAAGCCAAGGCAGCAAGCTCCAGAGCGCATAGATACAAGAGCATGGAGACGTGTGATGCCCCTGCTCCCCCACTTCTGATGAAAACATGCTTTACGAACATCACTGTGTAGCTTACTAACCTTTTCATAAGATCTCCTCCTTCTAGACACACTCGTGAAGGGACGAGGGAAGAGCAGTGAATCAGAAGGAACTGAAATTGCACTGGCATCCTCGGGGAACCTATGCACAAATCATAAATAAAGTAAAACTAGAGGCTTAACAAAGATCATTTAACAGCTAATGGAAGGCGACGGAATTGCGCAGCACTTCCGTCAACCCAGCAGCTAACTAGTTCAAAGACTGGAAGTTCCGAAGGGACGCAGACGAAAGAACAACGAGCACTTCGACGATAAGAGGAGACGACATCCGTGCGCTACATCCAAAAATCACCAGAAGAGTTCCAGCAACGAGAACATGTGAATCTAGCTGTAGTCGCCGTTTGTTGTCTCCACTGGCAAGAAATGTAGCCGAGCCAAACTCACGTTGCTAACTGTGCTTCGAGTGAATGCAAACCGAGCGATCTCGGCACACGCCTTGCAGACTCCACAAAGGCGCTCTGTAGCGGCAAAAGCTCCGACGAGTAGCGAAAGGAAGACCAGCACCAGCAAGGCGCTTCTTCGGAGGCTCATAGTCGATCCGAGCAATCGTCTGCCTTCGAGATCAATGCAACTGGCACGACCTCTGTCGTGTTTCAGACCAACAACTGCATTTGTCATTTGCCTTTCTTCGCCAGCAGTTGTTAGCGCTCCACGTAATGTGGATGACATAATGGTATCAACTCCCTCACACTCTCGCTCAAAACAACCTCGTTCTCGCACCCACACATCCAGATGCTACCCACCAAAAGCACATGTCGTCGAAGTTTACTAGAGCTGAGGAACACGTTCGGGAAAAGGGTATCATACATTTATCCCAAGATCTATGAGGCGAATGTCAGCTTTGCAGACAAGGCTCCACACGCAGTCGAGCTATAGGTTATGGTTGCACCACACCTCGCCTCATCAGCTGAAAAGTGAATCGGTCGAGCTGCATGCGAATTGTGATCTACCTTTAGAAATTTGAGAAATAAGAATGTTACGAGCCCAGAGGTACTTTATTGCTGTTTGAAGAGTCAGCTCCATAGTCAGACACCCATTCGTTGGTTTTGAGACAGGATTAGTTCAACGTTGCGTCTCAAAGTAGGCAACAGGAACATGCTCGCATTCGTTGAGCGCACGTGAATCAATAAGTATAAGAGAAGAATACTTTACTTACTTTGATGCTTTTTTTTTTGTCGGCTGGAGGTCTTCTCAACGGGGACCACCACTCTTCCAGACCGCTCGATCTATGGCTGCTTGCATCCAGTGAGGCAGACTCCGCTCTCTGAAAGATCTTGAGAATGAGTCTGCCCATCGCGTTGACGGTCGTCCCAGTGGTCTCTTACGGTCTCTCGGGAGCCCTTCTGTGACACGGAGACTCCATCTATCGTCCTTTCGTCGAAGCAGGTGACCGGCCCAGCGATATTTGGACTTCTTGATGTACTGCAGCGGGTCTGCTAATTGCGACTTCTCCCGTAGCTCCGAGCTTCGTAGGCCTTCTTCCCATTGCTGACGAAGGCTTGTCCTCAGAAGACATCTCTCCAGTGCACAATGCGTAGTTTGCATCGCTCTGGCGGTTGCCTTGTTGTGGGGCCAGGTTTCCGTCGCGTAACACATCGCAGGCAGTACAGAGGCGTTGAATATCAAGGCCCTGAGGCCGGGATCCTTGACCTGATCGGTGACTTCGCGAATCAACTGAAGGCTGCCCATGCTGCGCGTCTCCTGCGGGCGATTTCAGGAGCGAGTTCGTTACCCATGTTCAGCTCTCTTCACAGATAGACGTAGGAGTCGACCTGTTGTAGAGCGACTCCATTTAACCCTACGAGTCCCGTGTCACACCACTGGTTGACCATAAATTGTGTTTTAGACATGTTCATGTCCAATTCAATCTTCATACCTGACATATTGAGCTCGTTCAGCATTTCCTCGACTTCTTTTGTGCTGGTAGAGATGAGAACAATATCGTCGGCAAAGCGAAGGTTGCTGATCCGTTTACCGTCGACAAGGTAGCCTTTATCGTCCCAGTTCAAGTCATTCATGGCATCCTGGAGTGCCGCTGTGAATAGCTTAGGAAAAATCGTGTCTCCTTGCCGTACTCCTTTCCCGATAGGAATCTTAAGCTTTCGATCGAACAACTGGATGGTGGTCGATGTGTTCGAGAAGCATTCGTCGAGAAGTCGGATGAAGGGCGATGGTATACCAGCATGCGCAAGCGCGTTCAGAATGGCGTTGATTTCCACAGAGTCGAACGCTTTCCGGTAATCCACGAAGACAAGGACAAGTGGGAGGTGGTGTTCGCGGCTCCTCTCGATTGAGCTGTGAGACAGTCTGAATATGGTCCATGCAGGAGAAATCCTTGCGAAACCCTGCTTGCTCCACTGGCTGATACTCATCCAAGCAACGCTCCATACGACTGAGCAGTATCTTGGTGAAGATCTTGTACACAACCGAGAGAAGACTGGGTCGATAGCTGTTGATATCCTCCCGCTGACCTTTTTTGATGATTAGACCTGTTTTCGACTCCTTCCATGAGTCCGGAATCCTACCTACCAAGTCGAAGGTAATGGTTGAAGTGCTTGGCAAGAAGTGAACAGATAGAAGTAATAGAAGAATAAATTAGAAAATAAGGAGGAAGTCTTCTTCGTATTTTGCACGACAAGTGCAGGACTATTATATATGGCGCCTTCGATATAACTAGATGTAACAGCCCTCAGTAAATCCTCCATTTTTTGTTGTTAATCAGCTAAACTCGCTCCTAGAAGCGTAAATGTTGAGTAACTATATCGGCCGAATACACATTTAAATTTCCTCTACTATGCCTTGTAGAAGTGAAATACCTTGCCCATTCCAATAGGGGACTGATTGAACTGACCTTTTTTCTCTTTCAGCCTTTCATTAAAAGTCATTCTTTCCAAGACTGGTTTTCTTCTTGAAATCAACGCGCACTGCACATGTTTGAGCACTTTTCACTCTCCAATTTCGATCGGAGGAGGCGCCGACAGTATCGTATTATCGGAATTCTTGTTCTCCGTTTGGGGCCCGTCTAGGCTAATCAAGCTTCTCATCTTTCCGAGCTTGAATATTTATTTAATTGCTTACAACTGCACCTTAAGTGCGTTCAAAAACATGCTAATAACACACAAAACAATCCTGAACAATTTCGGTCAACTCACACAAGTCAACAAAACAAAGTGTAATGCCATTATGTAAATTGGTTTTAATGCATAACTAGTGAAGAGCTGGTCTGGAAAAGGTAAAACCCTGACTTCCTCAGCGACTGGTAACCGCAAGCCATCATATAGCCCAAATAAGTAAACAATGTCCAAATAAATAAATATGCATTAAAACTTTCTCTACAACATGTAGAGTACGTGGCGCAAAAGGGATTGATTAACGTTGTCCTTCCCCTCAAAATCAATGCATGCACGCAATGCTTTTCTTGCCGCATCACTGAAATCCAGAACCAAATTTTCCATTGAGTACAGTGTGTCTCAAAAAGAAATGTTCTTCCTTTACCTGCGATGTTCTCGCTGTTTCAATAGGCACAAAGTTCTTGTCATACTTATCCATACTTACTGCAGAGCACAACAGCTATTTTTGAGGGTGGGAAAGCAGAAGACTTAAGGAGTGCCTGATGATGAGATCGCGCTTTCCGGCTTCCCCAGTGGCGTGATGTTCACTGATTCCAGCGTAGATGATGTTTACACGAATATTTACAATGAAACCGTGTCGTTTGACTGTTCACGAGTATGTGAACCATCAATGCGACGAAACCTGCTAAAAACCCAAATTTTAAACCGAAGCTGATGCCTCTAAATGGGGCCGGGAATTCGCTCACCTCGTAATCTCTCTACATATAAATATCCCATGTCTGACAATGTTCAATATTGTTGGCAGTAGCAAGCTACGCACTGCGGAACAATCTACGTCAACTAGGTGTGAGGATGAAGGATCACTTGGATGGCCTAAGGACTACACAGTGTCCACCCTTTTTGGGAGCACAGGGATCGGAGCCACGGCGGCGCGATGGTTGTGGTCGCCGTCACTATCCTGGCACGCTAGCGCGACATCTCAGCACGCAAAACACTCGAGGCGCTTTCGATCGCGACCACAAATCCTAAAACCGTCAGCAAGGAGGAGTGTGTGACAGTCAAGCAAGAAAAGCGGGACGCCCTTCGCGACCTGCGCAGGTTGACATACGTGGTCGTGCCCAAGTGGTCCCTGGGGCAGGAGGACCGCAAATGTAGGCTCGCACACCCACCTGAGTTACCCACCACCAGCCAAGGGTGAAAATTAGATCAACTCGACCTCGACCGGTAAGGTTAGCGCTACTGATTTCTTCGTTTCTGGAATCCTTGTGAATTAGCTTCCGTAAGATTGAACAGTGTTTGGGCGATCAGTTTCTAAAAGTTGCCTCGGCTTTTCCAGGCTGACTAAGATAACGCCGAAATGTTTGCCAAAATAAAGACCGATTTGAATATTGGCTAACGACTGTAATCCACTTCATCACTTCAATGTCTGCGATGACAATCGTGGAAGTTAAAGCAGAAAATTTGCGAAAAAAAAACAATATTCACGTATTCTCGGTAATTTGATCCCAGTATCGAGGGTACAATAACAAAACCAACAGATGATTGAAGCGACACGGATAACCTGTCGCGGCGCATTTTATGGTTCTAGGCTGTACCATACGCCTAAGAGCTGCATGAGTGAAAAAACCTCTTCTAATCGAAACATGACTGGGCCACCCAATTTTCAGGTTCACTTCACGTTATCTCAAATCAACAAAATTGTTGATCAGAGCAAAGAGTGGGGATGAGGCATAACAGTCGTGCATTTTTATTGAAATACCCATGACTACATGTTATGTGGTGACCATGCACTTATATGGCACGAGAACATGGTATCCCTTAAGAGCTTCTTGAGTGGGTGCGCATTCTGTACTCTTGCCCAAGGAGTCGAGTGCGAAAGCCAGCGGGAACCTCGATGGAATTTCCCATTTCTGTAGGGGTGCACCAGGGATCTGCGCTATCCCCACTGCTCTTCGTGGTCATTATTGACGCAATCTCACGAGATCTCCAGATGGCCGCATCTTGGACGCTGTTGTATGTTGACGACGTCATGCTTGTGTGTGAAGAGAAAACCTAACTCGAACGACAGGTACAGACGTGGTGCGATCGCTTGGCTTTGTTTAGACTCAAGCTAAACGTCAAAAAGACGGAGCACTTGACGACGGATGTGGATGAGCATGGATCTATTAAGATCTACGGTACTGAGCTCTCACGAGTTTCATACTTCAAGTATCTTGGATTAACACTCACGTCCGATGGCAACCTAAAGTTGGAGGTGAATGAACGGGGTGCAGCTTGATCCAAGTGGCGTTCGTTGACTGGGAAGCTGTGCGACAGGACAATACCTGAGCACCTCAAATCAAAGGCCTCGTTCACCCAGTAGCGACGAACGGTGCTGAGTGCTGGCCCGTGACGAAGGAACTTGAATGCCGCCTCAGTGTGATGGAGACGAAGATGCTACGGTGGACGGCTGGTATTACGCGTTTGGACTGCGTTCGCAACAATGCCATACGACAGAGGTTCGGTGTCGCCCCGATAGCTGAGAAGCTGCGCGAAGCTCGTCTTCGATGGTACGGTCACGCCCTT
Organism: Heligmosomoides polygyrus polygyrus; assembly: GCA_947396885.1. NCBI lineage: Eukaryota > Metazoa > Nematoda > Chromadorea > Rhabditida > Heligmosomidae > Heligmosomoides > Heligmosomoides polygyrus. The sequence continues at coordinate 72,990,225 of OX377202.1, read as the reverse complement.
CGCGCTAACGACGGCACCGTCCATAAGATTGGCCTGAACGTTGAGGTCCCTGGAAAGCGGCCCAGGGGACGCTCGAAGCAACACTGGCTAGATACGTGGCACTTGGACTTGAAGATGGCTGGTGTGCACCCTGATCAAGCATTTGATCGGGAGAATTGGCGTCATCATAGCAGAAGAGCGGATCCCGCCACCAAGCAGGACAGGGCTGATGAAAATGATGACAATGATGATTACTCTATGCGCATGACATCTACGCTGCCAATCAAGAATGCAACGCAACACATTGAACGCAATACGGCACGATTTTAACGTGAAAGTCGCAATGAAGCTTTCGTTCGTTTTTGCTTCAGAAAATATAAAATATACAAAAGTAAGCTTTGGACGTAGCAGAAGGGATCAGATTCCTAAAACCATTCAAATAGTGATAACATTTTCTAATATGCTGTACACTTCAACGACGTGCTGTTTTATATCATATTGGCAGAAACTTGCTATCAAAAGTTCTGAGTTGATTTGCAAACCGAATTCCACCATTATTTTCGGGGCTAAATACCAATGACTTACGTAGGTTTCTTACTAACCAGTGACATTAAAGATCCATGTTTAAAAATCTTTTTTGATGATTAACAAGTGCAGCTTGTTCTCGTAAAGAAATGATTAAAGCAAAATTACCTCTGCGCACTGCAAACATACAGCGGAAGAATCAATTTAAGCTAGTAACTCAAAAAGTATTTCGCTGGATAGACAAAACTTCGATGATTGAATGAATCAGATGCCTGGAAACGGAAAAACGCTGTGCATAACATGAGCTCAGATGTCATTACTGGAATCATTGCGAACCGGAAATGTCCGCTAGCATAAGAGGTGTCAGAAGCAAATGTGCATTCTTCCTAGCTCCCTGCACCGGCAGCGAACCTGCGTCGCTTCGGCGCAGACGCCCGCCACACACGCTGCACAAAGGGCACACATGGTTCGCACTACGCGGCGTGTCATAAACGTGCATCACTCAGGATCCACGACGCAGACCAGGTATCAGAAAAGGTCATCTAGTTTGTTGGACTCAGTGGAAGGATGAGGGCCCCTCATTTGATCGGTCACACCAATATTTCTCGGTCGCTTCTTCTGCACAGCTCAACATACCGTCGGTTTCAGGGGCACATTGCTTCCAATGCAAGGGAATCGCCCTCGTTATTTACCCTGTGCTGCCTACATTTTTCGTAAGCGCTTTCGATATTATGATTCTTAGTCAGGAACTTGAAAGTTCTGGCGAGTAAAGTGGATTGCTAGGAGTATGGAGCACCTCATTTTACAAAATTCCACGTCAAATTAAATAAGGATGCCGTGGCCTGTTGGAGTAGCGCTTTCCTTACGCCATCGGCTCACCTGGCTCTAGCCATTTAAGCATTCCGTGAGCGATTAGTGATGCAGTTCTTCAGATCGTTTGCTCTATAAATTGAACCATTGTCTTATCTTGTGTTTTAATCGACACCGTGAAGGGAAAATACCTCTGACTGTGTTAACACTGCTGTTGTTGTTGGGTGCAAGTCAATATGCCTGCAAATTGTTCTTGTTCTCAGAGGTTTCGTAGCTCTTTACTGTTTTCGCCTATTGCTTTCATCTTAGTCCGTGTCGGCTTTCTCTTAGAAGAAGTTCTAGTTTCGCTTTGTCTAGGCGTAGTCCCTATTGTTAATGTTTTTTAAAATAATTTTTTTGAAATCCTCTTATTTTTTTTATTTTTATGACTTCTTGGCCCGTATCGACATATCAAATCAAGGTGCGTGCTCCCTTCTAAGCCATACGCGTACTAGTTTAAAGAGGTCCTTGAGATACAGGACCCGCCCCGGAATCGTGCGTATAGAAGGTCGTAGGCAAAGCGCATTCTATAGTTTCAAGGGCAGGATGTCTTTATTGCAAAACGTTCTTTCTAAGCTTATATTCCTTTTTAAGGCTTTTACTAATTACCAAATGCTGGACTACTCTTCGGCAGGGTGAACACTAGCCCTCACTAGATGCTGGAAAGCCCTGGCGGATCACTTTTTGCTGGTCTAAAAAGCCATGTCGTAATTTCTTGCTCATTTCTTTTCTTTTTTCTTTTTTCTCTTCGCTGTCTTCGGAGTTTGCTCATGAGTTTTTTCAGTTCATTAGTTTTTTGTCTTTGGTTGTCACACTTTCTAACGATTGCTTTGTTTAGTACTCGGTATTGGCGCACTTTTATGTGCTTTGAATAAATAAATAAATAAAATATGATAGATCGAACGGCATTGAAATTTGAGCTGCTGGAAGGATAGCGCTGAACTTTACTGGCGTTCATTAAGCGGCTAAAACTAGTGAAGAAAGTGGGGTTAATGTCTCAGATATTTATTTCATTCACAGTCACATACCACAGACAATTTTATAAATAACATACGCAACTATAAGAGGGGAGACCGAGCTGTTGTTCGAGCTCACGCATGCGTCGAAGAGAATTTCTGGACCAGACGCTGCGTTAAATGCAGCTAGAACCGTAACAGAGGTAGAATAGAGTGTAATCTTATAAAGCTCATAGATGAACACTGCGACTGTAGAGAGACTAACTCATCAGAACATTTGAAGCCGAGGATAAGAGCAATCTGAACAATGAACGCAATGACGAAATCAGGAAACAAGCGAAAGGTCATTTATCAGAACATCAGTACCTATATACAACTACATGTTAGCACAGCAAGATTACCCTTTGCAGAGCAGATTTCATAGGGAATGCGCACTAAGCACCGAAATTATGGATAAATTTACAGAATAATAGTAAAATTACGCCATTCCGCAAAAGGACACAACTTTTGTACATAGTGGCTCGAATTATCGTTGTGATCCATTATTTGACACACAGAGACTAGCTGAGTCGTTCAGCGTTTTCCTTGTCTATTCGATTAAAGCATTTGTTTACTCTATTTAAAGGAAGGGGTACTCCCGCATACCTCGTATACAATAAGGAATAGTCTTGGCGCTTTTTGATTTTAGTGACATTACGCGAAAACTTATCTCTTCTGGTACGTAGAGGTTTATGCCCATGCGAATTCGGACACCCCGTAGCTTCAGTAGAATCGGGTACCACGACTAACAAGAGACGTCTGTGAGCTTATCTTCAACGACTCCCTGCATGGTTTTGTTGGGTATCCAACAGGAAGCGCAGGGGTGAAGTTCGTTTTTGCTGCGCGTCCAAGAATGGCACAAAATTGTTGCCCCATGCAACTAGGACTAGCCGTTTTGCCGTGCTCACTTAAAACCGAATTCATATAAGCTTTCAATGTTAACCGAAATGTGGCCCAGAATTTCTTTAGCTTTCTTTAACCTCCATCCTAGGGCCGGTTTCATCAACAATTTACAGCAATTTAAGAGAGAAAACACAGCCGAAACCCTTGCGGCTTACCAAGCGATGTGGTGATACATTTCACCACGATAAGCCGCACTATTAGTGATTTCGGCTGTATTTTCTCCGTTAAATTGCTATAACTCGTTAATGAATCTGGCCCCTGGTCTCCATTCCTCTCGATCCCGCTGGAAGCCAAGAAGGGTTTACTACGCAACACGTTTCTAACATTTTTGGACCACCCGGTGGCCCGCAGCAAAAACCAGCTACACCTCTGTGCCTCTTGTTAGATGCCCTACAAGACGAAACAGGTCTTATTGAGAATCGTTGGGGTAAATTCACAGACGCCCTTTGTTGCTTTGTAAGTAGCCGGTGTAGTCAGTTCTTTGACTGGTTTGCGCTTCCACTTACCACATCCCTTTCACCGGGACGGCATACACCCTATATGCTTCTTTTTTGGATGCCTCAAATGTCTGCTAGGAGAAACGCAAGCTCTCGCTTTCATCGTGAAGTGCTCGCGGAACTCAGGTGCCAACGGTGTCGGCTCCGTTGAAAAATGCGTAGTTGCGAAGCTTGAGGTGAGACTCGGCGTTTTCCTTCTGCACCACGGCCCATTCGTCTTCGCTCACGCATGCCTTGTCGCCCTGAACACACCACTCACTGACTAAGATACATTTTCTGCGGGCAGTGCAGAGCATCAACGCCGACTTTACCTGAAAGGCGTTCCTATGAACATAATCGACGTCGCATCCGGATTCGCCGTCATCGACAGACACAATGTTATCCAGTGCTTCGTCAACCCTGAAAGAAACAAACATGACACTGAGCACCTGTCAGTTCAAGGGAAATTGATGATGCATCACAGTAGCACTGCTCTAGCGGATGTAGGTAACGCCATGTTATTTACATTGAGATACAAGGACAGCAGAGCCAGTTTTCGCTCTTTAATGTTATGGATCAAATTAATTTGAATTTGGCCTTTCTACCTTTCTAATGTTCTGCACTTGTTACAAAACCTTCTTTACAAGCTCATCTGTTTACAACTCATTCCCATCTTATTTGAGCTGTATTTTTCTCTGAAGTATGCGTTGTAAGATTTACTGCACGCTTATTTTCACGAGTTAAGACTTACGATTAGTCGTAAGTTAAGTGAGACGATTGCAACTGTATACGCTGCACTGCACTGCAGATGCAATAGACTAAGACAGATATAAGGACAGAACTCTGCAATATTTGGGCGATTTCTAGAGAATAGGGTTGCTTTGAAGCAAATACATAGAGACCAAACAGATCAACACTAAACTATCGTAACTACTGAAGGTGATTAATGACAATGGTTGAGATGGTTGAAGACAGACATGGGCTTCTGAAGTATCGCTGGAATTGGTCTCGTGAAAGATAGAGCGAACAAAATACGGTTCGTTTGGGTGCCGCATTACCTCACCCCAAGACCGTAACCGACAACTGAGCGGTAGAGGTCCATCCTAAAGCGCGACTCGGTGAATGCACCGCTTTTTGAATTACAATTAATTTAGCAGAGAAGGGAGAGTTCAGAACGATTCTGTCCATCTATCCAAAAACCTCTGGATGTTCTTGACTCCTACTTTGCAACAGAAAGTCAACGTAGCGGTATGGAGATCCTGAGCCAGACAGACCGCCTCTTTTTTGAAGCAACCTAAAGTATTGTCAGACAATCCTTATACATTGGGAAAATCTGTAAGGAATTGAAGCAGCTGAGTTTGAAGCCTACGACAAGACATCTTTCAGTACATAGTTCTTGCGTGGCGATTCCGTCCACGAAGCTTCCAAAGATCGCCATGTAAACATTGAAGCTCAGGCCATGACTGCACATTATTATTGAGCAAACTGTTTAGCAGATGTAGCCCTAGCTGCACGTTGTTTTCTCAAACATAGATGCCTTCTTAAAGGATAAAGAATATAGGAGGGCAGTACTCAATCTCCTTTGAGGGGACCCAGCTACTAAGCAGGACAAACGCTCAAGAAGAAGAAGAAGAAGTACTCAATCTCTTTTGGGATTGGCCCCGCATTCTACTTCTACGGCATCTCGTGGAGACGATTTGAATGCACGTTTGCCGTACAATGAATTGCGTGGCCAGCCAATAAACAAGTTAGCACTTTATGCTTTCAAGGCCAGTCTGGTACCAATCCACCGACCCGAAAGAATGGAAGGCTTGCTTGGCCTGCGCGGGAAACCAGGAATCTAGTATTGGGTGCACACGACAGTCGGCCTTCTCCGACTGCACTACATACGTCCAGATGCCTTCTTTGATAAAGCAATCAATTGTGAAACGACATCATGTCAAAGTAGCCTTCTCTCAAGCAACGGAATTTACAAATTTTTAGGCAGTGCAACGTGTAAAGGCCGTTTATATGTACGTGTGGAAACAACTCACAACTTTTCGACTTTGCCAACTGAAGGATGTTTTATGAGTCTATTTATAGTTTTTTAAATATAAGCCTCGAAAGCTGTCAAAAGTTTCTTTTCGATTTAAGGCTTGTTGTTTTGGAAATTGACACGCGGATCGCACTCGTGGGAAAGCTCTAACAAATTTTTTTTATCTGTTTGGGTTTATATTGATATATAGTAGGATGCATCATTTCTCGTTTTTTGCATTTGCTTTTTCTATATCAGAAAAATATCTCACGTTAAAAAAATATTTTTTAATCTTTCTAGACATTTGAAGTGGCATGAGGGAAGCCATGTTGTGGAAGGCAGAGACTTACCTGTGAGGTTCTACACAAACATAATCGTAGGCGTCGATGGCTCGCCATACACGTCCGTTTTTGCATTCGTTCTGACCAAATGTCTTCCTGAAATTTGGTAGCTTCTTCGGTCTATTCAGTGCGAGATGGCAAGCAGCCTTAAACATGTCCTCAAGTGTCTCAAAGAGAGCACATCGACAAACGAACCTCAATTCGAAGAACGAGGCTCGAAGGAATTGCCGGTCGACGTCCCACTGCGTGACTGAGCGATTTCCTTCTATACAAACACTTCGTAAACCATGAGTTATCAGCGTGGCACCGACACCTATCTGCATCTGCACGTCAGCACCTCGACAGACATCCTGAAACGTACCGCTCTACGCATGTGTTGGCCGTAAAACAGCATTTCTCATGGCACTGAGTTGTAGATTTAGCCGTGAGCAACACCATCTATAGCACAAGGAAGAGGAACACTATGATCAGCCCCTCCCCATTTAACACAGTGCGCTATAGGAGGCGGTAAAAAACGGCGGACAAGCCCCTATCCAAACACGCGATGATCATCTGCAAACGCATTTCTCAACGTTTCTTCGGATGGAAATTTTTCCTTCTAGGAGCGCTCATTATGCTAATGCTCCACACTGATAATGTAGCGAGATTCATAGGTGAGCTTCCAAGAGTGAACGTACCGGTCGAAATGTCGTTACAATTTTGAGATCAGCGCTATGAGATTTTCCATGCACCCGTTCGACCTGAAACGCTTCAAGAAATTGGAAAATCAACAAAAAAAAACAAGAAGCGAAAGAGTTTGTAGCATCCTGAAACAATTACTAGAACAAGGACGCAATTGGACGCAGTTATGAAATCGAGACTACTCGGTACCTTAACCCGTATGTACTGAAAGCTGCCGTCGATGGAGATGTCCAGGAACTTGAGCCATTCGGTGCCAGCTGTTAGCTCGTTGAACTCTCCACGTTCGTGTGTAATCAATGAGGAGTAGTACGAGACTCCTATTCGATGCACCTTATGGATAACAACGGCTCCCTATAACGTAAATATACCATGCAAAGTTTCAAATAGCTATCTACCTTAAATATTGCGTGAAAACTGCAAGTTGGAGCCCTATGGATAAACTAACGTTCTTTTAAAGTGGATGCAGCTTAGTACTATATAAATAATTCGCTGTATTACACAGAGAAACGAAAAATCCCTAACCGAAAACGTGCTAGTATTCAGGAGATCCTAGAATGACTATATCCAAGCTACGGAAACCAAACTCCGTAAGCCATAATAGTGGAATGCTGGCTCCCCAACTATGACTGAAGCGACTGAAAAAAAAAACCAGCGTACATGCTTAATCGCCGCGTCATTTCCCACAGGCGTTCGGTACTCCACCGTGTAGACGTTTCCAGGGTCGTCCCGATCGTAAGGTATCATCACTAGCAGCCATCCGATCGTAAGCCGGTGAGGCACAGAAAGGGACGACACTCGCAGGGTGTAGTTTGTTCGGCCATCTCTGCAAATGAAGTTGTGTTAGACCGTCTCCTGTGGATAGTCACGCAGCTTCTCCGAGACGTCTACCTTCCGAAGTAGACTACCCGGTTCTGAGGCAGCCACCCAAGGTAATCGAGATGTGGACCATTCAGGCCGGGACCGCCGAGACCATAGGTGGATGGTCGCATGTGGGCATTCGCTGTGGACATCAAATCGTACTTGTCGTCGTATTCACCAGGTGCGGAGTAGGGGAAGATCTGAAAAGCGTCCTCCGCTCAAACAGCTCGCTCAAATATTCTGCATGTCTAGGAAACACAGGCCAAAAGTGCTGGAAGAATAAGCCTACCCGCACTTTACGGTCACTGTAAGAGTGACCGACGTTCATGCTGTGAATCATCTCGTGTGTCAGAACAGACGAGAAAATCAGCTTCGGCGTCAGAAGCACACCTGAATCACCACCACACAAGAACTGATGACTATCTGGTGCGTACGCGTCTTAATAGGCTGAAGAGCTAAATCTCTGGCTTGACAACGTTGTCCTTTAAATGGGCAGAGAGGTGCAGAATTTGTGACGATTATAGAAGCCAAGCAGGTAATCCCACAATCACTAATACTAGAGCATTATCTCGATTGGAATCGAGACAGACAGAGATATCTGGGAAACATTGAATTACCTGTTTCTTTACCGTACACGGCTGTGTTCTCCGTGTTGATAATGGTGACTTTCTGCTTGTGCAGGACGAAACCGTTCTGTTCAGCAAATGATATGCACAACTGCTTCGCCTTGTCGAACATCTGAATAAGATGTTGGCAACTGGCAAGGGTTTCATGCATGTGGGAAAACTTATTCTTTATAAAAGCAAGGACACCGCTTCCGCATGTAAAAAAATCGCTTAAATGACACACTTTTATCAGTTTTCTTCTATAAAATTTTTCGATTTTGTATCTTATATAATTCCATTAACAACAAAAGTTCCTTCCTGAGCGTATTAGTGCCTGGGGTAAAATGATTCACGGGTTTTCTCTCTAGAATTTCAAACAAAAAGTATTACCCTGCAATTCTTATTGACAATGGCAATATATTTCATCATTTATCTCTCTATGGCTGGCTCTTTATTGCATACGAACAGCGTGACATAACAAATAGATGAATAAATAGATAAGACTTAGGAACAAACAAATTTGTAAACCCTACTTTACGCACGCCATCAACAAAGCGCTGTAGTAGAAAAGTGAGCATTTCACATGAAGGATGTGGCAACTTACAGCAAATGGTCGTTCGCGTTCCGACTGCAGTCGTGGATCCATGATAGCCATGCGAAGCACTTCTCTTCGACTCCAAGGAAGTCTGAGCCATTTGGTGACGTTTGAGCCCTTGATCGTGTAGACAGCATTCGACACAGACGAAAAGTAGCTCTCGATCGTGTCTGGAAGCAGAACCTATGAGCTCACAGGAGAAAGGAAGAATATTTACGGAGAAATTCAAGGTGGCTTAGCACACACACCCCCATACATAGATGTGAGGCCGCTAAGGGTATTATGGGGAAAAAGAGCCTCTGTCCTGCACTGTTTGGATAGCTTAGAACCACTGTGGCAAGCGCGACGCCTGTGAGACGTATGTTGTCACGCTTACGTCATCTACTGCTCTTCTGTGTAAGCCTCTTATGTTACTTCCCTTTAGCTGCTTGCAAGCACTCTCTTACTTTCATTTAATAAAACTGCTCCAGCGAGGTCATTTCGGTGACTGTAATTATGATGTGGACAACTGTGCGGAAATGGTCGCCGAACTTGGTATTCGCACCCCAGACAAGCAGTCATCTTAAGCTCCTGCCACATGGAGCACCATCGTAGAGCAGCTTCCACGACAAAACCTCCGGCTGCTACTACGTTCTTTGCGCCTAGAAAGTTCCCGTGTAAGTGGAACTCTTCTTCACCTGGGTTATTGCCGCCAGATATCCACTCGGCGAACCACTCAGCCGTTCGCGGTTCATGGTCGCTGTCCCGGAACTTGCACAGAATCAGCGACCAGGGTTCGTTGCCTCGACGCGGGATCGCTAGCACCGGCGCCGTGAGCTGCAGCAGAACGGCGAACACGAGCAAGTCGGCGATCATGACATTCTCACATCAGCAGTGTTCTGAAGCCGTCACATGTATTTGAAGAAAACGAGAGAAAATCCGTGCTCAATGGAACGAGACATGAGCGACAAAGACGACTGAACACTGAGACGTTTTTCAATCTGAGCACTAGCAAAGGACGGACCATAGGTGGCATAAAAGATCAGTTCCACTAGAATAGCAACAACTGTTTTGAATCCTTCAGATGGAAAAAGGCGAACTCGATAGACCGCGCTTTTTTCTGGAACAATCGAGAGGAATGTGTAAAAACATCGAATTTTCCATTAAGCGCACAAAACCAGCTTCTTCTCACGACTTTCTCGATTGCTACACTCGGTTCTGAAAAAACGATCCGACGCTCAGGTTCCAGTATTTTCAGGATGATTTATGCCGACGAGTGACGACGCGTGTGTTTTTCTTGCTGAAATAAACAGCGGGGAACAATGAAATTTGAACATGACAGCAGTTGGAGCAGATCGTGACAAGAAAGGTAAGACATGACATGCTTCATATATGATGATGCAGATGGTAGCATCCTGTTGTACATATCCAGGTATGATGACGTATTCTACCGAACAACAAAGAGTGGTCTCATGCAACGTCCTCGACTACGAAATTTGATTTGGGTCGGTTTCTCTGGCTTCAGGTCCCTGAACCTTTGGCAAATGACAAAAATCTTGCACATGCACATGCCTAAGGAGCACTTCTTTGGATGATCCTCGACGCTAACTTGGGTCTCCGATCGACGCCTTATGGTAAGATTAAAATTCGACTGTCAAGAAAGTCCCACCTGACACTTTGTAGCATAAACATGCTAGAGCAGACAAGGGAACGAGCTATTTGTAGTCCAGAAAAGGAGTAGGGCATTAAGCAACATGCGCATCTTATTAGTTGCGCACTTAGAGACATTCAAGAAATACATTCTCTAAATTTCACTGCCTCTCAACTTAATTGTTGTTCTTTTTTAAAATCTCATTATTATACATAAGAAAGATGTGTATAGGGCTATGTTTTCTTAGACAGGCACTTTGCTCGTATAGAACAAAAGAGACGCCTACATCATGTCTCCTGTTGTTGTTTGTATGCTTAGATGAAGTGTACTTCTCTTAAAAGATGGAGGAAACACTTAATGACATTGTTTTCCATTCTGGAGTGAATGCCATTCAAACAATGACCACTAAAATTTTGAAGTGTAAATGCGCATTTGGAGGAGGCCATGAAGTCCGTATGTCAACTTGAAGTATAGAACGATTTTGAGAGATGGTGAAGCTCGAAAAAATGGCACCCAACAGTTTTTTAAACTTAAGGCGAACGTGCGAGTTCCAGCGGACGTTATTCTGCTCGTCAATCCAAGAGTGCTTATTTGCCAAGCATTCCTCCTTTATTTTCACTAATAAATGCATGAAGTACATATGCATCTAAAAGCTCATTTCTTGCTCTATTTTAGCAACGGCTGCATTACCCTTATCACTGTTACTTCACATGCGGATTCGTCAATATCCTCTTTTTATGAAAAATTGAAAACTTCCACACACTCTAAGGAATGTCCGCCACCAAATCTATGCTGCGTGTTTACCAGATGAATGGTCTTCGAATACAACTTGTGCTCTTCAACTTCTTCCCTAAGCTTAGCGCCTCTTCTATATTATTAAATGGAAGCATCGCGAATCCTCACTTTGTGATTAAAGAAAGCAACTACAAAATCTGGGAAAGGTCTGTTTCTTAACAATGGGTGACCTTCCGCTCAGGCCAAACCAGATTTCAAACCAGGCTCGTTTTTAGAAATTTGTAAACCTTCCTGCTATAGGCGATCCAACATATAATAGCTACAACCTGCATTGTTTTCGGGGCAACTAGTGAGTGGATGCTCACTTCACATATGGAAATCTTCTTTCGAAATTCTTGTGATGCATTTCATTTTCAAAGTGGGTGCTCACATACATGCATAGCTTGCGCCATCATTACGCTCTGAGCCTCACCGAAAGGGGAAACAAAATGAAAGAAATGCCAAGGAAATGCTATACATTTTCTTGGAAAGATAAATAAGAGAATAATAAGATACTGGTCCGTGTAAACAGTCGCTTTCTTCTACGGGATACTGTAAAGGAAATTGGAGTCCGTTCGTTCGCGAAAAGCGTACCAACGAGTGCGACGAATCATAATGATAAACAAGGGACAGAAGGCTCGCTTAGCTTGAGCACCATACCAACCTGACTCGAACACCAGCGCTTCTTGGTCCACTCGCATTCACAATTATTATTATTATTTATTACATGGTTAAAATCCATGTGAAGAACAATGTGATTAGAAACGATATAGAATGATATCCACATGCCATTGGCCATCGCATCATGCCAAACTATTAAAGAACAATTGGAAAGTACATGCTTAAAAAAGCATCCAGAGAATGACGAATAGAAGAGAGAACAAACCAAGTGGGGTTCTGCCACGAGATCTCGTTATGTCCTAAAATTAGTTGTGAATCGACTTGCATTCGTAATAAATGGTTTCAGCTTGTATGGAATTACTGTGTTTTTTGTCAAGTTTCATATAATCCAACCTGGTCTATTAACAAAAAAATTATGTCGAATTAAGGAATTTGCAGTAATTAATGAAAGTTTCTGTCCTCCACCTCGGGTTCTAGATGGTCTCGCCATGAAGAAGTCCCGCTCGTCGAGTCCACAACAAACATGGAGGATTTTGTGAACCATTACGAGGTCGTATATTCTTCGTCTGCATGAAAAGTCTGTAGTCCAAGGTGTTTGTTTCTTTCTTCACTATTGGGAATATCATGGTAATCAAAGCTACATTTCCTGATAAACAGTATTTTAGTGAAGCTATTTTGAACTTTTTCAAGTCTAAGTATATTTTTCTTCTTAACTGGGTGAACAATTGCTGTTCCGTACTCAAGTATCGGCCTAACGTAAGTCTTATAGGCTTTGACGAGCACATGTGGAAAACGTTTTAGACGTAGCATGAAGGTGGGATAAAGGATGAAAGACGGTCTTAACCGATCCTTTGTGGGAAGCTCGATGGATTCTACTTCTCGTGGAGGCGATTTGAATGCGTATTTGGCCTATAAAATGACTTGCGATGGCCAGCCAATGAGTTAGCAGGCAAGGCTGGGACCAATTCGCCGACCCCGGTGGTGTGGAAGGCTTGGTTGGCAGGCCGGAAACACGAACCAAGAACCTGTAATCCGGTGCACGCGACAGCCGGCACCTCCTCCAACTGCACTACATACCATCCGCCTCGCAAAAACATGAAAATGCACCTGTTTATTGACGATGATCATCAACTATTCGAATTCATAAAATAGGGAATCAGCAAACGTATAGTGCTATGTTCTGCACTCTAACAAGTGAGTTCCTCTGTTAGAAGTAAAACGTACGCCCTTGTTGTTAAACCCAAAACAAAACTACCAAACGTTCATGTTGTTTTTGTACCAATAAAATTCACTCTCTAAAAATGTAAAAAAATCCGCTAAAATTCACTTTCTAAAAAACAACTGTTCTACAATCTGACTCAGCGAAAGCGGTTCTACTCTATATCAGAATAGCTGAGAAGGGTTGCTTGGTAAACTACAGTGTATCGGAGAAAAAGTCTAAATCTTGTGCGTTAGTCATCGTTTTTCTTTAATGGGAAAAATCGGCAAGCCTCAGTGCACATGACTTGACCTTCAACAGGGCCAGAGCCTTACGTAGACAGCCCACACTGGACAGTGGTTGAACACTATTATGGGGTAGGCTATTAAAGACTGCATCGCTGTGTTATGAAAATGGATTCATGAAACCACAGCGAAATTATTGTAAATGCAGCGCGAACAGGATTTATAAGAACTGCATCAAATGTGGCCAAGTCTAGCCAGAATGTTCTCCAAAATTCACTTGCTTTGCTGTAAAATCGCAAGCCAGAACAATTTTCTTCACCTACAGAAGCATAAGGAAGTTCAACCTTATTTTGAATGCAAATCAAGATGCCTTGGGTCTATCTCTACGTGGTTTCAAGAATCTACTGTTATTTTGCAACGAACCTTGTCGGATGTTCTTTTTTTGTAGTCTTTCTATTGTACTTTATTGTCACTCCCTAGATGTTGTCTTTAACAATGTATTCCCCCCACGTGTGGCTGCGCCCATGTCTTGAATAAATAAATAGATAAGTAAATAAATAAACTGATAGCCTCCTCATTGTTGAAGGAGACACATGCGAGCCGGTTAAACTTTTCCTTTAAAAGACAATCTCCGATCGCGATCAAAGAGTGAAGGAATACAGCGAAAGATACGTTCAAAGGTCAGTGAAGTAATTCGGTATGCATCCCTGAACAAAGCAGCTCTGTCAGTATGAACGGATTACAGATGCAGTGCTTTAGGCTCAGACAACCTCTTGTCTTTCATCTCTGTAGACACCGTCACCCTAAATACCTATGATCCTCCTCGCACCACGGGCCTTCGTTGAATGTGCTCCAGGAGTTTAAGTCAACAGAAATAGTTGCACGAAGCAGGCTAAACAAGTAACGACGCGAAACCAGTAGTGGAGAGCAGCAGATAGGAGGCGCGCGCCTGAGACAGCGAGAGACGGATTCCGTCGTCTCCGAGACCACCAGAGCGGCATAACAAGGCGATGAGATATGTATCGATTTGCGACTCGGTATCCGTCGATCAGATATGGATACAAAACCGAGTAACCGGAGGTACACATGCATCACTCCCCTCACCAGCACTGCTGTGGCATGCGGACAAAAATCCCGGCATTTTCCCGAAAATTGCATCAAAATAGGGACATCTGGGCCTGCTTACATTACGTAGGCATCAGGGACCCTTTCTAAAGAATGTATCCGCGAACATCACTGCCTTTTCCGCTTACCTGAATGGAAGGTACCTGAAGAGTACTGCTTCCGTCAAATCTTGAAGATGTCCCGCCTTCTCGACCAACTTTGAAGTTCAAGTGAGGAATTGACGTAGCTAGCCACCGTTGAGAAACGGTCTCATAAGCAAAATGCTAGAATCCAAAGTGGATTCTCTCTGATAAAACTCATTCCCGCAAGGAAGCGCCTCACTGTCTTAGAAAGGCCAAATCACCACACCTACATTTCTCCTATGCTTTCAAGTGTTTTCTTTTCGAAAACAAAAAAACAGGGCGCAGCGCATAAATCTGGACAAATTCGGATTCAAATTTCCCACCATACCGTAATTCCGCCAGAGGTCGCGCTTTGCGTCCTTGAAAACCACTACATAAGTAAGCAGTCGTATCCTCAGCATGGTCTCGATGTTCCATAGGTGTGCGGAGTACAACCAAAGAGCTGCAGCTATCGAAAGTATTCGTGATGGGTGATCGCCGATTGTTTGGATACCAGCGATCAACGGTGAATACGGTGTTGTGGCCAAGTACAATACGTCTGAGGAGTCTGAGGAGGACTCTGCAAACCTGCGGAGGAAAACACATTCCCGGAAACGCGTGTCAAGAACTGCAGCAATCGTGGAAAAAGATCGGACGCTGATGCTGGAGCTCCCGGGGCAATCGTTGAGGAAATTGACTACAGTGGGGTGTCAGCGAGCGAACAGTGCGTCAGACTTCGCACCACTATTGAAGTAGCATTCACAAATATAGATGGTGCTCTTTTAAAGAAATCAAGCCCATGTTCGCTGGAACGATATGAAAATGTTTTCAAACTTTCTCCAACTGAAGCTCTCTCGATAAATGAAAAACTAAGAAGAAAACAATTTTAAAAGCTCGATTTGTCGGTCTACTTTAAGCGAATCTTTTCTTATAATATCAGTGGCAGTGGCCGATGAGGTGTTCTGAAAATTATTTTTGCAGGAAATCAAAAGGTGGATAGACTTACAGAGTCAGTTCAACGCACATTAGAAATACTACAAGTTCTATACCGTTTCAATCTTTGAGAACAAATAAAAATGGCTTTACGATGTAAGCCGTTGCCTTGGCATTGCTCAGAAAATTGGCTATGCAAAACTAATACCGCTCAGCGACCGCAGCAATTGGTTTTAAGCTGTGCAAATGGCAGTTTTTGCATACTTTTCGGCGTAAGCGCCTTCTTCAGAGTCTGGGAAAGATAACAGCGGTTCGAGGTTTTACAGGCTCAAGAGATATTTCAGGATGCAGTGCTTTTAGAATTACCGTGAGAATTTGAAGAATTCAGAAGGATTCTAGGCTCTGGAGAGGTAGACTAATGCAGCTTTTAAGCGTTTTCATTTCCCATCAACTAATAAGCAGTAATCAACAAGAATGGGAGCTGACTGAGAAGACATTAAAATTGCAGACAATAAGGAGCTGAACATAGTTGCGCTGGAGGAGGCAATGCACGACAGGACTGCGGTGTCAATTCAATCTCCACGAGTCGTACGCTGCAAGCGGAGCATCCCGCTGTCTTTAATGTCTTGCTGGTCGACATCCAATTGCCTGACCTGGTTTTCCATTCAATATGTAAGGTGTAATTACAGCTCTTGTCTCGATTTAAAGCACCATTCGGTACCGTTGTTTCCTGCGTCCTGGGCTTGTCATGGCATCTCCATTCTTTGCTAAAACGCCAAGAATGGGTGAACAGCTCCCTGAGTGAGCACATACCTATGGCGCTCCATAACTCGAAACTTTAAGTAGCAATTTAAGCCTTCCACTTCATGGTTGTTAATAACTTGTTAGTGCTAATCACACGTCTTACATGGGCTGCTCACATTCGAGATTTTGGCACTCGGACACATGAAGAACAGGCATACGCAGTGAAAGATCAGGGGGTTTGAGTGGATAGACTATTTAGAGCAGCAACACCGTCAGCAATCAATCATAAGTGGGTAGAAAGCTTCGTTGACCTGATGGCGTGGTCGATTCCACCTAGCGTTTATCATCACTGTTCTTGTTATGCAAGGCGTCTCAAATAATGTAGGCATTGCTTGACGTTCGCATCACTATTGTCATTAGTCTGTCGCATTCATTCGAAATCTTAAAATTCACATTCGCTTGGACGCGGAAAGGGGAGGGTCGGGTAAGTGCCAGCTAAGCTACATCATAAGCTTGCCTTAGGGCTGCTCTATACTTCCCTTGAAGGCTGGCAGCATCTCACCCCAATTTATGACGAAATATGCTCTCTCGAACTGCAAGCACCGATCGCAGGTCCATTGCGTTGTAGCTGGTGGCGAAAGAAGGCGGGTAAGCGGCCAGATAAAACTGAAAAATGATAGGAACGCTACTGGTTACTTTGCGCCAAACACTCTTTTATCCTTTTTTAACTGCAGAGGTGAATAGTGATGAAAGGGTCGCATGCGTGCTTCGGTTTTATGGCAAATTGATCATGCCATAGCTTTATTTCCTTCTGGTGGTGAGGATTTTACCGCTTACGTTCTTTTTCGATAGAATTCATCAAATCGAACGATGCCTTTCTGAGTCCACCACAAAATTGAAGTTGTAAGCGACTCCTACGTTATCAATTGCGTCTTCACTTTGAAATTTTACACGCGTGCATGACAAAATCTCGACCTCTTGCAGTTCGTAGCGATTTTATTTTTCTATTTCTTTCATGCCTTAGCTTTTGCTGATAGTTTTGCCAGTGCTCGCGCATTTGAAAACGCCACAAATTTCAGAGCGATGTCGCTTTTTTCTAGACTTTTGAAAAAAATAAAGCAACTGGTTTTGAGCGAGTGCACGACGCCATATGAGCATTTACATGTCAGATAATTCCAATTTTCCCTCGTTTGATTGAAGCTTTAGACTTCTCCAGTAGCAGTGCTACGTAGCAGTCTCTTCATTTTTTGGACGCCTGCCTCTCGAAGAACCTACTCAGTGACGAGCAGGTGTGATTAGAATTTTAAATCTTTACAATATGTACCATTTATATTAGACATTTATCCTCTGGAAGGCTACCCGTTATGTACCAATGTAACGTTGCTAATTTCTATAACAAGCGGACTTCCTACAAGTGAAGGTCTATGCTCTTATGCACGTTCAACCATTGCAGGTACATAATCGTGAAATCGTTTAATCAGGTGAGGTGCTATAAGCAAAAGACACGGATTCTATTACCACACCTACAGATGCTTGATAAGACTTACACCAACCTTCCAGAAAAAGAGACAGCGACGTCAGTAACAGTATGTAGTAGTAGAAGTACAATTCGCTTACGTCGCAGACCAGGGTGTGGTGTGGTTCCGATTTCATAGATTGTTCTGGCAGACAAACCTTTCGCAAGCATTTCGCAAAAAGCGGTCGATCCAGTCCTAGGTGTGAAATCAAACCAGAAACCCGTTCCTCTTCGAATTGACCGCTGGCTGTCTTCTTATGAAACGGTCACAAATGCTACCTTGCTTAGCTTTCTGAAGAAGGTAACGCCTTGGATGCAAAGAACGCAATGGATTACATGGACATAGTGCGATTCTTGGAAAAACCAAGAGCTTTTTATGAATTTTTGAAAAACTCGGTGGTTTTGCTTTAGCAACTGTCTGTGCCTATATCAGGTCGAAACAACAGAACGGATCGCCACTGATGTATGATCGGGTGGCCAGTGCGTGTTCGTGTCATTCGCAGACAGAGCACTGCAGATCGAAAAACCGCTGCTGTGATCCGGTCGCAAATTTGGCGCGGACTTTTCAACGAAAACGAGAATTAGCCCTTTCCCAGCGAGGTGTGCTTAGCGAGGACACTGGAAGATGGATGGACAAGACGCTCCATGGAACATTTCGACGGCCAGCCTAATGCAACTCCCAGTGATGGATATTAACACTTGTGCCATACGGCGTGTACAGACTAGTTGTGCCGTATGAAGTTCTGCAGGGCTCCACGATTCTCGATTTCATCAAGAACTTATCGTTATTGAAAATCAACATGCAGACATCGTCCGGGCCAAGTTCATGTTCGTCTTCCTATGAATCCAATAGTATGGCATGATGTTCCATCTTAAATAGTGATTCAGTGTATACGCAGCTTAAACTTTGAATGAAAGCTCCAGTTTTCTTCAGTCTGATTAGGTAATGGTGAAGTAGAATAGACCTTTCAAAGGCCGTTTAGAAGCCTGTCCAAACTGCGATCCCGGATCCATATGCACAACTTCAAACTTGACTGCAAAGGAATGACAAGTGACCTTGTGACGCAGTGGAATAATAAACCAGCCCAGAAAAGAAGATTTATTCACACTAGACAAAGCCGCCAGTAGAAACCATGATGTTACGTCCGAAAAAATCCACGGAAGACCGTCTTGCAAGTAGTATTTACTGCGACACACTGCGGGCACCGCGTGGTGCCACCATTTCAAGGACTTCGTCAAGGTGAAAGAGGGTCATATGGACAAACTCTATTCATTACTGCTGCACCGAACTGAAGTCTACCTACGTTAATTTCCAAGCCCCTTAAATTTCACAAGTCCCTATTGTTGCTCAGCTAGGTATAAGTATCATTATTACACTTATACGTCACTACCTGCTGTCTAGGCAGAGTAACAGTTTTGATGCTCTGATTTGCCTGCTTACATTCTAACTCTAAAATTTCTCATTCTAACTCTCTCATGAAATGCATTTCTAGCAGCGACTAAGTTTTTTTTCATTTAACTGGGTAGGTCCAACTCTGCCAGGGGACATAATTAGGCGAGACTCAGCTGCGAATGTGGGTTAGGTCAGAGCAATTAAGAGATTGCTTAATTTCGCTAAAGATTTTCAAGGTCCCGACGATCATTCCCATTCCAAGTGATAGAATGGAAAACATTAAAAGTAAATTTTTGTGAGGAAGCCTTTTCTTTGGAGAAAGTTATCATGATGCGATGCAAAGGACGCGTTTTTCGTCGCAACGCCAATTGGTTGAATGTTTAGCGGTACTGTACTTTACGGTGGCGATGTCCGCTCCACTGGAAACTGTTCGCTTCTGCGAGCTGAGCTAATCATGGCCATTCGAGTACCGGCGACAGATCCTTCTGATAGGTCGGTCTATGGAGATCCTATGTCACATCACATGGTTGACGAAGTTATGTTAGTATCGTGATAGTGCTATTGCGTCCGCGGGAGCCGACGCGCACTCACAAAGCCCGACGAGTGTGAGAAGTCTGCGAATGTCCCTGAGGCGTGCGTGGACGGCATCGAGGTGCAACTGAGCTAGTCCGAAAGTCCCAACGTAAGACCCGCTTTGCTACGCCAAATATGGGTATCCTGGCGGGCCTCTCGTGCGAGTTGGCAGAAGCCCTGGAGCAGGACGAGTCCATTTATGTGTAGTACATAAGACTAGATGGTCCTGTTGTAATTCAAGGGACATAGGCCCTTCAAGGCCATTCTATGCGGCAGTCCAAGGACCACTAGCGGGGGGGGGGCAGTCGTTCGGTACACAGTGTTGCCCGCCGCCCACTTCCCGCCCTGTCCGCGCCGCCCTATTTGGTCATGTTTGCTGCGCGCGAAACCGTCGTGAATTGGCGCGACATCGTCCAAAAATCTAACAGCTGATAGGAGACGATTGGAAACGCATCTTGGGGAACTCTGAAGTCATTTTCCAGTCGGTTCGGTTATGGAGGCAGTTGAGGAAAGGAGAACGTCTCTCTTCTCTCTAGATTCTTTCATTTTTCACCACAATCCTTTAAATTTTTGCCTCAACTGGAGACTATGGGTGATTCCGGTCAGGAGTTCTACATTGTAGGCTTATTCGTAATTGTGCGCAAACCGGGCTCACCGTCCTCTCTTTCCAAGGATCAGACAATTTTCCTTGTGTTGAAGAATTTCCTAGTGGATGGTGGCGTTGTTGTCATGACATGTCTCGCTAAGAGGTTGCTGTACCTGTCGGAAAATGCGGACGACGCCTTAGTACTTAGCAATGTGCGTGACCTGAAGAAAGCCTTGGCGCTGCAGCTGAAAACTATTTTCCTCCAAATATGGTGAACAAGATTCTGACTCTTGTCTCAAGAACGAAGTCAGTTCAGGATAAAGCTGCAGGGCCAAAGGAGGTGATTAGAAATGTGATGCCTCCATCTGAAGGCAGAGACCCGGACATATTGTCCTCCGCGCGCCCCTCGCCTCGCCCCTTCCTGAGGGCGGTGTATCCAAGAGTAGGTGTAATCCGCGGAGTTGGTGTAATCGTCTCCGAACGTCTCCGAGACGCGATTACAAGCGTGGAATGTTTTAATGACCGCTTGATGAAGGTTCTAGTCGCTGCTAAACAGCGTATGTATCATCTCTTCTCTGCATACGCTCGTCAGACCGATCAAGAAATTCTTGGACATCAACGATGAGAACTAACGAATCTACTGGCGAACCGCGAAAGGGCTATGAAACGATGGCATGACTTCTTCGAGAGAATTTCGACAGCAGAGTTTGCCCATCCGACAATTCCTTCCTTTCCTACTACGTACGGTCCTGTGCAGAAAATCACTGTGGAGCACACGTTGGCGGCATTGAAGAAGATGAAGCCAGGCAAAGCAACGGGCCCCGAAGATATAGCGGCCGACCTATAGAAGTTGAGGTGCTGGAGTCCTGCTGAGTGACTAGTGAAGTTTTTCAACCAGGTTGTTGCGGAAAAGAAGGTACCAAGTAGTTGGCAGGAAAGCGTGACGATTCCGATTTGGGGGAAGAAAGGCAGTCCCGCGGACTGCACGAATTACCGTCCAATGCCCTTGCTTTCACACAGCATAAAAATGTTTGAGCGAATTGTAGGTGGAAGTAATCGTGACATCGTTCAGCTTTCCACCAGGCAACGTGGCTTCGTAGCGGGCTGTGACAATATAGAGGACATACGTGCTGCTCGTGGTAGAGAGAAGCGAAAAGCAGAAACGCCTGCACCATGCCTTTCTCGAGTTAGAGAAAGCATTTGATCATGTACTCGCGTGAGGTCATATTGTACGCCTACGACAACATGGTGTTCCGACCCGAAGAGCTTATGGGCGTGAGTGCATACTTTACTCTGGCCGAAAGAGTAGAGTGTGAGCGCCAGCCGTACATCAGCTGAGTTTCCTATCTCCGTTGGTGTTTACCAAGGCTCTGCGCTTTCCCCGCTCTTTTTTATTGTCGTAATGGATGCCATTTCGAGAGACCTTCAAAGGTGTATCCCCTGGACGGTGCTGTGTGCAGATGGCGTGATGCTTGCAAGCGAAGAGAAGGCCGAACACGATCGACAAGCGCAAGCTTGGCGCGACCGCTTAGCGGTGTTTGGGCTCAAGCGAAACGTCAAAAAATCCAAGTACTTGATGACAGACGTAAACGAGGCCGGGTCCATTGGGATGAATAGCACTGCGCACGTGCGGACGACAAACTTCAATTACCTTGGTTCTGCAATTGCGTCTGACGGTTGTCTGACGGCCGAAGTTAATTCACGCGTGAGTGCAGCGTCGCCCAAATAGCGCTCGATGACAGGCGTTCTAAGCGACAGGAAGATACCGGAACGCTTTAAATCTAGAATCTATACAACCGTGGTCCGACTAGTGCTGGGCTGCAACCAAGGAGGTTGTGACCCGCTTCAACGTAATAGAAGCGAAAATGCTGCGCTGGACGGCTGGTGTTACGCGTATGGACCGCATTCGCAACAATGAAATACGTCAGAAGTTTGTGTCGCTCCATTTGCCGACAAATTACATGAAGCTCGCCTGCGGTGGTATGTCCATGTTCTTCGTGCGAATGGCGACACCGTTCAGAAGATTGGCTTCAACATAGATATGCCCGGAAAACGGCCTGGAGGACGGCCTGGCAACGCTGGCTTGATACGTTGCACGTAGACCTTAAATTTGCTAGTATCCACCCTGATCAAGCTTTTGATGACAGCAAAGTAGCTTTCCCATACCAGAAGAGCGGACCCCGCCTCAAAGCGGAACAAACGCTGAAGAAGAGGAAGAAGATGGGTGACTTTACATTGAGTCGGCCACATGTTTAGGAGCAAGCTACGCACAGGCGAAGCTTGGTTGTGCCCACTCCGGCTGTTCGAAAAAAAAAACTCAATCTTGGAGGTGCCTTTGTGTTTATGTAGACAGTATGTACATAAATGTGCTTACACACACAATTAAATTGCTCAGCTTCTCTTCATTTCCAATCGGTGGATAAAAATTTTGATCAAGTTACAAAGCGAGGTACAATGTGGCTCTGATGCTTTTCGCCAAATGATGCGAGTTGGCTAAGCTAGGCGCAAGCGACTCACATTACTAGCGACAGATTGTGATATCCATACTCATACATATATACTGTTACTGCATTGCTTTCCAGAGTTGCGACACTCTCTGTGTACCTGACTTAAATTTAATTTCAATTCAACTCTGCAAAATACAGTGTGCGTGGTCATAAGAAAGGCTGGAAACCGCTTTTGGAAAAAAATGCATTTGACTTCGGAGACTCATCAACCAAATGCATTGTACCATCGTACTCTCTCAAGAAATCTAGAGCAGGATTCCATATTGGACACTAGAGCTGAAAAGGACTGAGTCTAACTCATCCTATGCTCCTTTTACGTATTCTGTGAGTGAAATACGTACAGACGCTTCTAAAACGTTAACGCTGCTAGAAAGGTTATAAAATTCTTGCTCTTTTAGGTACATCAAAGCTCCGTAACTTATTTTAATGAGAAGGAAAACGAATATCTTACGATGGGTTTGATGTTGAGGTCCAAAAACCAATAACCTATGCGCCGCAAGGTTTCCTTGATTGTTGTGAGGAACATTTTACATTTTATATAGAGTTCCCAAACGAAAAAATACACCACTTTTTGCATCCAACATTGCTGGATCAAAAACATTATCTCCCGATCAGGAAAACTGTTTCCTGTTCGTGAAAGTCTCAGAAACTTCATGTACATATGTATGTAGAAAGCCGCGCATTACCCCACAGTAGACCGAAAATTCATGTATCCTCCACGTGGGCCTCTGTTGAACGTCTGGGGGACTTCTAAAGCTGTCTTAGTTCATAAATCTTCTCTCTTAATTGGAAAATGACGTGGCTCCGAATTCGTGTACTCAGCTGAGGAAGCCATGTAGTTCTCAATTAAGACTTCGAAAGTAAGCCTTGCTTAGCAAAATAGTAGCTCAAGTTAACTACAGCGTGCCCCATTAGCCTCCACTGGTCAGCTAACACCGTCCGTATGGAGCGAATCCAATTTACCACTGAAGACGACGAGAAGTCGTCCCTGCTAAATAATCCTGCTGAAAACCTCGCGCGGCTGGTGACTGACTAAAGCTTAAAATAAAGTTTTCAAGAAGTAAGGTAAAAAAAATCATACCTTGTTCAATTTTAAAACTTCATGGGTATAAATGCCAGGTACACTTTTCGATCCTTGAAATGTTGCATTACGTAGTAAAGGTTCATGGCGCGATCTCAAAACTAACAGTAACGCTGTACAATTCTTAGGCAGCTAAGGGAGCAAGGATTTTATGTCCATAGCACGTCATTTTCGTGACACCCTGCATGTCATAAGCGTATGAAACACATACCAGGCTGTTCAATAATTCCTGTCCGAAAATTTTCAAAATTCTATAAATTTCCTTAGAAGTGTTATAATATCAGGCAAGTGTAAAAACCTTCTAGAAGGTTCTCCAGAGTTCCACGATAGGGGTATATAAGGCGCAGTCGCCGCGTCTAGCTACCAGTACAAGCTAAAATGGACCAAGGTCGAGTTCGTACGTTCATGTACTACGAGTGGCTGCTGGGCAACGACACGGGCACTGCGGTCGCCAACATCTGCAGAGCGTGCAAGGAGGATGCAGTGTCCCAACGCACAGTCAGGCGCTGGTTCAATCGATTGGAAAGCGGCGACACGAGCCTTGAGGACAGGGAACACCCGCTGAAGATCATGCTCAGCTGCTGGTGGGACGCCAAGAGCATGCTGTACTTCGAGCTGCTCCCGCAAGGCAGGACGGTCACCGCCTCCATCTACACTGATCAGCTCGAGAAACTGGCCGCCGCCATCCTAGAAAAGCGTCCCCGACGAACCTCGGTCCACCTGCTGCACGACAACGCGCGCCCCCACGTGGCGAAGGAGACCCAGCAGAAGTTGGCGACGCTCGGCTGGGAGACGGTTGTCCATCCGCCGTATTCAACGGACCTCGCCCCTCCGACTACCACTTGTTCCGCCCGCTGAAGCACCGTTTGGCCGGAAGAAAATTCACCAACAACGACAACCTCAAATCAGGCATCGCGGACTTCTTCGAGGCGCAGCCCCCGGAGTTCTGGGCGAAGGCCATCGGCGACCTGCTCAATTGATGGGCCACTGTAGTGGATAACTGTGGTGATTATGTTGTTGATTAGATTTGTTTTTCAATAAAGTTGAAAAAATGGTGAAATTTTCGGACAAGAATTATTGGACAGCCTGGTACTTACAATTAGGACGGCGCTGCGCCTAGGAGGAGTGATTACTCAATTGAAGGAAACGCTCACGCTGGACAATGGAGGCCAAAATAGGGTGTGAGCAGGAGAAGTAAGTTGCTTCATCATCGTTCTTCTGCAACAGTGGTCTCCGCCCGCCACATCGAATCAAGTTCCATGATCCAGTACAAAGACCTGGGCGACCAGTTTCAGCGATTCTTACGCAAGAGAAATGACTGCCCAGAACAGGGAAAGTCGCTAATGCAGAAGAAACGGAGGCCGCCAAGCTCATCCACAAGCAATTACGCATGATCGCCGTGGAGTGGGATGTAACCATTAGTGAAGCTATGAAGGCCATCACACACGCAGGTGGTCACCAGGCGTAAGGTGATAAATCCAAACGGACAATTGTTGCCATTCCTACTTTTGACGAATGTCTTTTATCCCTTAGAAACAATACATAGAGACCTCAATGAGACAAAAGAATCCGTGAAAGGTAAGAAGGATGTAGCGGAGGATAAAGAAGTAACTTGATAACTAAACTGTTCGCGTTTGTTGAGATGTAAGACCACGCTTGACTGCAGCACTAAACCTGGCAAGGGCTGCGACAAGCCCATTTCTTGATTGGCTGCTATTCTGAACTTTTCATTAAATTGTCTATGAACACCTACAACAGATCTTCCGATATTTTGAAGTCACTGTTTGAGAAAGATTAAGGAAATATACGCATTTAAGATAAGCATCGCACAACACCGCATGAAAGCAGTCTTTCTGAATACGAATCTCGGCTTTCAGAGAGGTATTGAACCAAGTTTCTGCCTCTCCAAGTCTAAAAACGCACTTTAACAATGTCACAGAGCAAAATGCTTTGAGCACATCTGGTATAGAGAAAAATACGTCGTAAGGGCAAGAGGGAGGATTTGAACAAATGACACGTTCAATTAACCGCCCTCCCTACCCCTTCGTGCAAACAATAGGCTAGCCGCAACTCATTGAAGTACTTAATATTTGTTCGTCGTTTAGTACGTTTCATTGAACAAGAAGTGTATCAGCACCACTCGGATCTATGACATTAAGGCCGTCCTTCCAGCATCCCAATGGTACCCCTAAAACGTCGCCTAGACCGTTTGCTTAGATGAATCTCAGTTGCTCCCCATCCGATATTGTTCAAGAAGTGGAAGCTCCTTCCTCGCAGACGATCTTTAAAAGACCATCAAAGATGGCTGATCAAAGGTTGGAGCAGCACGTGGTGAAATCCGACACGGGAGAAGTGAAATATTAGGGGGGGGGCCAAAAGTAATGAGACAAAATGAAAAAAAATTTATCTCTCTATAACTCATTTACAACTCAACGATGCTGAGGAATGTATTTGCCATTAAGGACAAGGACCTTGCTGCCATCGCTCAGCCAACTTCCTGATCCCATCCCTCCAGAACTGCTTGAGCCTGGTGTTGATCAACTGCTCGATATGGTTGTCAAGGACTGCTTGGGTTCTTGTGTCCCTTCCGACTAGGAAGTCCTGTAGGCTCAAGTAGTAGTGGTAGTCGCATAGAGAGATGTCCAGCGAATACGGTGGGTGAGGCATGTGAACGTAGCCCAGCTGGCCAAGCTTATCCGTGCTTACTTGTTCCCGATGGGGTGCGGCGTTGTCGAAGAGGAGAACCTTTTTGAAGCGCTGCGAATGAATAAGAGCGAGTCGCCGGCCCATCTCCTCTATTTCGTTCACCATGGCCTTGGAGTTCATCGCGGTGCTCTTGGGAAACAGCCTCCGGTAAACCGATCCATGGGCGCAGACCCAAAAGCTCCAAAGATGCTTCTCGCCGTGAACATCTCGCCGAACGAAGGTCGGTAACAATTCACCAGGCCTCACCCAGACTCGCTGCTTGGCAGGGTTAAGGTAGAAGACGTAGTTCTCATCTTGCGTGAATATTGAGCCCAG
Source organism: Heligmosomoides polygyrus polygyrus (assembly GCA_947396885.1). NCBI lineage: Eukaryota > Metazoa > Nematoda > Chromadorea > Rhabditida > Heligmosomidae > Heligmosomoides > Heligmosomoides polygyrus. The sequence goes on along the minus strand of OX377202.1, from coordinate 72,963,356 downwards.
GCTGCTCGGGGTTGGGAATTGGGGGAGATTTGCGCGACACAGGTCGACTCGTCAGACTGGGGTTTCGGCATGAGACAGGCTGGGGTTTTTGGCATGCTTCTGGAAAGGGCGAAAGTGGTAACTTCTCAGATGGGCTTCAGTAAGTAGCATACAAACATACAAATACGATAAGCACAAAGCCAGACTCAAGCCACGAGATGTATGGACACGGCATGGGGTGTCTCATTACTTTTGCCCCCCCCCCCTAATACGGCAGTGTGGCAGTACAATACGTGCAGTGGGAAGAGCGGAAAACGTATGTCGCTCACCAGAACTCGACCATTCCATTCCTTTCGCTAGAGCAAACTCTATGGATTCCAGTATTTTGCCACCGACCCAGTAGGAATTACCTAAAAACTGAGCGGGTCTCTTGCATAGTACGAACGCGTTGTTATGGACCACATTTCAAACTTAACTAACGAGTATTGCCAACACCTCCATTCTGTGTTCTCCTCGGCTCATGCGGAACCAGGCAGTTGACATTGGATCCGATTTTTGAATAATCGGATGACTTAGATCGGCCATTTTTCAAACCCCAGATTCTCGGATGATTCAGATAAGGGTACTTTTGAAAATCGCGGATTTTCGGATGATTTAGATGTGGGTAATTTTCGAGTGACCGAATTTTCGAAAGATTCTGATAAACGAGTTTCTTCTCACCGAATGTGGGGTATGCGAATCGGATAACACTGGACAACGTAGTAAGTAGTGATAGAGGCAGACAATTTCTTTAGTATGCATAGAATTAGAAGAGTAAATCAGTTGAAGAATCTTTAAGGAATTATCGCCAACGAAAGCTAACAAACACTTCAATACCTGATGAATAGGAAATAGTCCAACATGAAGGCACAACAAAACCTTAGACGGCATTAAGTGGCTATAGGGCGGGAGGGAGTCAATCTATAATGTCGTACTCCATGTAGTCTTTTCTCGCATTGGCACTCTGTATAATCCCACATTATCTTCTTCCTCGGGTGCGTGTAGCGCAGTGGGAGGAGGCGCGACTGTCGCGTGCACCCGATACTAGGTTCCTGGTTAGGATTTCCCGCCCAGGCCAACCAAGCCTTCCATCCCTCCGGGGTCGGTGAATTGGTACCAGACTTGTCTAGGAAGGATAAAGCGCTGACTTGTTCATCGGCTGGCCACCGCAAGTCATTCTATGGCCAAATACGCATTCATGTCGCCTCCGCGACATCCCGTAGGAGTAGAATGCGCTGGCGCATCCCAGAAGGGATTGAGTAACGCCGTCCTTTATCCTTTATCCTTTTATCTTCTTCCTCAGCGTTTGTCCCGCTTAGCGACGGGATCCGATCGACTGATATGGTGGCGCCACTTCGCACGATCAAACGCTTGATCGGGATGGATACCAGCTTCTTTGAAGTCCATATGCAACGTATCAAACCAGCGTTGCCTAGGCCGTCCTTTAAGCCGTTTTCCAGCCATATCTATGTTGAAGCCAATTTTCTGAACGGTGTCGTCATTCGCACGAAGAACATGGACATACCACCGCAGGCGAGCTTCATGTAGCTTATTGGCTATTGGAGCGACGCCAAACCTTTGACGCTGAGGCGCCATTTCGACCACGCTATGCTCACGAGCGAGTTCACCACGAACGTCAGTCTACCATCAGACACAATTGCAGATCCAAGGTACTTGAAATGTGTCGTTCGTACGAGATCAGTACGCTTGATCTCGATGGATCAAGTCTCGTTTACATCTGTCATCATTCACTCAGATTTTCTGACGTTCAGATTGAGTCCCCAACGGTCACACCAAACTTGCACTTGTCGCTCAAGTTCGGCCTTGTATTCCTGGCAAGCATTACGTCATCTGCATATAACAGCGTCTGAGGAGTAGGCTTCTGAAGATCTCGCGAAATGGCATCCATTATGACAATGAAAAGAAGTGGGTGAAGCGCGGAATCTCGGTGAACACCGACGGGGATTGAGAACTCCGTCGATGTGCCGGCCGGCGCTTGCACCCGATTCTTAGGACCAGAGTAGAGAATACGCACCCACTCAATAAGTTCTTCGGGAACACCGTGCTATCGTGAGACGTACCATACAACCTCACGCGGTACACGATCGAGTGCTTCCTCCAGGTCGAGAAAAAAAGATGCAGCGGTTTTTGTTTCTCGCAATGCCTTTCTACGAGAAATCGAGCAGCATGAATGATGTCGATGGTGCCACAGCCGGCTACGAAGCCACACTGATTGGTGGATAGCCGCACGGTCTCGCGAATACCATCCACAATTCGCTCGAATATTTTCATAGCGCGCGAGAGCAAATGAATTAGACGGTTACTCGTGCAGTCCGCAAGTCTGTCCTTCTTCCAGATCGGGACCGTCGTGCTTTGCTGCCAACTACCAGGAACCTTCTTCTCCGCAAAAATCTGGTTGAAAAACTTCATTAGCCACTCAGTAGGATCCCAGTACCTCAACTTCCATAGATCGTCCGAAATGTCGTTAGGGCTATAATCTCGCATTATCGCGATGGATAAATTCTGAAGTAAGTGGATGTTCTTCTGCTCCTTAAACAGGTGATCCAATCCCGTGCAAACCCCCTCTTGAGTCATCAGACGTTGAATGAAGAGTTACAAATGCAAAACATAACACTTGCACATGCTGCTATATTTCCTTGAATGAATTACTACACGGTTTCAAAATTTGTTTTGCGAACGACCGTACGGGCTTTCGAGGTAACAAACGCGCAACAGTTAGTTAGTTAAACAGCAGTTACAAATTCCGCTCCGAAAAGGTTTGGCTATTCGTCGGCAGCGTGAGTATCTACGATCTACGACATTTTTGGGCCGTAAGTCGTAATTACGGCCTAAAAATGTATTAAATCTTCTGCTATTGTAAAATGTCGTTTCCTGCTTCCTGACGTCGTAGAGGGTGGTTGCCTTTCACCGTGAGGTTTGTACAAATCATTTCCACACACCTAAGCAGAATACGAAACTTGATACGCCTTCTGATATGCAGTCGAAAGCTACTCGCTAGGACTCTCATGTCTATGTCAGATGTCGCTCTCAGACATCCTCCAGGCAATTGTGCGCGTAATCTAGACCCAATCATAAATGAGATGCTTCTCGTAGGATGCGAAAAGATATATGTTGAACATTCTGAGGCTATCGAAGCTGAAAAACGCTCACGTAGCATAGTAATGCCTAGAATAGAAGAGGCAGCTGACAATCTTTTACTTTATGAGCGTCAAGTTGACCTCCATGTTCAGGTTTGCAATCCCATGTCCGCTTTAAAAGTTGAGGGCAAGCCAATGGAAGTAACTCGAATGGGAAAATCTGACTACAACCGACCGAGACTACTTGTTGTGCGACCTACTATCAGATATTGGCGACAAGCACTTTCAAACGCAAGACTTTTGCGTGCCGTAAAAGGAATGGAGCAAATATACATTAGGCTTAGCATGACAACAGAAGAGCGTAAACGTGATTATGAGCTGAGACAAATGGCTAAGGAAAGGAATGCTAACAAAAGACGGCGTGAGTGGGGTAGTTTATCGCAGCGAACTGAAGCATGTTTAGGGATTTCCTAACAGACAGTCGGGAAACGCATAAGCTGGCACGGTAATTGTCCCCTAATTTTCTGTTGTCTTATGAATGCCCGTAGTCTCCTTAATAAGCGACATTATTTTTGTTCCTTTCTCTCAAATACTAAGCCCGTGGTAGCTTTTGTAACAGAAACCTGGTTAACTCCAAAATAAAACACACCGAAGTGACTGCTGATTGTCCTTACACCATCTCCCGATACCTAAGCTTTTTTGATAGCAGCGGGCTAAATCAACTCGTCAATCAACCGACAGATGAAGGACTGCTGATTGTCCTTACACCATCAACCGACAGATGAAGGACTGCTGATTGTCCTTACACCATCTACCGATTTGACGGTCCAGCAATGAGAGAAGGTGGAGCTTGTATGTTATTATTCTATTCATCTTTGTACACCAAAAAATTGAACTACTTTATGCTATGTGCTGCTACGTCAACTTTCACAAGATTTATACTTGTTTACCGCCACCTAATTCGGTAATGATGGCTGTTTACATGATGAACTCCATGCTCTTTGTTCTTCTGTGGTGAATACTGTTTTACTTGGTGACTTCAATCTAACGACAAGGGTTAGCTGGCATGAATATCGACCGCTTGTCTATCTTCTCCCGATACCTAAGCTTTTTTGATAGCAGCGGGCTAAATCAACTCGTCAATCAACCGACAGATGAAGGAAACACGCTCGATATCATTCTTACCAGCTCAGATAACATATCGAATGTCGAAGTTCTCCCTTCTCTGTCTGTTTCAGAATATAGCCATGGATAGTACCTGCGCCTTTCATGCTCCACTCTTTAAAAATCTGTATGCTATAGATGTGTTTGGGACAGGCATCAGTTAATAGGCAAGCCAGGTCCTTAACATTCATAAAAAAGGTTGGAAAGGTATATGTCCGAACAAGACGGAAGGCATAACTTTAGATGGTTTGGAATTCTACAAGAGTTTACCAGGGAACTGTCTCAGGCGTATGTCTGAACGGCAAAAATGAATACTACTACGAGAATCTCCACCCTTCACATAGTAAAAAGTGAGTATCATTTTTGCAAGGTCCTTGAACCCAATGAGTTAGGGACCATCAGGATTTACTACGGTATCGCATGCACATGCACGTATGGCGGAGCGACGAAAGTGAATACCACTATGAGAGCCTCCACCTTTCAAGTAGTAGAAGAGTAGATTCCGTTTTTGCAAAGTGCTTTAACCAAAATAGCTCTCAAAGTTTACCACTGAATTGCGTTCACACGTGCTAAACCATTGCAGTCGGCCAAAATTTCAAAAATGGATACCATATTCGTGATCGGTGCCCTTGGGCAAAGCTTGGGTAAATTTTTCTAAACCTTCTGATCCTCCACCAAAGGGCTAAGGGTTGTGAAAGTTCAATAGTGTCGTTTCAGATTTATTCATGACAATCAAATAGTCAGAAGACCATACAGTCGTGTCACTGCGAATCATCATGATCAACTTTTTGAATGAAATCTCTGCACCCCTATCTTCAATAAAAAAATCTCTCTATATTTAACTTTTCTAATTTGTCGGCTCACCAGACTAGTTTCACGACCAACGTGTACCGTCTAGCGATATGCAAGAATGGGACGGTGACCTATGCTCTCTGACTTGCTGGAACTGCAGTAGCAACTTGTCCATCATCATCACTGTGTCTAGTTGCACACCTTCGACGGGCAGTAGGGCAACTGGATATGTGCATCGATCGGCTGTCCTTCTTTGAACATGTGGGGCACATGCTAGGTGAGATTGAATGGCCACGTGACTGCAGTCTGGTTTTGTGCTTATCGTATTTGTTTGTTTGTGTGCTACCTACTGAAGGCCACCTGAGAAGTTACCACTTTCGCCCTTTCCAGAAGCATGCCAAAACCGCAGTCTGTCTTATTCCGAAACCCCAGCCTGACGAGTCGACCTGTGTCGCGCAAATCTCTCCCGATTCCCAACCCCGAGCAGCATGGATTCAATCTTAACGCAGGATGAAAAGTACGTCTTCTACCTTAATCCTGCCAAGCAGCCAGTCTGGGTGAGGCCTGTTGACCCGTTACCGCCCTCGTTCGGCGAGATGTTCACGGCGAGAAGCACCTTCAGAGCTTTTGGGTCTCCGCCCGATATACTGGAAGCTGTTTACCTAAAGCACGACGATGGACTCCAAGGCCATGGTAAACGAAATAGAAGAGATGACCTGCGACTCGAACTTATTCAGTCGCAGCGCGTCAAGAAGGTCCTCCTCTTCGACAACGCCGCACCCCATCGGGAACAAGTGACCATGGATAAGCTTGCCCAGCTGGGCATGTTCACATTCTTCATCACCGTATTCGCCGGACATCTCTCCATGCGACTACCACAACTTCTTGGGCCTACGGGACCTCCTGGTCGGAAGGGACACAAGAACACAAGCAGTCCTAGACAACCATATCGAGCAGTTGATCAACACCAGGTCCAAGCAGTTCTTGAAGGGTGGGATCAGGAATTTGGCTGAGCGATGGCAGCAAGTCACTGACCTTAATGGCATACACATTCCTCAGCGTCGTTGATTTGTAATTGAGTTATAAGGAGATAAATAAATTTTTTTTCAATTTGTCTCATTACTTTTGCCCCCCCCCCTAATACCAAGCAAAGCACAAACATTTAAAAATGCAAAAATTTGGCAAGACACTTGGATCGAACACTTGACCCTGCGCCTTGATTCACCACCACTTCCCACTGAGCCACCGTTCGGAACTGCCTTCCACCTCCCTTATCTCCACGTGGGGAGCGCACAAACGTGTTGGGTGCGTGCTGACAGTTCAATTCCATACTGGACCTTCACGGCCGCTTACTCCTTGGGTTCAAGGATTCTGCAAAAATGAAACATACTACTTACCGCTATTTAAAGAGCGGAGATGCCCGTGGAGGTATTTATTTTCATCATTCAGACATGCGCCTAAGACAGCTCTCCGATTGGAATTCGCTCGGTTTCGCTGCGTTGCGAGTCGAGCTTTCACGATTTTTACCCGATTTTCTCCGAACCATTGGATTTTTGAGTACCTTCATGCGAGGGTGATTTTCAATTGGCCGGATCTTCGGTTGATTCATATAATGACATTTTTCGTTTTATGAATTTTTGGATTCAAATTTTTGGTCGAGTCGGATTTCGATTAATCCGGAATCGGATAAATCTGATCAGATATCCGAGAACGAATGATTCGGATCCTATGTCTACAAGGCAGTGGATGATCATAAACCGACCAACCTTAAGTCTACCAGCGACGACCTGTCGTCGACGCTGAGCGTTCTTGAGCACGCGTGCTGGAGCAATTTTCGCGAAGAGCTTGTAGAACAGGCTCACGGAGTATAGCACTCCCTGCGACGCTCCCGGCGACAGCGTCGGTGGCGCGCTCGGCGACAGAGTTGCGCGGGTTGTTACGCCCTACGTAGCACTCGTTCAACACTGTCGCCGACATCGCCGACAACAGCGTCACCGAACTATAAATTAGGTCTTAAGGCGTAAGCTTACCTTGATGCACCGTAATCAGCCGAAATGTTAAAAACACTTCTTAGGCACGCGTGCTGGAGCAATTTTCGTGAAGAGCTTGTAGAACAGGCTCAACAACATATGTAGGAGGGGGGGGGGGGGGGGGTAGTACCGAGTATTTTCTCTGTCGCCCTTTTTGGACAGTGCGCAACTTGATCCATTTGTCGAGAAATCGTCCCCTTTGAGGGTCGGATGTCACTTGCAACGGAAGTATGACGTGTAGCCGGTGTCCTCGAGCCTGGAGATGGTTGGCTGAAATGTGGTCCGACCAAGGGGCTGTTACACTCTTCACGCTCTTGATCGCAGCTCGAACTTCTAAAGGAAGAATCGGAGGCCATACTCCACTGATGAGGATGATGGGGCTTGACACGGAATGTAAAAGTTGCGTATATCCTGAAGTCCGTACGAATAATTTGAATAATAAGAGTAATTTGTATGCGAGGAAGGATGAGTGTTTACCAGTGCCGTTTGTCAATTCACTCACAACTTCGCGACTTTCGAGGTGTCGAAAACTCATTCAGCATTCAACCGCAACAATTCTTCAACGGTTTGCTGTTGTCTATTCCCTATTTCTGCTCACTTACATGGCTATCAAATATACATACAGTGGCTCAAGGGGGTCGAGCGTTCTATCCCCTCGTCCCCCTGGCCCGCCCACCCCCAACCCCCTGGGCTTGCACGAGAGTCTAGTGGCTGCCTTGCGAGACAGTGGAGACGCAGACATTTGCCACGCCTCTGTTTAAAGGGCGGGGGATAGAACGCCATTCCGCCGTGGCTCAATCAGCTTAAGGTGAGGTGTGATGGCGCTAGTGATTGCTCTGACTTCCCAGCTGGGCTAGATTCATCAACGACTTACAACAATTTAACAGCCGAAATCCCTGAAAGCGCGACGCAGTGTTTTACCATATCGCTTGATAAGCCGCGCCATCACGGATTTCAGGGGTTAGTGCGCGTGTTGCGCAGCCGGAGGAGGTGCCGGCTGTCGCGTGCTCCCGATACCAGGTTCCTGGTTAGGACTTCCCGCCCAGTTAACCAAGCCTTCCGTCCCTCCGGGGTCGGTGAACATTTCACCCCTCAAAAAGGCTACATCAGTTGTTCTCATTGATGTTGACCGCCTTTTGATTAGCTCTTACTTACGGATAAAATGAGGGTCAGCAATGAGTGCGACCGCTAACATCTACGCTATGCCCTAGGGCACATGATAAGGGTCGCATGAAACCGCCCGCCTTTTATTGCTTGTCTCCAAAGTGGTGCAAATTCCTACCGATAATAAACCGATCAGTCTCCGTCTGATAATCGACACCTGGCAGCTGCAGACGACTCGAATGCAAACTGTCCTTCACTGGGATGAAGTTGTTCAGTTCAGTGCAGTTGGAAGTGTACTCTCTTAAGTTCATGCCTATTTTGACAAATATTTTTTTGATTCCCTGTATTTGCGTAAAGTTTCAGGGATGCTGTTTGCTCGCAGAGGAATGTTATCGACGTACAGGTTACTGCATATTTCACTGGCTAATTCTGTGTTTTTGTTCTTCAGGAATGAATAAAGTGCTATATTCAGGATGCTGGGTGAGGTTATCACTCCGAAAAGAAGCCGTTTGAATCTGTACTGAATCAGGTTGTTCCTTGTAGGAGCAGCGTCCATGTTTCCTAGCCAAAGAAATCGACATAGGCCTTTGTGAGTGTCCAGCAAGCGGATTTGAGTGAACGCGGCTTCTGTCTCGCGCATCAGTATGATTTTTCCCTAGCAGGACGACAGTAAGATGTTATGTATTTTATTAACAAACGCTTCTCCCTTGTGAGTCGCGTCATTCAAAGATAGGATTCCTCTCCGCTTTAAGGAAGCGCCGAACACTATGCGGAGGAGTACCCTTTTTGATGATTTCCACACATCGGATCGTGAGTGGGGCATATAATATGTTCTGGCTGAGATATCCTTGACTGCGGTAAAGGTTTATATAATTCCTTCCCGTTGATAGTTTTGTAGTATATCACAGTACCACTTACGCTGTAGAGGGTTCTGTAGCGACTCCCGCCGTCGTATCGCAATTGGTTTATCCTCAAAGTTAATATCTTCTAAAGAAAATGGCCATGCCTGTTATATAGCCATTTTTAACTAACAGTTTCTTGTAATATTGCTCCAAGTATTTTGTAGCCTAGGGCGCGTGTAGCGCAGACGGAGGAGGTGCGACTGTCGCGTGCACCCGATACCAGGTTCCTGGTTCGGATTTCCCGCCCGGGCCAACCAAGCCTTCCATCCCTCCGGGGTCGGTGAATTGGTACCAGACGTGTATGGGAAGGATAAAGCGCTGACTTGTTCATCGGCTGGCCACCGCAAGTCATTCTATGGTCAAATACGCATTCATGTCGCCTCCACGACATCCCGTAGAATAGAATGCGCTGGCGCATCCCAGAAGGGATTGAGTAACGCCGTCCTTTATCCTTTATCCTTATCCTTTATTTTGTAGCCTTATCATCTAGTTGGGATTCTTTGTTAGAAATTCCCAGGCCCTCCAGCTCAAACGTTTATTAGAGAATTCCTCTCTCGTTAGGCTCAAAAACTGCTGTCATTCCATAACAGATTCCATGGTGAATTTCTGATGATAACACTCCCTTTATTGTAGGCCCAAAAACGGTTTTCAATATATGTAATCCTCGGGGGTACTTATCCCCACAAGTTGGGCTAGAAACTAAATTATGTATGTAGTCTCCCTTTATTGTCGGCCCAAAAACGGTTTTCAATATATGTAATCCTCGGGAGTACTTATCCCCACAAGTTGGGCTAGAAACTAAATTATGTATGTAGTCTAGGCCAGCTAGAACACGCGGTATTCGATGTTCTACGCGCAATTTGGAATCGGCGAGATAAAGATTATTAGCTTTCAGGAACTCTATGTCTGATTGAGCTAGTTTCACACTTGGAAAGCCGTTGGTAAGAATGAGTGTTGTTTCAACTTTGAGCTCTACAGTAACGGACGCGTTATTCATTTCAAAAACTAAGGATTTGTTTGGGCTCAGGAGGTCGAGCTCTATCGTTTGGTATACATTGTTCATATGGAGTCATGAAAATGTTCTAAATTGAAAACTTGCGCTGGACGGTTGCGGACGAGTTGTCGGTCGCAGGCCGTCGAAAACCGTTGCGTGCCACAATTCCAACCGCCCTACTCAGGAATCGTGCTGTGCACAACGTATTAATCGAGTGGGCGGCGCAACATCTTGTAGAGTGAGCGTTTGGGTGGTTTAACAGAAATTCCCCGCTGCCCTATTCAGGAATTGCTGTACTCTGTCGCGGCAGAACTTTGGAGTGCGCTGCGCACAACGTATATATGATCGAACCTATCAATCGACTGAGCGCGACAGCTCGTAAATTGCACCGCGGACGTGTTCTGAGCACAATAACTCTGTCAAGTTTAAATCTTTCCGGCAGCAACTTGTGGATTATATAAGCAGTGGAAAGTTCGATAGGTGAGCTGAAACACAGCAGCGTTGCTTATGACTGGATAAAGTTACAGTGGTGCGAAAATACAGTTAAGCCTTATGTGACACGATTTTTTCCGATTTCGGTCGACTACTGTAGGAACACACGATCAGCTAGCGGCCTACGACGCACTCTCAGAGGATTCCTGGCATAACAGAACACTTTACGCTATGCTTGAGATACTCCGAAAACATGCAGGTCCTGGAATATAAGCTTCTCCAATCGCAAAAAGTTTGATCCACTCATTTTTGATCACCCACTGCCCCGGTGGGCTGGCGAAACTGTATGCATGATTGTATAGATCTCGAAGAGACAAATCGAACGGTACCAACCGTTCCTAAAAAGACCTCAAATTGGAGCAATTGTGAGCACGCAACGGTTTTCGACGGCCTGCGACTCGTCCGCGACCGCCCTTCGCAATGGAGCGCAAGTTTTCAATTTAGAATATTTTCATGGATCTATATGAACAGTGTATACCAAACGATAGGCTCAAGCTTCTGAGCTCAAATATATCCTTAGTTTTTGAAATGAGTGATTTTTAGGCGAGTTATATCAAAGAGACGCAGAAACCGCGAAATCGCGGCTTTTGCAGAGTTTATTCAAAAGACGCGTCCGGTTCTGTAATTGCTCGCCAAAGGCTTTTTTTACTTTGACATTACGACATGGCTCTCGAACCTTTCGATGTGCCCTTCAATTCCGGACATTGTACATATTTCAGTAGTTTCTCGTGAAATGCCTAGATCCGCAGCTAAGGATTCTTCTACAACGGATTTTGATCGCCGGAATCAAAGAAGAAGAGAGCTTTATCATACTGCTCTTTTCGGTTGTTCCATATATTGCCCTCTGCTGTCATTAGGATCACTTTCGAAGTGATAATTCCATTCGCAGTCGAGCTCGGTTGCTCATCTCGCGAACGTTTGGGTATTATTCTTGATTGTTTCTTTGTGGAGGGTTCCAGGCTCTATTTTGATTTCTTGGTTGTTCTGAGTTACCTTTGATACATAGAGACATATGGTGAATTTGCCCACACTGAATGCAGTCCGACTGTTGGCAGTCAAAGCTGTTATGGTTTGATGAGAAGCATTTCCAGTATCTATTTTGTTCTTTGACAATTTTGTGCCGTATAGCTTTATCGATGACAATTCTGCATATCGCTGATGAGTGGTTATCTTTTTGACAGAACAAACACTTCCTTATTATTATTATGAGCCCGAGCTATGTTATGCCTTTCTTTTGATGGCATAACTCTGTTGTTTACTCTGTGATCGAGTCTACTTTCGACATTGGTCTTAGCTGAAATTTCCTTTTTGAGGTGTCCATCTTTTACGATTACATCTTTTACGTTCAATTGGGGAGATTACCGAAACTGGCTTGATAACATCCTGTGGGAACTTGGCTAGGATGCTTGGCTTTCCGACCAGATAGGATCATAAGTGTTTTGAATGTCGTAACCGGCGGAAACCATCTGCTTTATTAGGGCCTGGATTTGTTCGATTGAGGATGAGCAGCTGTCGGCGAAATTTGTTGCTGCTTTCATGTTCACATGCTTCTGAACTATCTGAGAGCGATTCACTGATTAGTCGCTGTAGGTTTGCTGCAGGGTTTTTATCATCCGGCTGTAATTCCAGGCAGAGGCTGAATTCCTTGAATGGCGTTCTTTGCCCTACGTTTTAAGCTGTCTCTCAAGAGAATTATTTTCTCAACAACGTCTAGCCTCCCGTTTTTAAGTACTAATGTCTCACAGATTGCCCAATATTCGGCAATTTTTTCTGCTTTTGGGCAGTGACGTTTGCGGAGCGTTTATGGAACGAAGCATTCTTTATGCAGTGTGGCGGTTCCGCTAGAGACGAGAGATGTGCATCTGCTTCAGGATTTTCGGTCCTGACGTGGCTTCGTTCGTGAGCAATCTGTAGGTCAGAATTTTTCGCTGTCTCGTTAGTGCTATTTTTCTGTGAAATTTAGCCTAATTTAATGCCCATTCCTTCTCGGGCACTTCTTGACTCGTCGTACCTAGCTGCCAATTTAAAGATCAACTCGCTAGCGTCAGCAATCGCTGCTTGTTTCTGCGATTCCTGTCTATTTGCTCGATCTCTTCCATAAGATATTTTTCTCGGGTTTGTTTTTACAACTCCTATATTATACTCGTCTCTGATCCCGTTGTACAGTTTTTGAAGGTTTTCTAGCCCTTTTCTGACTTGCTTTAATAAGTACAAGTATAAGTTTATTACGTTGCTTAAGGCAAACGTCATATACATGAAAACGAACAAAAAATAACGAACACAAACATACCAAGAAAAGAACAACAACTAATGATGGGTCAAATCAATGCTTGTCGATCTTGTTCACGAATGAGATGATAGTGAGAAACACTTCGAAAAGTAATTGAGAACATACCAAAGGGGTCATATGGGGACAGCATCTGATGGAACCTTCCTCAGCGAGACAAGCATCGTTTAATCGATGCGCGATATCGCTTCACGCAACAAAACCAGTTTCTTCCACACCTGACAACAGATTGAAAGCGGGGTCAGGACACAGAGAAGGTACCCTACCAGAGCCAAAATGTAATCTTCATTTGCAAAAACGCTAACAGTCCACCTAGGCACAAGAAACCCCACCTCCGGAATCGAACCCTCGACCCCCTCCCGCAAGTCCGCCACGCTACCCACTCGGCAATCCATTCGCTGCCGCAAGCGGCGGCGATCACTTGAATGTACACTGCAGCTTCGTCTAGGAAACGTAAGAAATTACTATAATCAAACTATAAATTGGGCTCCAAACCTTTTGTTAGTTACGTTCAGAGCACGACAGGGCCATTCCAGGTGTCACGTTTGCCTTATCAGCCCGCCCTGAAGCGGTGCCATTTTTTGCCATTTTCGGACCACCCAGTGGCCCGTAGCAAAAACGAGGCACAGTTCTGTGATCCTCGTCCGATGCTCTACAAGACCATATAAGTTTCTTTTGACTATTCGACCGCGTGCGGCGGAATGGCCATGAACTGAGCGCCGCGATGGCATTGCGGCGATGGACGTATGCCCCGGATTTAAGGAAACATATTGTGACTATTCCGCAAATAGGTCTCAGATAGTCCACAAGCTGTTTAAAAAAATAAAAAACAGAAAACAAATTCGGCAAGTCTATGCAAATCCGGTGTGAAGGTGCTTTCACACCGGATTTGCATAGACTTGCCGAATTTGTTTTCGTATGAACAAACTATAAGCAAATATTAAATCAACTTCATAATACTTATTCTTTCTATATTGCTATTCGTTAGATTGACCTACCCCAGGCAATCCAACTCTTGTAAAGTCATTGCTTTTCACGGGCTATTTTGATATCCAGTCCATTCTTCTTATTGTGTTCCACTAGATTCTTTCGCACAGTTTTTAAAAAAAACTTCCAGACCTCGTAGGAAATTCGAACCTAATACATGACAACTTATGTGTATATATTCACGTATTTGTAAGAATATATACAGTGTGCGCCAAAATTATGGCGACAGCACATGCGCAAGCAATTTGACCTTTTATTCGGAGCGTCTGCTTTTTTTCGTGCTCTTATTGTTTTTATTGAGTAAATTAGTTTATGCTTATCTCAGTCAAACATAACAATAAGTCGTTTTTCAAGATAGTGAAACGTTCGTGCCACCGTTCTTAAATCACTGAGCTTTACCGTCAAGGCTTCTCGGCACGCTACATTCACCACCGTCTTGGAGTTAATCAAAATACTATGAATAGGTTCATCAGACGCTAAGAAGACTTGGGAACCAAGGATGATAGATCCGAACGGGAAAGACACGTATCTGTGACAACTACGGACAACATTAGGAAGGTAAGTGAACGGATTCGCAGGGAGCCGGCGCGCTCAGTCCGCCGGTTGTCGGGAGAAATGGAGATCATGGAGACGTCGTTGAGAAGAATCTTCCGTAAACTGGTACTTAAGGCTACAAGAAGACCCATGTGCACCCTCCGGGACCTTCCAACAAGAAGGAATTCCAGCTCACAGAGCAACAATGCTGCAAGATTGGTGCAAAGGCAACTTTCCGCAATTCATCAGCTTCCACGAATGGCCAGCTAACTATCCGGATCTGAATCCGATGGATTGCACGGTTTAGCCATCTCTAGAAGCCAAAGCCTGCGGGAAACCTCACCGCCCCGTGGATCCTTTGAAGGAAGGCCTGGGATGAGCTCAACGCGCCTTACTTGCGACGTCGATGCCTTCCCGAAGCGCCTCAAAGTCTGTATCGACGCCGGTGGAGATATCTTCAAATCTCAATGTTGTGTGTAGTTTACAAGAGACTGATAAACATTATCGCATTGTTGGTTCTTCGAAAGTACCGCATTTTCTCTCTCGGCGAATTAAATACCTTGTCGTCATAATTTTGGCGCACCCTATAT